>OZ025293.1:199392428-199455428 GCA_964019185.1 Maratus speculifer | reverse complement strand
TTTATTTTTTGTACTTATTTTATGCACGTTATTTACTGTCAATTTGTTAATTCTTTAGAATATTTTAAACAGAGTCTGTAACTCAATAACTATATCATTTTAATATTCAAAGAGTTGGTGTATTGAGAAAAAAAGTTTTATGATTGTTAACCTAAGCAGAAACATTAATGGAAAGATTTTTGTACAATTTAATGAGAAAGACTTATTAAAATAAAGATTTAAAACAACAATTTTCTGTATGCTGCTAAGATATTTGGCGAATCTCCGATACTGTATCTTCAAAATATGTAATTTTGTAACACCTGTTGGCAACAATGTTTCCTTATTTTCTTTCAACTTCTTTTCTTTTTTTCATTTCATTAATCAATAATTTTTATCATTTTAATTGACAGCTTTTAAAATTTTAAATGCTAAAAATTTGGTAATTATACCACTAAAACAAATAATTTTCCCAAAATAGGATTTATACGGGAACGTTATTTTCCAGGTGACATACCGGTATTTTTATTTATTTATTTATTTTAGAAAAATAAATCTAGTTCAAAAATGCAAAATTTTGCCTTATTTAACCCTTTCGGTCAGAATTTTTTTTCTCCATTTTTTAGAAAAAATTACTTTTACGTTAATAACATTAACACTAGCTATGCAAATGGATTAAACAGTGTTTAACGAAAATTTCTTTGTCTGAAAGATAACTTTGTTCTTATTGTTTTGCGTAGTATTCAATTCATTTTCATATGGCAGTAGGCTAAGGAAGAATTTTTCGAGATGCTTAGAAACTATTGTATTACAATAACTTTTAACTCAAATTTGAAATTTCTAATGCTTTTTGCACTTTATTACACATGACTCTTTTTAAAAAATAACTTTTATTTTAAATTTAAAAAATGAAATTTACGTTTAAAATAAAAGAATCGCAAACGACAAAAAGAGAATTAAGCAAATAATAATAATTATTATTATTACTAACTGCCTAAACAAAAATGAAGTCATATATAGCAAATGCATACACATTTACTAACATTATTACATGTAAATTGTATCAAAAGTATTTCTTAAAACAAAATAATACTCTATTAAAAGATATGTACTGTTAATACTACACCAGACCCGAAGAGGATAATCAGAGATTTTCTATAAGAAAATACTGGTGCCAAAGAACTTTCTGACCATGAAATTCCAGGACCTGTACGAACCCTGCAATATTTTGTTTACTGCTTTATGAAATGAATTCATTTCAAAAAATCCTTTTGCATGAATAGTTCATATTTCCCAATTCGGTATTAAATAGTTTTTTTTTTAATTTTTTTTTATATAATTTAAGTTTATACTTATGAAGTTAAAATTTTACTAAACACTAAAAATTTTTCCATTCACGTTTTATGTTACAATGTGAAACTAAAATGGAATTATACACATGTAACCATATATTTTAATATATCTGGAATGACTGAATACAATAGAAGTGGATGTTTTTCTCAGTTTGATATCTAGAATAATTTAAAAACAATTTAAATTCAAAATTCATTTAATGTATGAAAATAAATCTTTAATTATTTTTTTATCTAAGAAAGCCGTGTTCACTATAATTTTCAAACTTTTAAAAAGTGAAATTTTTTATATTGCTTATTATATTGCTGAACTGTTAAATAGAGTCCAATAAAATAAAGAGTATTAATGCTTATACCCCCTTTTCATTCTTTAAATATTTTTTAAATGTGTTTTTAATTATTGTGCATCTGCAAATGTGTATTTTTCTATGAGTAATTTATTTCTTCTACTTTTATCTTTTACTAAAACGGATGGAATCTAATTTAAATATATTGAAACGTATAGTTTATTATTGTTTGTATTATTTGATTATTTAAATTAATTTTTCAATTAATTCTCAGCAGTGAAATTACGTTTGAAATTATTGAATACTTAATAAGCGATTTATCAGATTGCTAAGTAAGCGTTGAATCAACTGAGTGAAAAAATCAAAGCCGGGAATTGCTATTCCAAGGGTTCCGTTTCTATTCCCGGCTGAGATATTTTTCACTCTGATGGTTCTACGCTTAGTTAGTAATGTGATCACTTATTAAATATTGTAATATTTGCTTTTCTAGCTTATGTTTAAGCGGTTAACTCAAACTGTTTAAAACTTTTGCTACTATATAACAAATGTAATGTAAAAGATTAAGCATTTAATATTTAGTGTAACTTTAACCATAGAACAATATTTTAAAAACAATATTTTGAAAACAATATTTCTAATTTTACTTTTTCTTTCATAACACACTTTATAACATTTTATTACATGTATATAAAATTATACATAAAATAGTAAAATAATTCATTAAAAAATAATATATTTTAATGTACTTTAATTTAAAGTTAACCCAATTGCATTTAAAATAAAAATCATATTTTTACTAACCAGTCATAAAAGCTTGAATAAGTATCATTCACATATTTGATGGACTCAGAATTTAGTTTCTTAACTGTTAAATATTTATTTATTTATTTATTTATTTTTTGTTTTTTAAAGTTATGCCAGGAAAATGTATGTATTACTCTGTCAAGGACCTGACAAATACATTTCGTAATTTGGTACTGTTATTTAGATCGATGTTTTGCTTTCCTATTAATGATTATGAAAATTTTTTTTAGTGAAAACAAAGCTTCTGTTGAATGTTTGCCCGCTACTGTCTTTGGTGAAATGCTAAGACTGTCGTTTAGTGTTGCGATATTAAAACAATTTTGTCTACATTTTAAAATGATGTTTTGTATATGTTATATTTTAAAATATACATTTGGTGCAATTCAATATTTATACATTACTATATATTTATATAGTACTATATAAATGATATGATACTATATAATATATATTTATATAGTATCATAATTTTCCAATCGCATTATAATTTCTCATTATTGAATAATATTAAATTAAAAAAAATATTTTGAAATATGTATCTCTTTTATTTTGAGATGTTCAATATTTATATTTCAAAACATTTAATTAATATATTGTGAAGAAATATTGTGCACGATAGCTAAATTTCAATGCATACTTCTCATGAATATTCAATAATATTGATTTCAGAAATTTATTCTTGTGTTTTCCATATTTTTATAAATGAATGTGTTAATTTAAATATCAGATAGTGTGAAATATTACAGAATCTGATTTTGAATCCCTTTAGAAGTTAATTGTTTTTAACACAATAATCTAAAAACAATGACCATATAAAAGCTTTATCGTACTTAATATTTTTTTATATAACTGATATGTATCCCCTTAAATAACTGGAATATTGCAGATGAAAATTAGTAGGGACGAAAAAGTTATAGTAATATAACAAGCAAATTCTTCTTACCCGTACACCGTACGGACAAACGTATCAAGGGTTTAAAAACTAGATCTCAGTCAAAAAAATGTGTTGTTTACTTTAGTGAGACAATTATGGTTTCTACTGCAGAATCAAGGAAACTGTCCTTTAAGCCTAAATAAAACAAAAACGATAGCTACGACTTGAAAAAGTAATAGATTTCAAAAATTAATTTGGGAGTTTAGTGAATATTATTATAGATGACACACATAAAAAATAAAATATCGCAATTGACTTTCATCATTTTTATTACTAAATAAAGATACATTAGTACAGCCATTTATGACAATATTATTTAATTTCAGGAAATATACATTAGGATAATGCACTAAATCTTTGTTGAATTTGCCCTTCAGATCACGGTTTTTGTCGAGAAACATAGGTGGCAATCATTGCAGATTTTCAATACCACTATTTCCAAATACTAATATTTGACTTATTGAATCACATAATTTCGGAATTAAATAAGGTGGATATTGCTGTTTAGAGATAGACTTATTTAAAATCCGTAGTCTTTGGAAATTGTGGGGAAATGTGTTTACAATGTATTCACGATCTTGAGGAATTACAGTTGAATAAATATGAGTTTTACTTATGCGAGTATGAAGTACCACTCCTGTTTATTTTGTTTATTTTGTGTGAAGAAGTACTCTTATTAACTAATACAGTAAACTAAAATTAATAATACCGAAATTTTTCGTTTATATTACCATACACCAGTTTTATTGCATTATAATCTTCATCTCATATAATTTACATGCGTCTTTCATTAAACAAAGCGAATATTGCAGTTTAAAATTAGTCCTGTTGAAAAACGTTTAGTAACGAAGCAAGCAAACTCATTTTGCGCGTCCGATATACGGGCATACCAGTCAAGGGTTTAAAAACTAGCAGTAAAAAAAGGGTATTGTTTATTTCGGTGAGATATTTATGTTTTCTACCACAAAATCAAGAAAATCATCAAAGTCATCTTTTAGGCCTAAATAGAACAAAAATGATAGCTACAACTTGAAATAGCAATAGATTTCAAAAATAAATTTGGTAGTTTAGCGAATGTTATAGATGACACAGATAGAAAAGCAACATATCGCAATTGATTTTTATCATTTTTAATACTAAACAAAGATACATTAGTACAGCCAGTAATTACGATGTTATTTAATTTCAGGAAACTATCTTCAGGAAGCATTAAGATAGCGCCTAAATCTTTGTTGAATTCGCTTTTAAGTACACCATTTCTAACGATAAACGTAGGTGTCAAAGATGTCAATAGTACTGTTTCCAAATACTAATATTTGCCTTATTAAATCACAGAATTTTAGTATTAAATAAGATCAATATTACTATTCATAAATAGTTTTACTTAAAATCCGTAATCCTTAAGGATTACGGATGACATACGTAACATACGGACGTATACAACGTATCGTACGGATGACATACGAATGATACGTTGCTATATTTCCAATGGAAGCTATGGAGAAATGTGTCAACAGCATATTCGCAATTTTGAGGAACGGAATTGAAGAAACATAAGTGGTATACTTAATACTCGTATAATTTAGTTTGAAGTACACTTTTTACTGTGAAATATATAAGCCTTGATTTTCGATATTAATTGATATGAAAATTTAATGACTCGCAATACAAAAAATCCGTACTTGAATGGTTTATTTAGAAAATGCGTCTTTATCAAATTCTTGGTATATTAAATATTCCTCCCCTTTATAATTTAAATAATATATTTTTGTTGGCAAACCGATTCCAATAAATGTGTTATCACTGGAGTTTCCATACGTTTATGATTGAATGCAGGTAAAATATATAGCTCAGAATTGAGAATGATCTGTTTTGTTTTAAAATTTAGTACTTTGTACCTAAAGCTATCAGGATTGTTTTTAAACATAGATTACAGTGTGCAAAGAAATCTACTTTACAGAAAAATAATGTGATCTTCTAATCTAGACAGGTATTTTATATAAGAAAAATATTAAAAGTTATATACATTAACTTCTTCTGAAAAAATATTTAATGTAATGAGAATGTGGTGATAGTTTTATGAAACAATAAGAGAAATTCGGAATAAATTAAATTTTGTCATCATTTTTGCTACTTCGTAAGCAACGCTTTAGAAATGTATGTAGAATGGACAAAAGAAAAAAAAAGTTGTCTAGTTACCACTTTTAAAATTATACTATTTTCTGTTATATAAGAAGCTCAAAACATTTTTTTAAGTTAAAAAAATAATAATGCATGCATACACGTAGAAATACTGAATAAGTAAAATATCCTTTAATAGCATTTTTAGTCTATTTTGTAATAATTGAAAGGAAGTACCTATATTATAAAGGAAAAACATGTCTGTGTGTATTATTTAGTAAACATGCTTATTTTTCATACAATTATTATTTTTTTTTATTACAGGTTATTATCTTCAATATTGTTTGTCAATTTTTCTCAAAATTTTTTTTTTATATTACGAACTTTGCAAATTATAAGCAAGAAACTTGGCAAAATTTGGGACTGTTTTTATGAAAACCTTAATTTTTGATAAAGTTATACAAAACATTTTCATTCTTTTTCAATTTCTTGACGGTCCCCCATGGGTCTTAAGGAAAAAAATCTTCGTGGAAATACATGACTTGTACTATTTTGTTTAAGCACCTGGAATTTTAGGACAATTTTTCATATATCTTTCTAGATATTCAACAAAAAGTCTAAAATCACATGTCACCATTGGTCATACATAGAAATATACATAGAAAATCGAAATATAAAATTTACTAACAATCTGGGAGCTAGTAACATCAAAAGCCTCGTCATCAATCGAATTTTTTTTTTCAATGTAAATCGATAATAAAAAGTCATCTGAAAAAAGATCTCTGCATAATTTCATTTGACAAGACAACAATAAATTTAATTAAAATAATTATTGTTATAAAGATATAATTTTTCATTGCCATTGCGAATATGGATCACTCTTAAAGTATTTTATATGAAATATTTTGCATTTTCAGAAAAATTCGGTATGAAAAACTTTATTCATCCGGAAAAACCTCTCATACTTATTTTAAAGAGGCGACCGGTCATAAAATTTACTTTTACCTGTTGCTGTATTATTTCACGTTTGGACGTAGGCCAAATGTCATCTTTTACCAAAAACATTAAATTATTACAAAATAATAATAATTTATAAAATTAAACTTATTTTCGACTTTTCAAACCTAGTTAGACATAGCTAATTTTTTTCATATGACTTGTAACTATTGATATACAAAATAGTCCTTCCGGCAGTGCCGGGAGGAAGAGGTAGCTTTCATATACTTATATATATTTGTTTATTTATTTTAAATTAAGTTATATTATTCAAAAATACAAAGCTCAAATTAGTGGAACCTGATTATGAGCTTGGTCGAAATCTTAATTCAGGTGCACATGCACACTCATATTGAAATCGATTAATATATACGAGTGCTGTCGCGGGCAAATTGATTTTTTTTAATGCCACCCACGTTAGAAATTCAAACTGCTCAGGCATTTTTTAAGTTAAAGACAAAGCAAAAAATACTCCTGAATTCATTATTAAGATAAATACTTTAAAAAGAACCTTTTTTCAATTTCTAATTTTTTGTTTGTACATCATTATACATTTAAAAGATTTTTGACAAACTTAAATGGCTTCCATTTTGAAACAAGAGGACGGAAGAAGTTGGACAGTTAAAGTGGTCAAGGCATTGCTGTGTACTATGGGTACACGGAGTTATATCCAAATCAGTTTATAAATACGCGTGTTATCACGTGACGAAAATCAGATTGTTTCAAGATATGAGCAACACTAGAAATTAAAAATGCGATAACTCAGCCATTTTTTAAGATACAGAAGAAACAAAAAATGCTCTGGAATCTTTTTATCAAGTTCAAATGCATAAAAGAAAAATCTTTTTCAATTTCTCACTTTCTTGTACCTAATTTTAAATTTTAAAATTTATAAAAAAATTTAAATGGCCGCCATTTTGAAATAAGATGGTGGATGGAACTGAGTATCGAACTCGATTCAGGTCTTAGTATATACTATGTACACACCAAGTTACATCCAAATCGATTCATAAATACGCATGTTATCACGTGACAAAAATCAGATCGTTTCAAAATGTCAGCCATAAGAAAAATTCAAAGTGCTATAACTCAATCATTTTTTAAGATATAGACAAAATAAAAAGTGCTCTGGAATCGTCGTTTTACGTTCTAACACGTAAAAGAAAAATATTTTTCACCTTTTAATTTTTTCAAATTTAATTTTAAATTTTAAATTTTTTTTTAAATTTAAAATGGTTGCCATTTTGAAACAAAATGACGGATGATGCTGGGCAACGAACTAGGTCGAGATGTTTGTATGTACTATGTACATATCAAGTTTCATTCAAATCGGTTCATAAATACGCGTGTTATGACATGACAAAAATCAGATCGTTTCAAAATGTCAGCCATAAGAAAAATTCAAAGTGCTATAATTCAATCATTTTTTAAGATATAGACAAAATAAAAAGTGTTTTGGAATTGTTGTTTTAAGTTCTAACACGTAAATGAAAAATATTTTTTAACTTTTAATTTTTTCGCATTGAAATTTAAATTTAAAATTTAAAATAAAATAAAATGGCCGCCATTTTGAAACAAAATGTCGGATGATGCTGGCCAACGAACTCGGTCGAGACATTTTTATGTACTATGTACATACCAAATTTCATTCAAATCGGTTCATAAATACGTTAGTTATCGCATGACAAAAATCAGATATATACAGGGTTGTTATAATTAAAGTTCGCCTATTCAGAAGGCTCTAGAGCCGGTTCTATGGCTCCAAACGAAACAAAATTTCACTACTACGTAGTTGAAGAGATGCGCTCTGCGAAAATCGAAAAAAAATATTAGTGAATTTTTTTATCACTAGGTGGCGCTGCGCCAATATTTAAGGTGACATTTGCAGATTCACTATATCAATATCAGTCAATCCAGACGAAACACACAGATTTAAAAGTTTCAACAAACTTCGACGAACTGCGAATTGTTTTAATTAAGTTCACCTAATCAGATAGCTCTAGAGCTGACCTATGACTCCAAATAATACAGAAAAATGAATGTCATTTCATGTGATGTAAGCTGCATCAACAAAAATAAAATATGTCGCTCGGCAGCGAGGAAATAACGAAGAATAACATTACGCATGTTCAATGAATCCTCCGCCATTTTTAATAATGCATTTCATTCTCAGAATTGTGCTTTCTACAGCATTGCGTAAACTGTCCTGTAAGATTGAGCGAATATGAAGTCTAATACTGTCTTTCAGATCAGAGATTGTCTGACATCTGTCTTTAGATACAGAATCATTCAAAAATCCCTAGAAAATAAAGGAGTCTGCAAATATCGGCTTAAATATTGGCGCAGCGCCACCTACTGACAAAAATATTAACTAATTTTTTTTCGATTTTCGCAGAGCGCATCTCTTCAACTACGTACTAGTGAAATTCTGATTCGTTTGGAGCCATAGAACCGGCTCTAGAGCCTTCTGAATAGGCGAACTTTAATTATAACAACCCTGTATATATATATATATATATATATATATATATATATATGTCAACATTTGAACAGAGGGTGATTTTGGGGTCTGGGGGTCATGATCGATGAAAATATACCAAAATTTTCTGGAAGTGCTTTCCTCCGGACGGCTGCAATAAGTAGCTTTTTACTTTTTGTAATGAAAGCTACCTAAATGTTTTTCAATTTTTTGATGACAGGTCTTTCGATGTCACTAGTTCCTGCTCTGTAAAAAGTTTATATTTTATTTATTACTTGAATTGTAAATAACGAACAGTTTTCTCGCGAATAATTAAAATGTACGCTGCGTTTAATTTTATCTCGCATTTCAAGTGATTTTCTTAATATGTAATCATTATATAACATTACTTAGTATTTGTAAATAAATTATCACCGATAGCTTAGAGTGATTTATTTTAGTATTTAACATGCGTAGGGGAAAACCTACTGTTACTAGAACTGCGATATCAAAATTGTATGTTATGTGGATATGTGTACATTTACTTTATATTTAGTATGGGTAATAATAAAAATTGATTGCTTTAAATAAAATTACATTTTCGAATGTTAATAGGTAAGCGTGTGCATGAAATTTAAAAATGTTATGTGCAATTAATGCGGTTAATATGAAAAAGGGGGAGAGTGAATGATGTCATGAATCATTCAAAAATCATACCTTGAAAAGTCTGAAAATAATCGTTAATAGAATAAGTTGAAAATACGTTACTTAATTTTTTTTTCCTAAACTCCATAGGGGATCGTCTACAGTTTGAAAATGACATAATATCATTTGGATAACTCTGTGAAAATTAAAGTAGCAAAAGTGTTCAAACTGTAGATTATGATTAAATATCTTACTGTAATAAACGGTGCTCATTTTTATGAAGATGACATGTATACTCGTAGAGAAATTAAGGTTTTGGTAAAAACAGTCCCGAATTTTACCAAGATTTTTGCTTATAATTTGCATAATTTTTAACACACACACAAAAAAAATTCTTTTCAGAAATTACAACAATCAACATTGTACACATTACACTGTATTGAGAAGTAAAAAATAATAAAAAATGTATGAATAATGAGCAGGTTTGCTAAATAATTTTACACTGCGCATGCGTGAAAGCAATTAAAATATAATTTGCATAATGTGTTATCGAGATGCATAGAGCAAATTTTGTAAATTTCTCAAAACATAGTTTGAAAATTCTGAAAGAGACTTTGATGACATGAGCATTATTTTCAAGCAATTTTAAATCATTTAAAAAAAAGTTCATAGTTTAATAATTACATGAATAAACATCTTTCATGCCACCGTGAATGAGATAAGACCATTACAAGTTAATAAATTTCAGTTTTCTTTGGGTTTGATAAAACGTGATGTTTAAAAATGGAGAAAGATGTGTTCATTTTTTTTCGAAACATACTCAGTTTTTTATGAGCTCATCGATTTACTCGTTTTTGAGTACTTCATCTTTTTCAATGTATAAAGATTTTTTTTTTTTTAAATCAACATTCAAATATTTCGACTGCAAAAAGAAACTGCAACAAAAAATTCCTAAAGAAATGGTGATATTATGCAATATTTTACATCTTTGGACATGACTGATCCTAGCGGAACAAATCTGCAAAACTTTTCGACTTACTTCTACAACTTTTTCTGATTAGAAATATCGGCTATATTTAATGCATGAAATTTGATTATAAATAAAAAGAATATACTAAAAAAATCGGATACTTTGTCATTTACGACACAAGATAAATCACACTCTACTTTCTATTGCAGAATATTGGGCGCTCTACAATTAGAAAAAGATTTTTTTAAGCCTATCAACACCTTTTTGTTAAAGTATGTACACCCATGTTACAAAAGTCTAGAATCTAAATATAAACGAGAAAAGAATTGTTTACACGCCATTTAGTAAAAAATAGCTAATAATAAAAAAAATGATATTAAATTTGAAAACCAATTGGAAATTCTAGTTCATCTTGTATTAGGAAATAAATTAATTTTACAGTGACATTTCCCATGAGTTAACATTAGATTATATCATGCACATGGGAAATGACTCTTTCTCTAAAACGAATGTTTTAAAAAATTCATATATAATTTTTTACGCATAAATTTTATCGTACATATAGGTGCAAGGATTGCTTTCAACAGAAAAGCAAAAGTAGTCAATTTCTAATTTAAACCTAAAAGTCTCTTCTAAATTGCTTTTCAATGATGTTTTATGGTATAATAATGTATATTCAGTATAATAAAATAATTATATTACCTGCAGTTTTCAAATAGAGGGTTTTTGGTGACCAAACATGACTATGTTCTATATTTTTGCTATGTTTGTACTGATTTTCAAAATTTATCTATACATTTCATGAGGGGAGAATGAAGGCACGGTTTCAATTATGATATTGATTTATGTTAGATACATATGGATTTTAGTTACAGATTTTTATGAAATTTTAAAATGCTTTTTTTTTTTATTTCAATTAGCCAATACTTTAAAAAATATTTTCATTTCCCTGGTAAAAAACGCTTATCATATTATATTTTTAAAGCTATTTTAATTATTTTTAAAATAATTTTTTACTTAATTATATTTTTATAATATCAATAATTTCATTCCATTTCCTCTGGTATTAATAAAAAATAATCTCATTTTAGTATCAATTTATATAAATTCTTACTTAATTCCTCTTATACGTTATTTACATTGTATTGGAAAATATTTTTGACTACATATTGGTAGTTAATAAACGACACATTTTAAATTTTCCATAATTATCGCAGCAGCCACTTTTATAAGAGTATCGATTTTAATTCTTTTACTTTTTGACTGCTTCTTCTTTTAAATAAATAAAAAATGATATTGTAAATTTATTTTTCATATTGAAAAATATTTAACATCACCTATAGATTATATATTTAAAAAAGGCTATAAAATTAAATATACATACAGGGTGTTTCTAAATTCATGGTCCAAACTTTAAGGGGTGATAGTACACATCAAGACAAACAATATTTAAATGGGAAACCAAGGGTCCCAAAGTCTTCCGAAGGAGATAGGCACCATTAAAGTTTAGTGTCCAAAAATTCAAATGATTATGAAAAACAGAAAAATTGGTCGATTCGTTTGCGGTTTTCACTAAAATTATTCTTTATGTCAGTATTGTCTTGAAAATAAATTATAAAGATAAATTTCAAAAAATGACGATAGAGGGCGCTTTAGACTTTAGAGTAACGAACGACTATTTTTTACCGTTATTTTTTGCATCTCATTAAAGGTTTCGTAAGCTTAGATTTAAATTTTGAGCTCAAAATCTGAATAGTTGGAAGCAGTTAAGTAGCACAAACTTAACTGTGTTCAGAGGGTTTTAAATTCAAATGATTATAAAAAAACGGAAAAATTGGTCGATTGATTTGCGGTTTTCACTAAAACTATTCTTTATGTCGGTATTTTATTGAAAATGAATTATAAAGATAAATTTCAAAAAATGCCGATAGAGGGCGCTTTAGATTTTGGAGTAACGTACAACTATATTTTACCGTAATTTTTCGCATCTCATAAAATTTTTTTAGAAGCTTAGACATAAACTTAAATTTTGAGATGAAAATCTGAATCGTTGGGAGTGGTTAAGTAGAGCAAATTGAACTGTGTTCAATGGGGGTGGGGAGGTTCAAATTTCAAATTATTTAAAAAAACGGAAAAATTGGTAGATTCGTCTGCCGTTTTCGCTAAAACTATTCTTTATGTCAATATTTCCTTGAAAATAAATTTTAAAGATTAATTTCAAAAAATACCGATAGAGGGCGCCTTAAACTTTAGAGTAACCAACAACTATTTTTAAGCGTTATTTTTTGTATCTAATTAAATGCTTGCAAATGCTTGGATTTAAATTTTGAGCTCAAATTCTAAATAGATGGAGGGGTTAAGAAGCGGGAAATGAACAGTGTTCAGGATTTAAAATGTTACCCTCCCCACCCCTCGAACACATTTCAAATTTCCGCACTTAATTACTCAAAACGATGCAGATTTTGAGCTCAAAATTTAAGTTTGAACTTTTACAAGCATTTAATTAGATACAAAAAAATAATGGTTAAAAATAGTTGTTGGTTACTCCAAAGTTTAAGGCGCCCTCTAACGGTATTTTTTAAAATTAATCTTTAAAATTTATTTTCAAGGAAATATTGACATAAAGAATAGTTTTAGCGAAAACGGCAAACGAATCGAACAATTTTTCCGTTTTTTATAATCATTTGAAATTTGAACCTCCCCACCCCCATTGAACACAGTTCAGTTTGCGCTACTTAACCACTCCAAACGATTCAGATTTTCATCTCGAAATTTAAGTTTATGTCTAAGCTTCTAAAAAAATTTTATGAGATGCGAAAAATAATGGTAAAATATAGTTGTACGTTACTCCAAAGTCTAAAGTGCCCTCTATCGGCATTTTTTGAAATTTATCTTTATAATTCATTTTCAATAAAATACCGACATAAAGAATAGTTTTAGTGAAAACCGCAAATCAATCGACCAATTTTTCCGTTTTTTATAATCATTTGAATTTAAAACCCTCTGAACACAGTTAAGTTTGTGCTACTTAACTTCTTCCAACTATTCAGATTTTGAGCTCAAAATTTAAGTTTAAGTCTAAGCTTACGAAACCTTTAATGAGATGCAAAAAATAACGGTAAAAAATAGTTGTTCGTTACTCTAAAGTCTAAAGCGCCCTCTATCGTTATTTTTTGAAATTTATCTTTATAATTTATTTTCAAGACAATACTGACATAAAGAATAATTTTAGTGAAAACCGCAAACGAATCGACCAATTTTTCTGTTTGTCATAATCATTTGAATTTTTGGACCCTAAACTTTAATGGCGCCTATCTCCTTCGGAAGACTTTTGGACCCTTGGTTTCCTATTTAAATATTGTTTGTCTTGATGTGTACTATCACCCCTTAAAGTTTGGACCATGAATTTAGAAACACCCTGTATATATATATATATATATATATTAAAAAAGACAATTGAAAACCAAAAAATGCAACTAATGATTTATTTCTTTAGAAATAAAATTATAACTCTTTGATAAAAGGTATTAAGTTGGAGGCAGTTTGAGTTCTTCTGAGATTTGAATTCTTGCACAATAAATATACAATTAGTAAAACTGCTTTTTCTGTCAACCTTCAACTATTATAAATTGAAAGTTTTAAAACAGCATTATTTTTCACAACACGTTTTCGTCAAATGAGGTTGTAGAAACTTAGGGGATTTCGCACAAACATAAACTTTGTTAATCGAATTTTGATATATCAAAGATTTACCAAAAAAAAAAAAAAATGCTTTGAAGATATTTTAATAAAAGCATTATGAATTAAATATCACAATTAGAGAAAAATATTATCATATTAAAAATAATTTTTCTTCCTAAGAGTTACATATTTAATTTGATAAAAGATTAATGAAAAAGAAACAAGTAATTTTTAACACTAGAACCTCCCGGAAGGAGTTGATTCGACTACGACCATGTAATTAAAATTCAATTCGAGCCAGAAATTTTGTCTAAAAATAAGTTAAATTCAATTCACTCAGATTTACATCAAATGAATCTACTAAATAATTCTGAATAAAAATTCTGGTGAGAAATATTATTATCAAACTTGAGTGAAATTTCCGGGCGTTCTAGTGTTAAAGCATTTACGATTCACATTTTAGATATATTTTAAATTATTCTCGAATTTTTTTCAAAGTATTTATTTGCTCTCAGATTTTAAATCTTTTTAACTACCTAAAACTATACTTAAAGTTTAATCAACAATGCTTTTAAAAAATCGATTTTTATTAGACGTATTTGAATAAAAAGGATAATTCTAAATAAATGTAAGATATACTAGTTTTTCAAGATACAATGAACTCTTTAATGCATAAAAGAATGTAAAAAGATTAAATTTTACGTGTAAAATAATCCTAATGAGCATAATTCAAACCTTAAATGTTATTTTGATTCTCTTTTATATACGTTTTGAAACTTATTCATGTTTTAATAAGGAAAATAAATGAAATTATAAACGGATTGTAATAAAACAGTTTATTTAAACAAAATAATGTATATTACAACAAATTCTAAATCCTTAATAAGTTCTGAAAAGGGAAAAATCCGCTAAAATTCGATGACTTGTTGTGTATCGATAGAGTACAATATATGAAATTCCTAAAGTGTAATGTGTAGGGAGTCTTGATGCAACAACTGCTCAAAACATATAATGATTTAGGAAGATACATTTTAAATATCAAAAAATCATAATGAGCATAATTCCAGCATTAAATGATCTTTCTTGAATCTCTTGTGAATGGAATTTGAAACTCGTCCATATTTCCAACGGCATAACAGATTAAATTATATCACAGTTTTTACTCCCATATAAATCGAATAAGTTATCATTTTTTCGAATTGACTGTACTGTTTCGTTGGAAGAACACCAACATTAAGCATTAAGACTGATTTCCGGGGGAATCCTGATCGAACTATCACCAGACAAAATATTGACTAATTATTTTAGAACCAAAAATACATGTATAAACATTATTACATTTTAAACACATAATTAAAAAAAAGGGTTTCCCGTATGTTCGAACCAGAAAATGTTTCTTAAAATAATTTAAATGTATTCCACGAAGATTTACTTTAAATAAATCAATAATTTTTTGTGTAAATATTCTGGTCGGGATTATTATTATCAAGCTTGAGTAAAATTCCCGGGTGTTCTAGTGTTAACTATTAGCATTTATACACACCGTATAACATGCATACATTTAGTGAAACTTAAAAGCGCATATCATAATTAAATTAAATTTCATCCACCCAACAGCCATATTTCATAATACACAATACTTCAGATAGAATATACTATTTAAAATCTTTGTGTGTCCCTGTAAATGCTATGCACATCATATTATGCGTGAAATGGCTCAAATACAGCCTCAGTGATGTATATCGTAATTATATCAGTTTTATTATACATTAAATCGTTTACCATAATTAAAACGTGCCGCAAAAAAAAAAAAAAAAAAAAAAATCCTTCTTTATTATTATGTAATG
Organism: Maratus speculifer; assembly: GCA_964019185.1. Classification (NCBI taxonomy): domain Eukaryota; kingdom Metazoa; phylum Arthropoda; class Arachnida; order Araneae; family Salticidae; genus Maratus; species Maratus speculifer. Next base: position 199,439,354 of record OZ025293.1, on the reverse strand, counting down.
GAATTCTTTTGTGTGACCCTGCAAATTAAAAACAACTATTCTTTTCTCTGTATATTTCACAGGATGCATATTTTAGTGCACTTCGTAGATGCATATGAATTTGAATATATTTAACAGGGTGTAACATCTTTAAAACTCATTTAAAACGATTTTCCCATAGGCCGTTAACGAAAGGGAAATTTTTTATTGTCCCTGTAAATAAACTAGTCATGGTAGAAACTGCATATTCAATAGGGTTTGTGCTAGGGTAAACGTCAATAACGCCCAAAAATTTCATGGCAATCCTAGTATATTTATGAGAGTTAGAGCGCGGACAGTCGGACAGACGGCTATAAATCCAGATAAGCAGACGGACAGGCAAACCGAATGCATAAACACCTTTCAACTTTGTTGGTCAGCTCTGTTCGTCCGTTTTTTAACACTTTCCAACAAAGTTGAAAAGTGTTAAAAAACGGACGATTTTAAGGAGATTGTTTCAGAAACCTGGACGTCTTTCCGTACAATTTACTGTTTTTCAACGGTAAAATTTTCGTAAATTCCAGAAAATATTCCGTTTTTTCCCGAAATAAAGGAAAATTTTCTGGAATTTACGGACGTTTTTCCGTTAAAAATCAGTGAATCGTACTGGTGTCCCAACTATCAGTATAATCTCCGTAAAACCGTCCTTTTCTTATGCTATAAAAAAAAGTTGTCATTTTTCCTGTACTGTCTGTTGCAGATTTTAAAGCATCGATGCTGTGAAATTTAATTCAAGCACGAACGCGAAGTAAAAATCGAACTTGCACCACGTAGTCAATAGCAACTCGACTTTAAAAAGGTGTTCAGAATTATGTAGCACACTGAACTTTGAAACTCTTTGATGTAAAATAAAGAGTGCATCTGAAAAGGGGGACAAAATTTTATGGGGTGATAGAACGCATCTACGTGAGTAATTTTCCTCATAGAATGTGTAGTCTGAACTCAAGCGGTTGGAAATTAAAAGGTTGTTTTCCGCTGTCGCTAAGAATACATAACACAACATCAGTATGAGAGGCGATACATCAGAAAAGGTTTTATTATTAGAAATGTAATTAATGTACATGCTCAAAAAATTGCCCAAGAGATAATGCACGCTTTAAGCCTGCCGAATAACTACTGACGCATATTTAGGAAGACAAGAGGCATTTCTCGAGTATCGCCGACAACAACATTAATCCTGGCGACAATATTCTTATCAGTTTCAATGGGGCACTCGCAGATTAAGCTTTTCATATGGTTCCACAGGAAAAAATCCATAATACGATAGAACCGGCGATCTTCGTGGTCTATCTATGGGACCACCACGTCCATTCCAATGAGCTCTGACGATAAAAAACTACCTTTTAACTTGTAACTATTTGCGTTTTGACCATACATTCTAAGACGAAGTTTGCTTACCCCGAAAGTTTCGCCCACTTTTTCAGATACACTCTGTACATATTGTATTTTACAATGTATATGTCTGTATGTTTGTCTTTTTATGTATTTATCTTTTTTTTTATCTATCTATCCATCCATATCTATGCATATCATATTTCAGTATAGAAATATATATTTTTATCAGAAACTATTGTACAGTTTCGCTCAAATCTAAACTGGCCGATTTTTTTTATCTAGTTAAAATTTTGTTTTATTTCTTAATGTATATAATGGACATATATTGTTTTGCAAGAACTTTGAAATAAAATAGCGTTTTACACTTTTCTATACTAACAAAAAATATTTAATAAAATTCTATCAAAGCTGTCATTTTATACCATATTTTTATATGCGACAGCCCGTGACAGCCAAGAGACAGCAATCGCTTAAAATTCAGTAAGTAATCCATTCATAGATAAATAAACAGCTCTATTCAGAATTGCTTAAAGTGTCACTTTTGTAAATTTTGTACGTTTACGTTTCAATATAAAACGTGAGTTTGGAAAAAAAATCATGTTGTTGGGTGAGAACTTTTTAATATTAATTTTAAGATATGTAAATACTTTAATTAAAATATTTCGTGATTTTAATATATTTACATACCAAAAAAAGTTACCTTTTTGTGTTTCTTTTTAAATTTGCTTCACTCATTCAGATCCATATCATATCATGTATAAAAACTCCCTGTCGTCTTGGCCTATAGGCGGGGATAGATTTCGAAGAGTGATCATTTCATCAAAAATAAATAAATAAATAAATAAGTAACATATGATGAGAGATAAAGCCAATTTTGGGCCGTTTTTGAAAAGTTTTTAATTTCATTTTTCTGTAAGAATTGGTTTTATCAGAATCATCTTAAGCGAAATTCGGCTCAAATGCCCATTTTGACAACATATTTTGAAATATATTCTGACTTTATTAGAAAATCGACGAATTCGGAACATTATAGAGTTCCTAAATAAGAAAAAACTGTCAATTGAATGCGTATAAGAGCAAAATTGAATTTATAATTGAGTCAAAAAATAACCAATTTGTTATTTAAAAACATCCTCAATTGTTTAATCATGATCGTTTCGGGAAATTTTCTGCGAAGTGCCCACTTTGAGAACTTTTTTTGAAATATATTCAGCCTTTATCAAAAAACTGACCTATATGGCACATTATAAAGTTCCTAAATAAGAGAACCTGTCAATTGGATGCGGTTGAGAGCAAACCCGAATTTTAAAATGAGTCAGAAAAAGAAACGCAATTTGATATTTGAATAATTCAATTTTTCAATCACGATCTCTTCGAGAAATTATGTTCAAAATAGCCATTTTGGCAACCTTTTTTGAAATACAGGGTGTTTCTAAATTCATGGTACAAACTTTAAGGGGTGATAGTATACACTAGACAAACAATATTAAATAGGCAACTAAGGGTCCCAAACGTCTTCCGAAGGAGATAGACGCCATTAAAATATAGGGTCCGAAATTTCAAACGATTATAAAAAACGGAAAGATAGGTCAATTTGTTTGCGGTTTTCACTAAAACTATTGTTTATGTCAGTATTTTCTTAAAAATAAGTTATAAAGGTAAATTTCAGAAAATGTCGATAGAGGGCGCTTTAGATTTTGAAGTAACGGACAACTATTTTTTACCGTTATTTTTTGCATCTCAATAAATGTTTTCGGAAGCTTAGATTTAAACTTAAATTTTGAGTTCAAAATCTGAATAGTTAGGTGTGGTTAAGTAGCGCAAACTGATCAAGGGGGGAGGGAAGGTTCAAATTTCAAATGATTATAAAAAACGGGAAAATTGGTCGATTCGTTTGCGGTTTTTGCTAAAACTATTCTTTATGTCAGTATTTCCTTAAAAATAAATTTTAAAGATAAATTTCAAAAAATTCCATTAGAGGGCGCCGTAAAATTAAGAGCAACCAACAACTGTTTTTCACCGTTATTTTTTGTAACTAATTAAATGCTTTCAAAAACTTACACTTAAATTTTGAGCTCTAATTCTAAATCATTGGATGGACGTTAAGAAACATAAACTGAACCGTATTCAGGAGTTGTAATTTAACCCCCCCCCCCCCCTCGAACACAGTTCAATTTTGCACATCTTAACCCCTCCCAACGATTCAGAATTTGAGCTCAAAATTTAGTCTAAACTATTGCAAGCATTTAATTATATATAATAAATAATTTTTAAAAATAGTTGTTGGTTACTCTAAAGGTTAAGGCGCCCTCTAACGGAATTTTTTGAAGTTTACTTAAAAAATTATTTTCAAGGCAATAAAGACATAAAGATTGTTTTAGCGAAAACGGCAAACGAATCGATCAATGTTTTCGTTTATTATAATCATTTTAAATCTGAACTTTTCCTTACCCCTTGACCACAGTTCAGTTTGCGCTACTTAACCACACTCAACTATTCAGATTTTGAGCTCAAATTTAAGTCTAAGCTTCCGAAAATTTAAGTTTAAGCCTAAGCTTTCGAAAACATTTAATGAGATGCAAATATAACGGTAAAAAATAGTTGTTCATAACTCCAAAGTCTAAAGCGCCCCCTATCGGCATTTTTAAAAATTCATCTTTATAATTTATTTTCAAGAAAAATACTGACACAAAGTAAAATTGTAATGAAAACCGCAAACGAATCGACCAATTTTTTCGTTCTTTATAATCATTTAAACCCTTGAACACAGTTCAGTTTGCGCTATTTAACCACTCACAACTATTCAGAGTTTGAGCTCAAAATTTAAGTTTAAGCCTAAGCTTCCGAAAACATTCAAGTAGATGCAAAAATAGCGCTAAAAATAGTTGTTCGTTACGCCAAAGTCTAAAGCGCCCTCTGTCGACATTTTTTAAAATTTATCTTTATAATTTATTTTCAAGAAAATACTGACATAAAGAATAGTTTTAGTGAAAACCGTAAACGAATCAACCAATTTTTCCGATTTTTATAATCATTTGAAATTTTGGACCCTAAACTTTAATGGCGCCTATCTCTTTCGGAAGATGTTTGGGACCCCTAGTTTCCTTAATATTGTTTACTTAATATTGTTTGTCTAGATGTGTGCTATCAATCCTTAAAGTTTGTGCCATGAATTTAGAAACACCCTGTATATCCTGCCTTTATCAAAAAGCTGGTCAATACGTCGAATTATATATTTTAATTATATATTACATATTATATATTTAATTAAATATATTTATTATTATATATATATAACTCTGTTTTTTTCACCCCTTGAACCCATTTTTAACTTTATTAAAAATATGTCATGCATAAACTTTTGGCCCATTTTTAACTTTATCAGAAATCTGTCATGCATAAACTTTGGCCCATTTTCTAGAAGTAATATAAACTTTAATATGATTTGATATCTATATTAATTAAGAAGTTATGGCTTTTTTTCGGTTTTCAAAGAACCCCTCCTTATTTCCACCCCATGCCCGATTTTGCCCATTAACATATTCATCCGAGATTTTATACCCGTTGATTTTATGTATCTGTTTAGAGGAGATTGGAGCAGAATTATAGAAGTTATCTTGTCCAGAAGACAGTGATATATAAACCTTTTTACTAATGGTAGTTTTGGGCTCTAGAGCTCATGATCGGCGTAGATCTGCAAAAATCTTTCAGAAATTCTAACGTAGGAGAGACAGCAATAGGTAGTACTTCATTCAAAATCTGCCTTAAAATTGCTGTTTGTGAAAGCCTAAATGTAGGAATAAAATATAGAAATATTTCAACATTTATATTCCAGACCTCTGTAATTACCGCTAAATTCTAATAAACACCTTTTTAACTTTTTCATATAAACCTTCGTTTAAACCTTTACAGTACAGTCAAATAAATATAAGAAAGTATTGATAAAACGATTTCCCTATTATTACATTGTTTATATTTGTGAAGTTAAAAGTTTTTGAAGACCTTATTATATAATCTTAAATTAAAAATAAAAATTAAAAATATAAAATAAATCCAACATGGTTGTCGACAGAACTTTGTGATTTTTCAAAGACATGAGTTATTAAAACATTTGCATCAAGTTTGAGAAAAATGTTGACTCGAATTCGAGAACTCAGAAACGTGTATGAGATGCTACAATTTCTCATTCTCGCAATTCTAAATGGTATTTCAGGAATTATAAATAGAGAGAAAGTGTATAAAGTAATTTAGCTGTGCGAATACTTATTACAGAGATTGTGTTTACGAATTTATTTACCAGTATGATTAGCAGGTCACAGTATGACTAATATAAACGTTAGCTCTTTCGGGTCTGGTGTATTATTAATAGTACATGTCTTTTAATGGAGAATTATTTTGTTTTAAGAAATAATTTTGCTACTATTTACACGCAGTAATGTTAGTATATGTCTATGCATTTACTATATGACTTCTTTCATGTTTAGGCATTTAATAACAATAATAATTATTATTATTTGCTTCATTCTCTTTGTGCGTTTGCGATTCTTTTATTTTAAACATATGTACACTCTATAAATTTAAAATAAAAGTTATTTTCCTGAAATAATCCAGTGTGTTAGAAAGTAAAAGTGTTAGAAAGTTGCAATATAAGTTTAAAATTGTAAAACAATATTTTCTAAACATCTCCGAACATTCTTCCTTATCCTATTGTCATATGAATATTATTTGAATAGTACGGAAAACAACAACAGCCGTTATCTTCCAGATAATGAAATATTCATTCTACCCTGAATGGGTCTAATCGACCCATTTCTATTATTTATTTTATGATAGATCCCTCGGATTTTAACTAAGTGCTCTTTTATTTTATGTATTCCTCAAACAGATAAATATCTTCGGTTTATAATTTTTTCAGACTTCCGGAGTTATTATTTTTAGCCAAAATAAAAAAGTCACATTTTACCTGAATGGATTTAATCGACCCATATCACTGACCGCATATAAATACATGGGAAAAAAGTAGATAGCTTGTATTTCGAAACGATATTCGGTAGATGGCTATACCATACTGATATACTGAAGTAATATTTTTCTTGTTTTGGAGTGTTTCGCCATTTTTATGCAATATGGCACGTAATAAGTGCGGTCTTACTGATGATGAAATCAGAAAGCTTTGACAAGAGCTCCCTAGTGATGAATCTGATAAAGGAACTGATAATGACTTGATTGAAACACAAAAATTTGATCATTTATCAATCGAAGAAGATGATGAGAAAGCAAATGTTTCTGATACAGAAGATGAAACAATAGAGTCTCCATTTTTCCTTTTGGTCGCAACAGAACTGAATGGTGCAAATCCCCTCCACCTACATCAAAAGAATAGCATGTACTTTTACATTATTTATACTTATTGTATTCGATAAATGTTTTATACAATTTTTTAATATTCAGGGGTTGTGCCAGCTTTGGAACAAGGACTTCCTCCCTTTCCTTCCACCATAAGGGCAAAAATATATTTTTTTCGAGGACATTTATAGATATTTGTTCAAAATTTATATGTTAGGAAAATAAATAAATTATTATTTTTTTATTATTTGATATGTTTGTTACGCAGTTGCTAAAGATGTTCATTCCTTACGGAAATGTTACAATTGATGAACAGCTTGTTCCTCCACGTGGTAAATGCCCATTTAGACAATGTATACCGTCAAAGCCAAGAAGGATATATGAAGTTAAAATGTGGTTGATTTCTGATCCAAAACAGCGTATGTTTGCGCTGCTGAGATCTATACTGAGATCTATACGATGGTGAGCGAGAAAAATATCAAAATAGAAATCTGTTACGTCTAGTAAATTCAATTGAGGGTACCGCTCGAAATATTACGGTTTATAATTTCTTCACGGATTATAATCTTGCTAAAGAATTATTGAAGAAAAAAATTAACTATCATTGGTACTCTTAGGAACAATAAGTTATTTACTCCTTCTGAATTTCAATCATCATCTGAGCGAGAAACATTTTCCTCATTATTCGGTTTTCAATAAGATATGACACTTGTTTCATAAGTGCTGAAAAAAACAAATCGGTAATCCTCCTTTTAACTATGCATCACGAGACCAAAATTTCAGGTGAGAAAGAAAAAAAAACGAATATAATTTTATATTATAATGAAACTAAAGGTTGATTAGATACTACTGATAAATTAGCTGTTGCATATGTATGCAAAGGGAGCACTAAGCGATGGCTTGTGTTTTTATTCTACAATTTAATTGACCTAGCTGTAATAAATGCATATGTTGTTTTTATGCATGTAAATCATTTTTACAATCAAAACAAACTATACAAAAGGCGCCTTTTTCTAAAGGAAGTTGGCCAACAGCTGACCAAACATCACAGAAATATTAGGATGAAACAAAATATTTAAGTACCTTAAGAAGAAATTAGCAGGTGAAAAAAAGAAAGTATTAATTCAGATAAACGTGGAAGATACAAAGAATATGGTCCAAAAAGAGATGGAAAAATTCAGACGAGATGTATTTCATGCTTATCTTTTCTTTGAAAAAGGAGCATGTAAATGTGTACTGTAAATCTTATTTATCACAAAAAATGTATCAAGAACATTAGAAGTAAAACAAATTTGTAATATACTTTTTTATTATTATTTTCCAAGTTAATAAAATTCCTTATAAAAACAAAGCATTGCAACTAAGAGGGGGAGGAGGTTCAGTAAAAAGTGTGTGTGTGTGTGGGGGGGGGGGGTCATTATAAAATATGTTATCTCTAATAGTGAATACAAAAATAATATTTGAAATAAAGTTATATAAAAATACTTGTTCTGAGCTAGAATAAATATATATAAATAAACTGGGTCTGATCGACGTAACTTTTTTTCAACAGGGTAGGAAGTTTAAACACTAATTAATTTATTTGAATAGCTAGTCTTAATGTTATTTACGTAAAAGAAATTTTTTTCTAAAAACTGCAAAAAAATTCGAACCCGAAAAGATTGTGTAATAGTTTTTAATAGATTAGTAAAAGAATATCGCAGACTGGCAATGTTGCGCAAGATTTACACAAACCACATCTCACTTGCGTGTTTACTCATTACTCACAATTTATTTGTTTGGGGTATGTTGTTATTTAACTGAGTTTGCCATTTATAAATAGCTATGCATTCTATCTTTTTACAGCATAAAAATTTTAAAGAGGCGCTAAATTATTCTCCATAAACCTGCAAACTGAGTCAAAACTCCGCATTTCAAGGAAGTTCAACCCATTGCACAGGATGTAGACTTAATAAATAAAAAAATCATAGTTCCACGAAAAACATTATTTAATAGATTTCAAATTACTTCTGCAATTTAATGTATTACGCAAAATTTATTTATAAAAAAAATACTTATTTGATCTGTCGGTTTGATAGAGTTGATGATTCTCAATATATTACTTTAGAAAGTAAAAATATTATTTCGATATTTCTTACTTTTACAAATAAAAAATTTTTTTTTTATCAGGAACTGAAATATAATTTTAAGGCAACTTTTTAAAAACCACTAAACAAGCTATTAGATGTGGTAGATTAAGAAGACTCCCCGAAAAGATTAACACAAATAACCACAAGTATAAGAACCACAGTTAAAAAGTACTATATGTAACCGAATAGATTTTTAAAACCCATATACGTGCTTAAAATATTCTGTCGCCCATGCTTAATAATCGTCAGCCTAAAAATATCTTAGAAATATAGATATTTTTAGAAGTGATTTATAGAAGAAAAACTTATCTTTCTTCTTATATAGAATATTTCGTTTTAAATTTTGCCATTGCATTATTTCAAAAAATCATCGGAAAAGAAATTTTTACGATGTACTAAAAATAAATTCAATAGAGGAATTTTAAATTTTAAGAAATATGAAACCAATTGAATATATTTTGTCAACTCTAATGAATAATGTTGAATTGTTGTTCAGAATTTATTACTGATTAGTTAATAAAAATTCAGTATGATTTCATATTACCGCAAAAATATACGGGTATGGGGTTCCGAAATTTCGGTAAGTATTTATCAAGTTTTCTTTTTTCTTTCTTCTGTTTTTAAAAGAAGAAAGTATTGGATTCGTCAAAATTTTCGAATTCCAATTTTTGACGTTATTTACATGTTTTAGGGGTCAGATACAAAAAACATATTTTTACAAAATATCTGTCTATGAGTCTATGTAACTCTGTCTGTCTATCTGATTGTGACATAAATTTTGGTGTCTATCTCAAGAACTAACAAACGGAATTTAATTAAAAATTACATTCAGGTAGCATCTGATATAAATTGATGTTGATTACATTTTTGGTGTAAATCGCTGAACAGTTGGCGCTGCTATGCTGCATTTTTATGATTTAAGTAAAGGCTATATCTCACTAACTTCGCAATAGCTCTGTCTTAAGAACTAATGCACGGAATTTCACAAAAATCTATATTCAGAAAATCTCTGATATAGATTGATTTTGATTAGTTTTTTGTGTAAATCGTGGAAAAGGTGGCGCTGCTATGCTACATTTTTAGGTTTCACGCAACAGTTCTATCTCAATAACTAAAGTACGGTATTTCCACCAAATTTCAGATTCAGTTAGCCCTTGACATAAATTGATTTTGTTTGCATTTTGGTGTAAATCACTCAACAGATGGCGCTGCTATCCTGCATTTTTCACGATATCCGCAAAAGCTCTTTCGCAAGAATTAATGCACGGATTTTTATCAAACTTCAGATTCAGTAAATCCGTGATATAAACTAGGTCATTTTATGTGGTGGCGTTACACCCTTCAATAGATTTCGCTACTATGCTTAATTTTCCCGATTCCTGCAACAAGTCTATTTGAAGAAATAATGCACGAATTTTTAAATCAAACTTCAGATTCAGGTATAGCTTGCTAAAAATTATTGCTGTTTATGTTTTGGTTTAAGTCGCCCAACAAATGGCATTTTTATGTTGTATTTTTCTCGATATTCGCAATAGCCCTATTTCAAGAACTAATGCACGGAATTCCATGTCTTTAGGACATTCACGATGAGCATAGATTTTCATTTTATTTCCACACTGTTGTTAAGACTTTTGAAGTATTAATATACATAAGATAGAAGAAAGTTTTACGATTATCACATCCGACTAATTTTATATATAACGTCTGTGACTAGGAATGTTTTAATTATGTTCATTATCGCTCTCTTGTAAAAAATTATTGTGTACTTACCAGCAGTTTTTTCCGTAAACTTTTTTTACTTTGTAGGCAGGTGCCGGTGGTGGGGAAAGTCTCTAGAAGCATAATGCCATATTCGTATCGTAAGTCAAATGACATTGGACCTAATATAAAATACGATATCCAAAAGGACTCCATAAACTGTAAAAAATGTCAGATGTTTCTGTATATGTAAAAATGCACTGTAATCAAAAACGAAAATATACAGTGACCCCTTCTAACTCACCTAAGGTTTCAAAAAACGTTCCTTTACCTCTAAAAATCCCAAAAAGTTATTTGTTTTCGAAATTTAAATAAGAATTTATAAAAATTAATTTTTATTAGCTGCCCGTCCATTATGGAAACGTTTCTAAGTAGCTTTTACAGTACAATAATCACTTTTCTCAAATCAAAATATCACTTTTTTGGATTCTATCAATTCTCAAGTAAACATTTTCAGCTGCATAACTGATTTTGTGCATGCAATTGTAGCAAAATGATGTCAATTTTCATATTAATGTTAATACTGTTAATATTGTATGTTTGTCAATTAAACATGCTCTCTGAATATCAAAATATTTTCGTATGAATTGTTAGCATCCGAAAAAGTGATATTTTGATTTGAGAAAAGTGATTATTGTACTGTAAAAGCTACTTAGAAACGTTTCCGAAATGGACGGGCAGTTAATAAAAATTACTTTTTACAAATTTTTCTTTAAATTTCGAAAACAACTAGCTTTCTGGGATTTTTAGAGGTAAAGGAACGTTTTTTGAAACCTTAGGTGAGTTAGAAGGGGTCACTGTATATTTTCGTTTTTGATTACAGTGCATTTTTATACATTCAGAAACATCTGACATTTTTTACAGTGTATAGATTTCAAAATTTTAGAATGAATTATTTGTAGATGATTTGAAAAGAAAATCCTTAAAAATTTCTCGAGATATAAAATAGTCCTTGAATAAATATATAGTCCTTGAATAAAATGACATTTAAAACATGGGAAAATATATATCAGGTAGGTAAATCAAATTTTTATGTTAGATACGAAATAAGTTTACCTCATATTAACAAATGCATTAAACAATGATTCCATCGAAATATTTTTACTGCATATTTTCGTAGACAGAATACAGAAAATATTACATTAATTGAACTAATAGCTTTTTAAACTAAATTTCTGTTGTTCTCCGAAGATAAATATTTTTATTAATGATTTCATGAAAGAGAGTTTCTCAACTTCAGTGATTCCCAACTTGGAGCGTACTCCCCAATGGGGTTCAATTTGAAATTTTAGGGGTAAAATTTCAAATATGTAATTTTTTAAATAAACAAAAATAATAAAAAATTTTTTAAAAAGGATTTTTTTTTAAAGTTCCCAATTAAAAGTTCAAAATAAAATCAACACCAGAATAACAATATGAACAAGGTTTCAAAATATTTTAATAACTTTATTAATTAAAAAAATATATACATTTTCTAGTTAATCTATTTTTAAAAAAATCATCTTGTTCTATTGCTTATTAAAAGATCTTTGTATTTCTTTGTATTTCTGTATGCTGTGTGTAACATGAAAAAACTTTTAATTAAACTATTTAAGAGTGTATCTAAATTTTATTGTCTTGAACATATTTAACCTAAAATATATTTTAATACCTAAACATGAACCACGAAAGTACTTTAAAATATTTATAAATCTTTAGCATTACAAAAAAATATGTATAAATAATAAATATTTATGTCTGTACCCTCATAGCATGCATGTTCACAGTGACGTCACAATGACGTCACTGTGAGTCACTTTGGTCACATCACATCTGTGACGAAAATGCCACCACTCAGTGACGTCACAATGTGACTAAGATGTGACTTTCTAAAAAAAATTTCACAGTTCGTCACAATGTTAATGTCAAAGTAGTCACAAATGACACACTTTTCACAAATTGGTCACATTGTGACGTCACAAAGTGGTCACAATGTGACGTCACAAAAAAGCTCTAAAACGGCCATAACGACTTCACATTTTAGTTACTGTGACTTCACATCGACGTCACGTGACGTCACATCGACAATCGATGGTCACAAAGTCACAATGTGACTTCACAACGACGTTGCAGTGACGTCACGATGTCTTACGGGTAGTGCAGGCCACCCTACGCAGTTAATGAATATAAAAAAATTACAATTTAAGTTTTAAAATCCGGTAATACACGGCAACCAAATAACTATAATCGAAAAGCGGTAAAAGATAAAAAGTGTTTTAAAGGGGAATAAGGGCAACTTAGTCCTTCGCACTCGAGAAGTGATTCTCAGACATCTAAAGGGTGCTCCAAATGCTCTGGACACCAGAATTTTAAACAAATTTTCTTCGTTTTATCTAATGGCCGAATAATCTGTGATAAAAATGGTAAATTAACTGTTAGTAGATTTTAGCGTCCCGATTTGCAAAAGAAATCTGACAACATTAGTGGTGAGTGAGAGTCACCTCTCGAGTGCAAAGGGTAAAAATTTATAAAGATGAAAATCTTTAAATGCTCCTTATTTTGTTATCAAGTGAATAAACATCACCAACTTTAAGAAGTTACTAAGAGTTATAAAATGTATCTACATTATCAATTTTCATGATAAATGTGTGAATCTCTTCAAGCAATTTGCGAAAATAAAAATGAAAACCATATAAATAATTTTCATAAATATTCAGATAAGTTGGAAATACACAAAAAAACTCTTTGTGAATAAAAGTAAAGATGTATCTCTTCGTATATAAAATTATGTTAAAAACGTATTTGTGATAGATAATTCATGTCTTTGATAAATTTTAAACGACCTGAAATGAAAAGTTATTGTTAAGGCTCTGCGAGGTTCCTTTCAGATGAATAGGATTCCCGTTTACATAATATAAAGGTAATAAATATAAGGATTTAATAATTTTAAATTAACTATGCAAAATTATTAATTAAAGTATAGAGAGATTTGAAATAAATATTAAACGAAATTCTCTGTGAGAATCTTCACTCACACTTACCTAGTTGTTGAACAATTTTTCCATAAATCAGTGATTTGTAGTACATTCCATTATTATGCAACGTAAAAATAAACATAGACGAGATAAACAAAAATAAAGCTATTCTGAATCAGTCTAAATATTTCCGAAGCATAATATTAACTTGGAAATATTTGTTATATACATTCGTAATGCTGCAGTAGCTTAACAATACTGAAATATACATATTTAATAACAAACATATTGCAGAACTGTTTAACATGACTATTATTGATCACCAGAATTTCAATTATTTCAAAATTTTCTGTTATTGAAATCTCCATTTCCGATTACAGATATTCTTGCTGGAGGCAATATCACAATCGATATAGAAGCAATTTGTTTAAAATCTTAATTCTCTGAACAGGAGAGCACCTATCGTAGTTTTACTCACATACGTTTCTTTGTTTTGAAATATAAGGTTAATTAAATATATGAAAGTACGTGTTTAAAGTACTGCGACATTTTTGCTTCTAGTAGCATTCTTTTGCATGCTTTAGGTGAGAGTATGACTGTCTAACACCACCTCTTAAAACTCCATAAAAGCCAATTGAAATTAGAATTATGTAGACCATTTTTACAGAGATCCTTTTTCTAGTTCTCTAGAATGTGCTTACAGGTTGGGAATCAAAGAAATCTACCAATTTTGAATGTATTTGTAAAAAAAAAAATGCATGGTGGGTGAATCCATTTTATCACTAAGGTGATGTAACTCGACATTTTTAATTTTCCCAATCTAAGTTTTCTTCATAGTTTTCCAAGTTTAAAAACAAGAATTTTTTTTTTTATAATACAGCTTTTTGGCGGTGACCATTTTTAACAAGCTACGCTATCATTGTTGGAAGAAAAACGTGTTTTATGGAAAATGTTGTAATTACTTTATTTTTATAACTATCATTATTATTCAAAAGCCAAAATGTTTGGAGTAAAATTCGCTACATTTTATAAAAATTACATTAGCCTGAATGATCTACATCAAAAGTATGTTTAAAAACCGGAGAAATAAAAAAATCAGACATCGCTTTTCACTGCCAATATTTTTTATGAAAGAGATCAGACTCACCCTAAATATTTTTTCCTTAAACAGATCTTTTATAGGCTTACTTCATTTTACAAAAGTCAATCTTGAAAACCTTGGCTGAAAATATTTCAGTGTTTCGTTCTTAAAGCATGACGTTTTCGCATTTAGAATATTAATATGACCAATTGGCATTAACTTATCTATACAAATATTTTTGCAGGTCAAAAATGAAGAAACAAAATAAAAGAGAAATAAAAATAAATATTTTCACAAAGTATTGGCATATCACAGTATCTGTTTAATGACGCAATGCGATCAAAATTACTTTTTGCTAAATTACAAATTCGTATTGCGTTAAAAGTACTGCGCAATGACGCAATGCGATCAAAATTACTTTTTGCTAAATTACAAATTCGTATTACGTTAAAAGTACTTATTTTCAAATACTTTCGTGCCTCTGTATATTCTAATATTATAAGATTGTAATTTTTTTACACACAGCTTAAATTTTTTCCCACATAGTTTAAGCTTATTCTTTCAACAACACATAATTAATTGCCATATGGTGCTTCTAACACAAGTAAAGTATTGTACTCCTTAAGGAATATCCCAAATGTCAGTTTCCTAATAGCATGCATGATCACAGTGATGTCACAGTGACGTCACTGTGAGTCACTTTGGTCACATCACATCTGTGACCAAAATGCCACCACTCAGTGACGTCACATTGCGACTGAGATGTGACTTTCTTAAAAATCTTTAGAAATTTATAAATATCCTTCAAAACATATTATTTACTTTAAAAAACATGTTTCTGGTAATTTAAGTATCGTCGCTTTTGTCACAGTTTCGTCACAATGTTAATGTCAAATTAGTCACAAATGACACATTTTTCACAAATTTGTCACAATGTGACCACTTTGTGAAACGTCACAAAAGATCTCTAAAACGGCCATAACGACTTCACATTTTAGTCACTGTGACTTTACATCGACGTCACGTGACGTCACATCGACAATCGATGGTCACAAAGTCACAATGTGACTTCACAACGACGTTGCAGTGACGTCACCATGCTTTACGGGTTCTGTATATTGGCGAGAGCAGTATCGTTCAATAGCTCTTGTCATGAGTATTAAGAAATATACAGCAATCATATTCCAAAACTGAATAGTTCACGAGATATGAGCCGTTTTTTTGTTTTAGAAGAAGGTATAAAAAAAGGGGGAAACGGCATGAGATTCTTTCAAAGACTATCAAATGCAAGAACTTTCTCTTATAATTAATCATGGTAGTGGTTTTTACGATAATGTTTCATATTAGAGTGTTAATGATATTGCTATCTTGGTACTTGACTGATGAAGTGGCTAAAAAGATGGTAATTTATTCAGCAAAAGATAGGTTCTCATATATAACAAGTCTTTCTCTCATATGTATTGACAATACGTTTACCCACTGTGTGTTTACTTTTACCAAAATTACAAGTACTTGGAAAAGAAAACAGAAAAACATTCAAAAACATATCGATGTATTTACTGTCATTTACCATTATTACTATAGAAATCATAATAAACCCACATCACTTGGACTAGAAGCAGTTCTCATCCCCGACTTTTGGTGTAAATTCGTCAATATGCTTTCCTAAAATCTTCGATCCTGAAACATTGATCTGGTCTTTTGATCAGTGAAACATGTATGATTCATTCTTATTACAAAAACTGACTGTCAAACAATAATGTCCTTCATCGATTGTGCTTGGTGTTTGAAACACATATATAGCAACACACTTGTGCAAAAAACCGACTATCGTTGTTAATTATAAAACAAAATTCTTGCTTTTTATAAATTCGTAAGAAATATCATGCTGTTTTCTCTTCATTTATCTTCTTCCGAAATAGAAATTTTCCCATATCTCGCGAAATACAGGGTTCAGAAATATTGTTCTTATGCATATCTTGATCCTTGAGACAAAAACTTTCAAACGAAAAAAAAATCCTCTTAAAAAAATCCGTTTCAAAATCCACTGCTAACAATTGGGCACGCTCTCTAATCGTTTTTTTTTAACCTGAAACTTTTGAAACATCTAATCTTAGTACTTAATCTAATGACAAACGACTATTTTGAAAACACTCTAAAGAAAGAAAAACATCTTTCATGAAATGTTTCATTGTATTGTATATTTTTTTATTTATAGAACATTTTCCGATTAAAATCTTTTTAAAAACTAATTCTGTTAATTGTAGTAATTTTAAAATACACTGATAATGAACTTATAAGATAGACGCCGATTAAGCTAAGCAAAATTATTGGTAGCGTTTATTTTATCGATTGCAATTTATAGTGTTTGTAGGGATGCCACAGGCGATAATTTTTCAGTTTTAATTTTTAACCACTTCCTCAAAACAAAAATCCTTAACACACTCTTTGACAACATTTTCAAGAGAAATATTCTTAAAAATTTATATAGGGAAAATATATATGCGAACAAAATATAAAAATTGTCGCCTGTGGCAGCAATGTGTTTGTTATTGTCTGGATAATTACCTAATTTAAAATGAAAACAAAATTTACATTTCTCAAATTTGTCATAAAACAGAAAGAATACATATTCATATTTTCATGTTTTCCGGAAAGGTTTGGTGATTACTTTGTTATTTTTTTATATTTATCACAATTCATTGAGATAAAAATGTTCAGCAATATTTTGTGGTCAATTAATACTTCCCTACATCCAACACATATTGATTATCATACCAAATAATTTCAAAGCATATTTTATTTATTATACAGCAAATTAATTCCTCCAAATTTCTGGGACTCAAATTGCAATTTTTTTAAAAGATATTTTATGGCCACAATTTCATTTTCCGTACAAACTTTTTCATTGATCCAATGCTTAAAAAAAACGGCGGAAACACAATTAAGAAATGTTTATAATAAAGTTCAGAATACTGAGTAAAAAATCATAAAATAAATATAATTTTTTACTTTTTTAGATCAGGTAATAAAACAAAAGGAACTATTTTCATATTTTAAACTATTTTCAGGTACGTTAATTAAGTATTCCTAGTCGTTTAACATTGAATAAACGTTCGCCAGCATATTATGTTTTTACAATTACTATGATAATATTTAATCGTGAAACTGATAACATTGGAGGAAGTTTTAACAACATCTTGAAGCTATTTAATTATATGAGTATATCTTATCTTTCGTATAATCTCAGTTATTACGAAAGTCTTCTATAAATGTTTATCTTTTCAAGAATAGCTAATATTGACTTTTTGTTTAATGTAATGTGAAAGTTTACTCAAAATTTCATGCTTTTCCAATTTTCAAATCATTATGTGATTTTTACGTACAACGTTTACTATATTATTTTACTGCGAGCCAATTTTAATTAGCAGCGTGAAAAGCGTTTTTATAGTAAGGTACCCTGGGGTAATAACGCCAAGTGCTAATATTTTGCATAATTATGAAATAATTCGGTAAATGACACCCATGTGTTCTGCGCAGAAGGGTTTTGAGTCATATAAATCGCAAAAAACAGCTTCAAGTTAATTTATTTCATTTTTAGGTCTTATTGTTTTTACAAGCAGCTAAAATTAACGCTTGATCTAAAATTTGCGAGATACGTTTTGTGATGTGAAGACTATTTTTTTTTATCCGGAAATACTTTGTTAATTACATAAATTTGTAGTACATGTCATAGCCTTTGAAAATGTTGTTGAAGATTTTGATATCTTCTCGAGATAATTTGTAATTTAAAATGTACAGTGCATTAACTATAACGGGGTAATAACGCCAATCCTTGCAACTTTTACCCCGGTTGATTCCCTACAGTGGGCCAGCTACATCCTAAATGCTGATTCAAATAAACACAATTAAAACTGTGCAATGTTTCTAATAATTCTATTTAAGCGGTTTTTTAAGCAAAAAGAAGCTCACGGTCTGATATTATTTGCCTCATCCCCCCTCCCCACACCACACCTTTATTTTTCTTACACTTTCACAAAATAAATGAACAATTTCAATAGCTTAGGATACAATTTGTCAATTTCTAGAGCTGAGAGTTTGTATTTTTAGAATTGGGCAATCTACATGCAATTATTCCAACTTATTTCATAGTTTTGTTTGCATGGCGTTATTACCCATATAGGTGGGTAATAACGCCAAGTAGCATTGGTCAAGAAATTACGCCATTACATTTCATGAATACATATCTGTTAAATTATTTTTTTTATATAGATAGTCAATGAGTTGCTGTATCAAATCATATATTTGTTTGAAAAATACAAACTAAAACTGAGCCGTGAAAATTGCTAGAACCTTAACGTGGCGTTATTACCCCAGGGTATCTTATTTGTAACAAAATATTACGTGTTTATGAGTAATTAAAAAATAACCTCTTAAGTATCTATGTTATTATTTATAAAATATATTAATGGTGGCTATACAAATTAGTATAATGTATATATATTACAACACTTAATTTGTTTGCTGCCTAATAAATTTTAGAAATAAATATAAACGAATTAAACAACTAGCAACATATACAATTTATGAACAATAATCACCGGACACTTTCAACATTAGACATTTTGACGTTTAAATATATACTTGTAGAATTTTTTATGAATTTCAGGATTATCAAAAGTATGTTTGAAGTCATATTTGTCAATTTGAATTTGATACGGAGGACAATTATGGAATTAATAAAAGAATCGAAGAAGAAGAATATTTGGAATCATCTTGTAAAACAAAACGCACGATAAGTTTATCTATCGCTCTACGATAAAAATATGTGTACCGTAATTTCGGGTGTATAAGCCGCGGATCAAACAATTCTTTTTGGACCCAGAAATCTTATTTAGTGATTGAAGACAAATATTTATGGCGATCTAACTAGTTATATTTGTTTCTTAAAAAATTCTGGGTCGAAAAAGAATTGTTTGATCTGCGGCTTATACACCCGAAATTACGGTATATTGTATATAAATTGAATTAATTTGTATAAGAATAGCACGTATATTTATGGAGATATAGAATTTTTTTTTACAAAGTTCAAAAAGTTCTTTCATGATTTTCGCTAATGTTTTATGCAAGATTTTCAGTCAAATTCAACTTCAGCTTTAGAAATTTTGTGAAATTGTACTAAAAACAATATAGTGCAATTGCAATATAAATACATTTATTATTTCGTGAAATATGAGCAGTTGTATGAAAAGTTTTTTCTTCTGTCTGAGCATGCGCGCTCGATAACTAAGATTTATTTTCATCATGTAATAGTTAACTGCATAAAAAATTTGATATAAAGAGTACAATATAATACACTAACGTGACAAAGGAAAATACCAAGTCGCCAGGTATTTTTATAGAAGATATATACCTAAATATTTACCAAGAGTTTGGTAAATATCCAACAACTGAGCATTTTAATACTTCACTGTAAAATATAACAATATCGATTAAATTTTCTCGAAATCATTGAGTACTATATTCCAAATTTGTTTGATTCCATAGATAAATATTATAAATCTGGAGTTTACATTTTCCCTTTTAAAGCAATAGCTGTATGAAAATGTATACATATGTAGGCATGACCACTCAGAAATTACTTGTAAGAATTAAATAGCTTTAGAGAGATATTGCAAGGAAAAAATTATCCACATCTCTATCCCGTTTATATAAAGATAAAGATATTGATATCTTATTTAAAGAGGTTAAAATTATTATACAAGCTTCACAATGTAATATTCGTATAATCAGAAAGTTTTTGAAGGTTTTGACAAGAGGCAAGAGAACTTGTAATAATGTGTTATCCGACCATATACCGCTTATATGGTTTAACATACTCGGAATATCTGGTGATTTCATTTTGAATAACACTTTCCCCCCATTTTTCCATTTTCTATAGCAACCATTCCTTTTTTCTCTTCCTATTATTTGTCGTTTGCTGGTTTCACCCTCTGATATCTAACCAGCATATATCTTTGATGTTTCAACAGCTTGCCCTGATGACGGATAATGGTTAGCTGAAAGCTCTAAGGATTTTAACATCTTCTGACATCAATGTATTAACATCTTGAAAAGATATAAACGTTTAAGAACTTTTATATAATTGAATGTATTAAGTAATAAATTTATTGTAAGTTAAATATTCATATTATTTATTTAGTCAATATTTTTTCTAATCCTGATAGTCTACATGAATTGGACATCTATAATTATTCGTGTCTGGTAATTAATGGCCTAATTAATTGTGTATATGCGTTATCAATCTATATATAATATATTTAAAAAACGGCTTAGGTCCTTTAAAAGAAATTAAGGAAAGAAACGGAATTACACTATTCTATTGAAAAATCTCATATGTAAGAAACAAAACAAAACGAAAAAAAAATCAGTTTTTACTACACAACTCACCATACTTAAAAAACTGCATGCATATTCAGAAATAAGATACAATTCCCAACTGAATGGAACGTTTCGCATATTTCTGCGTCAAAACGTTAAAAAGAAAAAAAAATCATGCATCAAGCGTTTATGAAACACTTTCCAAAACACATTCAGAAAGATGTAATAAAATACACCGTTTTTAAGTTGAAATATATCTAATTCAACAATATGGAAACCCATTTTCAATGACACAGGAAGTAATTTGCAGGAAACGTAAACAATATATATCAATTTTATTATATGTTGAATATAATAAAATTGATATTTATAGTTTAACATAATTAAAATATACCACAAATAATGTTCCACATCTATGCCATTACGTAATGGAATACTTTGCAGTGCCCTGTAAATGAATAATAAATATCCTTTGTGTGGCATACTCTACAAACTGTATATTTATTGCTTTTTATTAATGCATACCAATTTCATTATGTTTCGACGGACGTAACATCATAAAAACGCACTTGAAACAATTTAATCTCATCAGCCGTAATACTTTTGACTGTCCTTGTATTTAAAACTATGTATTCAACTTTACTAATATTTAAAATGACTCAACAAATTTTTGCAATAGATATATAGTGGCTGTCAAAATTGTGGACACTTTTAGGTAGCTTTTAATTCCAAAAAGTAAAAAACTACCTTTTGCAGTCGTCCGGAGGAAAGCACTTCGGGAAATTTTGCAATATTTTCGTCGATCGTGACCCCTAGATCCCAAAACCACCCTTCGTTGAAATGTTGACTTACATATGTATATCCTCTCTCTATATATATGTATATATATCCATATATATATAGATATCTGAATTTTTTCGTGCTGTAACTCTCGAATTTATGAGCAGATTTGGATGAAATTCTTTATGTGCATAGTTGAGGTACTAATGTCTCGACAGAGTTCATTGGCCAGCTTCAACGAACTGTTAATTGCAAGTAATTTTAGGGAGGTGTATTATAGTAACTTGTGTTCTTCTAATATGTGGAAAGAAAGGATGTGTTCTGACGGATTTTTAGCTTAAGCAATTTATTTCATTTATAATAATTTATGTATAGTATAATTTTATATGATATATGATGACTTTACAGGCTGAAGGGTACAAGTGACAAAAATGCCATTTCGAGTACATTGTATTTACAATAATGGAAGTTTAATCTGAACAACAATAATAATTGACTGAATTGAAATAGGAAACTGCCGCTTGTTTCATTGTGGTCTTTCAACTCTTATTTCAATAACTGTAAAAAAGTAGAGTGCAATTTTCTTTAAATTTATAAATAATCAATATTGATTATTATTCGACAAAAGTGGTTTATCTCTAGAGCACAGCACATAATTAAAAAATTATTACATTTCTTTATATGAAAACGTCATATGTGCTCTTAGTTTATTTTTTTTTCAAGTATGTCACTTATACGGCTTTGAAAAAGAAATTTAGAAAGAATCATAGTACATGTTTTTTAGGGGGGGGGGGGGGGGAAGGCAAGATGTAATTTGAAATAGAAAGAATATTCCACTTACTAATATATTTCTAAGAGTATTTTTGGTATGCTAATATTTTTATTAAAAAGTTTGTGATACAATTGTTTCTAATTAAGTTATATAAAAAATTTTCTATCCCTTTTCTGAAGTAAAACATTTTTTAGATATCTTTAAAGCAAATATTAAAATTAATTAAAATACATAATTAAAACAATAAATCAAAAAATAAAATAAACAAGTGTTCATAGCTTAAATGAACAATTTTTATGCATTTATATCATAAATTAACTGCAAATTTTAAAATAATTACATTATTAATATTCATAGTTATAATTCAAGAACTAGGAATTTCAGCGTCAGTATCAATATCAATGTATACTTTCAGAATATAGTATAATATATATATATATATATATAAAGTTCTATAAGTTTTGAATTTATACACATAAGAAAATATAAGTCATGAGTTCAAATTATTTATTTTTTTATTCGGTAAGTTATATTTATACCTATAAAAAATACTTTTAATTTTCCAATTACTTGTTAAATAAATAATTTTAATTGAATCTATACTATGCATTGAAATGTATTTATTTTAATAAATTAATTTATCTTTTGTGTCACAATTGTAAGTAATACTTATGTCAAAGTTTCCTTGGCGTCAAATTATTTATTTTCTTGCGCTTCATTTAATTTAGATAATTTGATGCTAAAGAACGGTAACTTCAGAGTTTCAGCTTAGAATTATTAAAATGAATACTTTAATTTCGTGTTTGGAAATAATTCTATGCAAAAGGCTGCGTAAATACAAAAATCTCGAATAGAGATAAAAGTTTTGAAAGGGAATATGACTACACTTATAGTAAGGGAAATTACAGATTTAATTCCACAAAGAGTGATTAACTTAATTGTTGAAGTTCCAGAATTAACTGTGTTAGCATATTGTCGATTTATTTTTCCGGATAAAAATTTATTTGTTATTAGGAGCGAAAATATTTTATGAGTTATTAAGATTGGGACAAATAATTTCTCAGAGTTCGAAATTACTTTTACAAATTATTGCATTTGTGTGTGTGGCTAGCAGATGCATAGAACACGGAAATGATGTAAAAATTCATTGTGGGCTAGTTCGGGAGAAGGAACAAAATATTAAAAAAGTTTTGGCAAGCTAAAAACATCGAAGTAGAGTTATCAGAAAGTAACGAAATTGAGATATGTGAGCAGCATTTTGCGCCTACGCATTGGAGAAATAAATAAAGAAGATTCTTAGTGAGAATGCTTTTAAAAGAAAATCCTTCATGTTTAGACCGATCTAAGGATCTTGCTCTCAAAAAACTTATGTCGCTGTCTTATCGCTTATCCAAAGATAAGAAATATTTTAATCTGTATAATGACTTTATAAAGAAAAATAAATTTTTAGGGCATGTGAAACAGGTGAAAAAGTCCTTCCGGCAATGCCGGGAGGAAGAGGTAGCTTTCATATACTTTTTTATTTATTTTATATTAAGTTATATAAATCAAATATACGAAGCTCAAAATAGTGGAACACGATTATGTAAGATTGAATACTAGTTTTTGTCAATACTGAATATTAATAGGAAGTTTTAGAAATTAGTCATCTTTTATTCAACCTGGTTTTATTTTAAGCGATTTATAGGGTCGCCAAATTCCACGATTTCCATTTTAAAGCAGCATGATCAATAAAAAAAACCAATAAGCTTGATCGAAATCTTAATTCATGTGCACATGCACACTCATATTGAAATCGATTAAAATATACGAGCGCTCTCGCGGGCAAATCGATTTTTAAAAATAATGTCATCCACATTAGAAATTCAAACTGCTACATCGCAGGCGTTTTTCAAGGTAAAGACAAAGCAAAAATTACTCCGGAATTCATTATTAAGATAAATAGTTTAGAAAGAACCTTTTTTTAATTTCTAATTTTTTGTTTATACCATTTAAAAGATTTTTGACAAATTTAAGTGGCCGCCATATTGAAACAAGATGACGGATAAAGTTGGCCCGTGAACTCGGTCAAGACATTGGTATGTACCATGAACACACGGAGTTATATCGAAATTAGTTTATAAATATGCGTATTAGCGCGTGACAAATTTCAGACCGTTTCTAAATGTCAATCTCACTGGAAATTGAAAGTGCTAAAACTAACCCCTTTTTTAAGATGAAACAAAAAATGCTGTGGAATCTTTGTATTAAGGTCAAAACACGAAAGAAAAATCTTTTTCAATTTCTTACTTTTTTGCACCTAATTTTAAAATTAAAATTAAAAAAAAATAATATTCCGCCATTTTGAAACAAGACGGTGGTTGGAACTGGCCAACGAACTCGGTCCAGGCATAAGCATGTCCTATCTACGCATCAAGTTTCATCCAAATCGGTGTATAAATACGCGTGTTATCACGTGAAAAAAACCAGATGTGATTGATAACCAGATTTCACAATGTGGGTAACACTAGAAATTAAAAGTACTATAACTCAGACATTTTTTAAGATACAGACGAAAAAAGTGCTTTGGAATCTTTGTATCAATATCAAATGTATAAAAGAAAATTCTTTTTCAATTTCTCACTTTTTTGTACCTAATTTCAAATTTTTAATTTGTTTTAAAAAAAGTTTTAATGGCCGCAATACTTAAACAAGATGGCGGATGGAACTCGTTAACGAACTCGGTCCAAGCTTTATTAAGTACTATGTACACACGAAGTTACATCCAAATCGATTTATAAAAATACGAGTGTTATCACGTGACAAAAATCAGATCGTTTCAAAATGTCAGCCATAAGAAAAATTCAAAGTGCTATAACTCAATCATTTTTTAAGATATAGACAACGTAAAAAGTGTTCTAGAATCGATCTTTTAGGATCTAACACATAAAATAAAAATATTTTTCAACTTTTAATTTTTTGCATTTATTTTTAAATTTTAAATTTTTTTAAATTTTTTAAATGGCCGCCATTTTGAAGCAAGATGACGGATGATACTGGCCAACGTACTCTGTCGAGATATTTGTATGTACTATGTACATACTAAGTTTCATTCAAATCGGTTCATAAATACATCAGTTATAGCATGACAAAAATCAGCTCGTTTCAAAATGTCAGCCATAAGAAAAATTCAAAGTGCTATAACTCAATCATTTTTGAAGATATAGACAAAGTAAAACGTGTTCTGGTTATGGTGTTTTAAGATCTAACACATAAAATAAAAATATTTTTCAACTTTTAATTATTTCGCATTTAATTTTAAATTTAAATTTTTTTTTAATTTTAAATGGCCGCTATTGTGAAATAAGATAGCGGATGATGCTGGCCAACGAACTCGGTCGAGATATTTGTATGTGCTACGTACATACCAAGTTTCATTCAAATCGGTTCATAAATTCGTTAGTTATAGCATGACAAAAATCAGATCGTTTCAAAATGTCAGCCATAAGAAAAATTCAAAGTGCTATAACTCAATCATTTTTTAAGATATAGACAAAATAAAAAGTGTTCTGGAATTGACGTTTTAAGACCTAACACATAAAATAAAAATATTTTTCAACTTTTAATTATTTCGCATTTAATTTTAAATTTTAATTTTTTTAAATTTCTTTAAATGGCCGCCATTTTGAAACAAGATGGCGGATGATGCTGGCCAACGAACTCGGTCAAGATATTTGTATGTACTATGTACATATCAAGTTTCATTCAAATCGGCTCATAAATACGTACAGCATGACAAATGTCAGACATATATACAGGGTGTCCCTAAACAAATGGTACATACGCTAGGGGGTGATAGAACACATCAAGACGAGTAATAGTAAATAGGAAACCAAGGGTCCCAAACGTTTTCAAAAAGAGACAGCCACCATTAAAGTTTGGGGTCCAAAATTTCAAATACACATAAAAAACGGAAAAAATGGTCGATTGACTTGCGGTTTTCCCTAAAATTATTCTTTATGTTGGTATTTTCTTGAAAATAAATTGTAAAGATAAATTTTGGAAAAGGCCGATAGAGGGCGCTTTAGACTTTCAAGTAATGAAAAACTATTTTTTGCCGTGATTTTTTGCATCTCATTAAATGGTTTCGTAAGCTTAGACTTAAACTTAAATTTTGAGCTGAAAATCTGAATAGTCGGAAGCGGTTAAGTAACACAAACTTAACTGAGTTCAGAGGGTTTAAATTTCAAATGATTACAAAAAACGGAAAAATTGACGACTAATTTGCGGTTTTCACTAAAACTATTCTTTATGTCGGCATTTTATTGAAAATAAATTATAAAGATAAACTTCAAAAAATGCCGATAGAGGGCGCTTTAGATTTTGGATTAACGAAATAATCCTTCCTAATACTATTTTTTGCCGTTATTTTTTGCATCTCATTAAAATGGTTTCGTAGGCTTAGATTTAAATTTAAATATTGATCTCAAATCTGAATAGTTCGGAGTGGTTAAGAAGCACAAACTGGTTCAGAGGGTTTAAATTTCAAACGAAACGGAAAACTATAAAAAAACGGAAAAATTAGTCGATTCGTCTGCGGTTTTTCTGCGGTCGATTCGTCTGCGGCGCCCTCTAACGGAATTTTTTGAAATTTATCTTTAAAATTCATTTTCAAGAAGATACTGACTTAAAGAATAGTTTTATTTTAAACCGCAAATGAATCGACCAATTTTTCCGTTTTTTATTATCATTTGAAATTTGAACCCTCTCAACACAGTTCAGTTTGTGCTACTTAACCACTCCCAACTATTCAGATTTTGAGCTCAAAATTTAAGTTTAAGTCTAAGTTTACGAAAACATTTAATCAAATGCAAAAAATAACGTAAAAAGTAGTTGTTAGTTACTCCAAAGTTTAAAGCGCCCTCTATCGGTATTTTTTGAAATTTATCTTTATAAATCATTTTGAATAAAATACCGACATAAAGGAAAAGGATTTGCGGTTTTAGTGAAAACCGCAAATCAATTGACCAATTTTTTTATAATCATTTGAAATTTAAACCCTCTGAACACAGTTAAGTTTGTGATACTTAACCGCTTCCAACTATTCAGATTTTGAGTTCGAAATTTAAGTTTAAGTCTAAGCCTACCAAAACATTTAATGAGATGCAAAAAATCACGGCGAAAAATAGTTTTTCATTACTTCAAAGTCTAAAGCGCCCTCTATCGGCATTTTTCGAAATTTATCTTTATAATTTATTTTCAAGAAAATACCAACATAAAGAATAATTTTAATGAAAACCGCAAATCAATCGACCAATTTTTCCGTTTTTTATGTGTATATGAAATTTTGCACCCCAAACTTTAATGGCGGCTATCTCCTTTGGAAAACGTTTGGGACCCTTGGTTTCAGCGTATATACCATTTGATTAGGGACACTCTGTATATATATATATATATATATATATATATATATATATATATATATATATATATATATATATATATATATATGTCAATATTTGAGCGGAGGCTGGTTTTAGGGTCTGGGGGTCATGATCGGTGAAAATATACCAAAACTTTCTGGAAGTGCTTTCCTCCGGACGGCTGCAATAGGTAGCTTTTTTCTTTTTGTAATGAAAGCTACCTAAAAAGCAAAAAACAGAAGTTGTGTATCATGGTCTACATCATGGTCTATTTCGGCCAGAAATATCAACCACGAAACTCGGAATTCTCTTTAATTGTTCTGCCACGACAACAAATGGCACATCATCCAACTCATTACAGTATAATGACGGAGTCATTCGGAATGATTTATTTTCAGTTATGATCAGTTTTCGAGAGCATGTTTCTGCACTGACTACTGATGTACAAATGGTGTATGGAATGACAAACATTGATCCCAGCTAGCATTAGTCGCAGAGAATTTTAGGAGACGATAATTGTTTAAATTGTTTTAAACTGGTAAAATTTGATATTGGTTATTTCATTATGATTCCATAATGATTTTATTCTTTGACTTAATAGACTTTTTGCTTAATCGGCCAACCCTTAGTCTCATTTAGACCGGTTAAGCGGGAGGGTACTATATATATTATACAAAAAATAAAATAAGTTAATATACTATTTTATTTCATAACGAAGTCTTATGCTTAAGCCATGCATAGCAAAGAAATGCTATGCATTTTTGTGCAAGAAAAAAAATTAAGAAAATAAATAAAAGTTTTTCAGTAGTTATTGTTTACAAAACAAAAGCTAAGGATGCGCATTACTGGACATTTATCTTATGTTTTAAATAACACATGATTACTAAAACTGTTACTTTTAATTAAATATGTGATTTCTTTAGTTGCAGTCTAGAATAAGTAAAAGAAAAACATAAACAAAAGCAAAATAAATGGATTGTGTTTACAATCGAAGTCAGTTAATTGAGATAAGAAAAAATATAGTTATTAATAGTTAATAGTAATATTAATAATTTAATAATAATTTATTAATATATAATTTATTAATAGCTTAATAGCAAAAAGCCTATTAAGTCAAAGAATAAAAATCATTATGGAATCATAATGAAATAACCAATATCAAATTTTACAATTTTAAAACAATTTAAACAATTATCGTTTCCTAAAATTACATTACATATACATTACACATATTTACATTACAATTAACATTATTATAGCTTTTTAAAAAATTGTTACATATCGTTTTAAGCAAAGAATAGACAGAAAATAATTTTTTAGAAATTCCCAATTCACACCAATTCTTTTAACATGAACCATTTAATAAATAAAAATAAATAATTTTTAGGATTCCGTACTTAAAATTAAAATTGGAACTATTATAAGGTCACTCCTGTGTTTGTCAGTCTGTCTGTCTAGCCATTTTCCTCTTAAAATATGGAACGTGGGAAGATCAAATTGGGGGAAGCAATAAAGACTATTGACCTACATATTTACCTATTATTAAGAATTCACAAATGTATTTTGGAAAAATGTAAAGGGCTAGTTAAGTTACGTGAAAGAAAAAATTCGTATATCGTGTGAGGTATCGCGAAAAGCTTTTCTAACGTTGAACTCAAAAATACATTTCTTTTAATTTTAGGTACCATATATTTAGTCAAAATTGTAGTGAAAAAATATGTTTTCCTCCATCTATTTGCGAATATAGTGAAAGTAAAATTCTGAAGAAAATAGACATAGTTGAAATTAATTTAAACCTTGCAGGAAAACTATAGCGATTATTCTAGGTCACATATTTTATGCGTTATCACATATTAAAAGCGTATTTTTCTGTTAAGCATAAAAATTGTCGGAAATAAGACAAGATTTTGGCCACTGGTTCCTGAAATAGACCGTAAGCCCCTCTGGAAAGGAAGGGGTAGGTATTTTGTCCTTTTACAGGAACAATTCCAAATTTGTTATTAAATTATTTACTATACAGTTTTTTTAATGAAAAAAATACTGATAAAGACTAAAAATAAATGGATTACAAATAAAATTCAAAAGATCAGGTTTTTGAATTAAATTTTTAAAATATTCCCAGTCGAAATTTTAAATTATAACCTATACCAGAATAATAAGAAATTTTTTTAAATTAATTTTGTGATTCTTAATATTATTAAAGATATTTATAATTTTTCTGGTTCATATTGCATTTTACATTTTTTCAACTTTTTAAGTTGTTTATTGAATTTTCTCACTTCTATTCGATCTGCTATATAAAAATCTTTTACATGAAAAATAATATGAAATTATTTATAAATCTTGACTGTCTTGATTATATTCAACCTAAAAATATACCTAAAAATGTATTACAAACATTTAAAATTTATAAATATTATTAAATAGCATTAGAAAAGTCAATGAGTAGTCAGTAAATATCTGGCTCTAATACAGGTATCCTACACAGTAAATAAATGTCTAGAGGGCATATACATTTTACATTTTAAAATCAAATAATACATAAAATTGGGAAAGGGAAAACAGAGAAATTTTGTTGTGATGGGAATATTTGCTACTTAAAATGGATAAAGTGAAAATCTCGAAATGCTTCTTGCGTTAAACATAGAAAGAAAATTTAGTGGCCAAAGTTTTTCTACCAATGTTTAAACACTTACAAAAGTGAATTGCTACTTGTAAAATGCTAAATGTAAGTTTCTGTTCATGAGATTTTATTTAAAAAATCTCATGAGCAAATATGACAAAATGAAGCTTGCATAATACTTTGTTTTAAATTCGTGGGGATGAGCGACACGTATACATGCCGCAAAAAAGACATCAGCCGCAAGAATTCTTGTTTGTTCCAACCAGTAAAATTTTACTGTGAAATTTGCCTTATATAATCGGAGCATTTTCTCGATTTAAAAAGGCACAATTTTCTGCTTTTAAAAATCGGTGACAAAACATTAAAAATTTCGTAAAAGGTACCCGCCGTGAACGGGTTAACAGTGAGATAAGTTGATAACCAACGCAAAACTCTTTTCGGCAAAAAAGATCAAGATGGTTAGACTCATTCTATTTATAGAATTATACGCTACCTGGCCAAAGATGACCGTCCACTTGCGATTTTAGACATTTTGTTAAATATCTAGAAAAATACATGAGGAATTATCTTGGAACTCTAAAAGTGTAAATATAATAGTAAAAGTTATAAATTTTCGTGAAAATTTTTTCCCAAAACTTCAAAGAGGACCGTCAACAAATTAAAAAAGAATGAATATATTTTGGATAGTCCTTGTCAAAACTAATGTAGCAAAAGCGTTCAAACAGTAAATTATGATTAAGTGGTTTATTGTAATAAATTGTGTTTATTTTTATGTTGATGGCATGTATACTCGTAGAGAAATTAAGGTTTGTATAAAAACAATCCCAAAATTTTCCCAGATTTTTGCTTATTATTTGCAGAGTAATATAAAACAATATTCTTTTCTGAAAATATGGCACATAATATTGCACACACACTCTAAAAAATAAAAGTGTAAATTTACACACAAAAATGTGTAAATCGATGATACAAAAACGATTTGTTTATATGTGTAAATTTGTGTGTAAATTGCCAAAGTACACGCCTAATGTGTAAATTTCAAAATACACATTTCAGTGTGTAATTTGATGTAACACTACGTGTGTAAAAGTTATGGTGATCACTCATGAAATACCCACATTAATGTGTAAATTGCGCAAGAATACACATATATCTGTGTTATATTCTTACTCATTTATCTGTGTAATCTTCTGTGATTACACTGATAAATATGTATTACGCAAAAAACACATATTATTGTGTTATTGTAATTTACACAGTTCTTTGAGTAATATGCAAAATACGCATATTCGATGGAAGTTCAATAACTATTGTGTCTAGTGTATATGAAATATCTGTACTGCAACGGGTTGATGAAGAAGATCGATATATTTATGCTTAGTTTCAGAACCGTAGCTGCAATATTCATATAGTTTTGTATGGAGGAGTAAAATTGGGGGGGGGGTAGTTGAAAGTCTGATTATTAGCTTTTTGGGGCTAGATTTGTGACAATGGATGCGATAAAATAGTGTTGTTTGGACTCGGGATCATAGTGATGGACACACTTCTCATCCACTATCACAAGTGTAGCATCATAAGCTCCAAATCAGCCTATCACACTCACTCCCCTCCTCTTAAAAACTCCCTAAAAGTAGGGTTTTAGAACTTTACCCCTCCCTTTAAAACTATGCTACTATAGCATATACGGATCTAAAATTCAGCATATAGCCATTTAAGACATTAGTTTTTGATATTCCTCATCAACCATCATAGTACAAATATTATTTCTCTGTTAGTGGGGAAGTATGGGACATATTGTGAAATTTTCAATTTCTTTAATTATAAAATTGATTCTTCAAATTATGTTTCTATATTGCTTAGGGACATTAGAGAAGAGTGTTTCATTAGTGTTAGAATTAGAAAGTGTTTCATTTTGTATTTTATTAATCAAAGTTTTTCTATTTGTGTCAAGTAGAGTTCATTTTATTATTTTTGTAAAAAGTGTCCCATTCCTCCCCACTCTCCTCTAAATATACGCATAAAAACTGCTATTTTATTTTCTATATTCTTCCTTGCTTTTTAATTTAATATTTTCCCCTCATTTATATATTATTCAGAACATGCAATTAAAAATTAAGATAAAGAAAAATAAATAATTAATTAATGACAGATTTTAGACTAATCAGATGGAATAATCATAGTTGGTAAACTTGCAATCTCCACAGTTTTTATTTTCAGAGTTCAGACTCAATTTTTCATTTTTTAATTTTCAGGCTCAAGATACAAAGTCAATTATATTGAAGGTACTGTGTTACATACAGTTATAAAAGTAAAATTTAAAATACTATAAAAAAAATAGAAAAAAGGTATGTAAACTTCATCTCACACACATACACATATTACCTGCAAATATTTTAGCTGATTTGTTTATATATACATAAATCACTTATATTACATGTTGAATTGTTTTCTTTTCATAAATATTCATCCTTACAAAGAATTTTCCATATAAAATATTATCAGGACTATCAAAAAAGCTGTTGAATCATTAAAGTAACATCTTTTGCATTACATTTATATTTAGAAATTTGTGTCTTAAAAAAAGAAAAAAAATACAAATATATTTTAACATTAATGAAATTAATCCTATCTTCATAAATGAAATTTTCAGATAGTCTAATTAAAATTTTAGATATCAAACTAATGTGTATTTTTATTTATCATCTATAGTGAAAAATAAAACGAGAAATACTCTGTCTATATCCAAATATCAATTGACTCTTATAAATTTTCGAAATTAAAGTTCGTAGAATTTATTTGATAATTACATTTGTCTTAGGTATATAAAACTCACCCGGCGGGGGATATTTATGTACAGGGGGAGGGAGAGAATGATAAGTTCGATTTTGAATATTCATTATGACACAACTGTTATTTTTTTTATATACATACAATCATATGTTTTATGTCATATAAATTCTGTAATAATAGGCAAAATTGGAATGGAAAATGCATATTTGAAGAAAAAGCCATTACTTTAATATAAATTATCTTCAGAATTTTTGATCTGGATTTATTTTAAATCAACGTATTTGCGCCCTTTTGCAATTTACTTCTGTGTATTTTTATTAAATCTATAATTAACAAGAAAAAATTATATGTTCTTTACTATGACTATTTTAGTGGAACATAGTTGTTCCGATGTAAAATTTTCAAATTAAAACACAGTTTAAAATTTAATGTAATTAAGATAAAAAAATTAAAAAAATAATTTCTCTAAATTAGGAAATGTAACGTAGAAACTCAAAAGCAACGCCATAGTTTTAATAGATGATAAACTTAGTTAACATTATAAGTTTCATAATTAAAAAAAATTCAACAAATAAATAAAACTCAGATGAATTGTTTAACTTATAAATCAGAATATATAATTTATAGATATGGTATACATTTGAATAATAGTTTATAAATAAACTATAATATCTTCCACACAACTGAACCAAAATTTAACACCTCCCCCCCCCCCAAAAAAAAATGATGTTAATGTTTACTTTGCTACTGTTAACATACATTCATAAATTCTTTTTTAAGATGAAAATTTTTCAAGAAATAAATGACTTTAGATACAACAGTTGTTATTTTAATAGACATTTATCAGGAATTATGTAATGTTGACATTTTTTAAGGCAAGTAAATTATACGTGTAAAAAATGCTTATACGTAAAAAACAATCCAACATGTATCATATACATTTATACATAAATATAAACTAATCAGATAAAAAGAATTGGAGGTAATACGGACGTATGACATTACATACCTTATATTTTATAAGAGAATAACTTATTATATACTATATTTTTCTGAACGAGAGCGCTTGCAATCAGCTGGACCAACCATTAATTTTCAACTTAAACATGATGAAGCCAAGTCAACGAAGATTACGATTTAAGTTATGCTAGATTCGCGTCTAATTCGGGTTGAAGTAGTTCCTGAATAAAACCATCAATTGCACTGCGAACTGAAGTTAAACTAAAATTACAAGTTAAACTTTGAAATGGATAAAAGTTTACAAGCTACCAGACGACTCAAATAATTTAGGGTAAAATCAAGCATACTTATATTTGATGTGCAAAATGTATAAATAACTCAGGATACGAATTTAGAATTATCTTAATTACATGAATTATATTTTATATTACATATTAAATGAATTCGAAATAGTTTTTAGATTTTACTGAAAATTAAATTACTATCCTTTTAATTAAGGGGGGGGCAGCAAAAAAGAATACCAACAGTACAAAAAGTATAATTTAATTTTATGAATAAGCATAAAGTGGGATTATATCTCTATTATAATGCCTCGTTATGAAGTCTTCCTAATGTTACTTTAAAAATGAAATCTAGCACTATTACTGAAAATTACAAGTAAAATTGTGAAAAAGAGCAGTCTGTGCGATGGCTGAAAGAAATTACGATTTAATCAAAACCTAGAATTATATAATGAAGCTTTCTTATATTTGATGTACAAATTTTTAAAGGGAATTCGGAAAACGAAATTAAAATTTACTAATTAAATGAATAAAATTTTACGTTACATGTAACAAAATATTTGTTACATTTGTTACATGGGTCGAGATTAAATTTTTTTAACTTCTTTTAAATGTTCACGTGCTGCTGAAACGGGGAGAGTGAGACAGGTGGTCAGAGTATCTTATAAAAATAAATAAATATATTAATTTATTACTTAAAAATACTGTTACAGCAATGCAATGACACCATGTTATTTGTGGAATGGGTTTACTAAAATAAAAAGTGTAGCTCTGAATAATATATAAGCCTCCTATCCTTTTCGTAACGTCTACTTTAAAATTAATGCATTTATAATTTTTTCAACACAATAATTAGTGTAATTTCAGGAGTAATCTACATTTACACATTTTTATGAGTTTATGCACTGATAACAAACTTACAAACTTAATGCCATAAACTAAACACACATTAAAATAGGTATTTTTTATGACAAGTAGGTGACTTTAGAAATTTACTCTCTTACCTATGTGTTTATCATTATGTGTAAATTACAATAACTTACCAATTTGAGTAAATTCAGACATTTTTCAGCATTTACACATTTATTTATGTTTTTCAAGTGATAACAAAATACACACTGAGTTTGTTAAGCTAAAATGCACATAAAAACAGGTAAAACTTTGCGAAAAGTGGGTAATTTTCATGTCAAGAGTGTAATTTTAGCAATTTACACACATATATATGTGAATTCGTCTAATTTACACTTTTATTTTTTAGAGTGCAATAACTTGTTATTAGATTAAAAAAATTATAAAAATTGTATGAAAAATGAGTAGGTTTAGTAAATAATTTTTCACTGCGCATGCGTTAAAAATATCAAAATTTAATTTGCATATTATGTTAGCTAAATGCATAGAGCAACTTTTGTGAAAGTCTCCAAATCATAGCTTGAAAATTCTGAAAATAATCGTGAATAGAACCCAGCAAACACAAATTTGTCAAAAAAGTTACGATCGGATGTCAGAATTATCATGTTTGTCAAGTACATCGATTTTCAAGCATCATTGCGGCATGTTTTAATGACAAAAAAAAGTTATATCATACAAGTGGTGCCAATATTATTAAAGAAAGACGATAGAAAATCCTAGTGCTGTAAAAGCGTTAAATACTGTTATCTATCAATTATCCTATACATGACAGTAGTTAAACCTGTCACTTATGTATGTGTTTTACGGTATCGCCCTTAATACCATGTATCTGATAATTTTCTAACGCGACACTGATTTAGTATCGAAGTCCTGCCATATTATTCGTGTACAAGTTTGTCGTAATGAAAAAGAAGAGTGGCAACATCCACGAAGCTTGATTCGGAATAATGGCGTCTTCCGCTGTGATATGTGGTCGTGTGTTGCATAGCATGGCGTTAATTCGTCGTTCGTCGTTTCCTTGTGGATTTTCTTTTTTTAATGTAAAAGGTAAGTGCTTTACTAAATATTCTTTATACACTAATTATTTAATATTTATAACTGAGTATAAAATTTTAAATATTGTAGGTGACTTGCAAACATCAGTACACGTTTTCATAATGTAAACAAACAAACATTTCTTAAAACATTATTTACGTAACTTTATGAGCAATCGATACAAGTTTTTTTTTTCTTAGGACCCATTTTATAAAAAGTAAAAGTTATTTTTAGATATGTATCATATCTTTATACTTCTTTTTTGTGTGAAAAACATTGTCCCCAAAAATGAAATACAGTTTCTCAAAATAACAACAAATGTTTATTAATAATTACTTCTTTAAATCCTTCTGCTAAAGTTTTTCTTTATGGTAAGTTTAATTTGTTAAAATATTAAACATTTTAACAAAAATAATCAATGAAAGTATATTTTTATCGAATGGAAGAGGCCTGTATAGAAAGAGGCCTGTTTTATTGAAAGAAATTTTTTGAATGGGCCTCTTTTATTGAGATTATTACGAGTACAAAACTGCGAAGGAATTTTGTTTTGAAACATCAATTTAGTTTTAAACTTAACCACCATATTTGTTTATTGTTGAGTTTGACTTGCAATAATTTTCAAAAATTGCATTTTGGCATGTTTGGGAAAAAAAAAAAAATCAGGGACTTCATTTTGAAGACGCAAAACACATTTGTTTAAATAATTTGATAAAGTGCAGGGTAAGCCCAGTCTTGTATTCATTGAACCGTTAAATGATTGCCAAAAGCTGTTATCAATTGTTTATTTTGTTTATCATTTCTAATTTCCAATCATGTTAAAGACAATTTTTTAATGTATACATTTATGGAATCATTATGTATATTTATATTAACATTTACTGCTGTTTGTCCACTAGAATGAATATAAATTATCAGATTTAATGATTTACCTGTGTAGGGTCACCTGCAGGGTCGAAGCTATCGCCAGGGCACTGCCCTGAGGCCTCCATGCCTTTGGGACCCCCAAACTGATGGTTAAAAAACACTATTGATTTTAGTTTCTTGTCTAACTTCCTATAAAATGCCGAGCACCTAACTAAAAGTAGTAATTAGATAAATCAAAGCACTAGAATATATGTTTTTGCATGTCTGTCGATATACTCCGTACACTTCACATGCTAAAGCAGCTCTAGAACAGACAGCAAAATGTCGAGTCGAATGTGTCATGTCATGTTTGCCGATCCCACTGAAGTTAGTATAAGAAAGAAAATATGAGTTTTTGATCACTTGAATAATACAGAAAGCATCTAAAAAATTCTAAAAAATCTCTCTTATATAAAATCGAAAAAAAAATTATCAACATATATCTTTCATAAGGTTTTTAAGCAGAATCAGGAACAGGTACTTATGTATTAACGCCGCCACAGCAGAAGTTATGCTAATGTGCAAATAAAGAGCAATTTTGTTGTTCTTACGTGCATGTAGTTATGTTTTGGATTCCTTGTTGCCTCGTTGTTTGCTCATTTTTGACGGCATCTTTTGTGTACATGCGAACGAGATTGTTCTTTATTATTCTTCTGCTTATTCTTATTCAGTGGCGCAGCCAGAGGGGGGGTTTTGGGGTTAAAACCCCTACCAGAGCTAAGAAAGAACGCTATAATTACAGCTTATATGAATCAAAACCAAACTTAATATTTAAAATATTTAAACATTTTGACGTATTTCGGAATCCGCCGCTTTATTAAATAAAGTGATTCAATTAAATGGTGAAAATTCCACTTAAAACTCTGAAGGTGCATGTTACATGTATTAGTTAAATAAAAATTGGTTATTTTAACTAAATCTCTTTTCTAAGACGTATTATGCTAAAAGAATGATGATTTCCTGCCACACAGATGCTCTTCGAGTTTATGTATTATACAGTGAATATTCTAATTAGTACTGATTATATTAACCGGCGATTCAAATAACTGGCAAAAAACTTTATCAGAAACTCAAAACCCCCCCTAGAACCGAATTCTGGCTGCGCCACTGTTATTCTTCACCTGGTGTTAGTACGTAAGTACCTAGAAACATATGATTAAGTTACATAAACAAAAATGAACCTAAGCAAAACACTCTTCAAAGTATTCAACCAATCAGAAGTCTGTATTTTCTCCCTTATGGCTAGTTTTAGTGGGATCGACAAAAATTTTGTCGGCGCCAAGTACCTGCCCAATTCTATGTTTTTAAGCCATTTTTTGGTTTATCATACTGCGTATATTTAAACAGCGGTATGCGGAGAAAAAACTGCACCTGGGGCCTCCAAGTTTATAGTTACGGCCCTGGTCACCTGGGGTAATTCCTGATCAAAAATCAGCATCCAATTATTATGAAAGCTATTAAAGGTATTGTTCTTAATTAACCCCCCCCCCCCCCCATGATGGTTATATAATAAAAAATCTTTATTAAATATATATATGCACATAATTGAAATTTGAAATAACTTTTAAGTGACCAAGAATTGGTCTGGAAACGGGGTAATTCTCTGTCTTTCTTTGGTAATTATTGGTCAGAATCCTTTTTGACGTAAAGAATGTATATTGATAGTTACTTTTTTAAGACTGAGTATTAAAATAAATATAATCAATCTTGTAAGTTTTATTCATCTCATAATTGTTTAATAATAAACCATAATTTGTTTTGGTATAGATACAAAATTATTTCATATACAAAAGACTTGTATAGTTTACAAAGCATGAACTAGCCAAAGAATTTTTGTAGCATTTATTAGCAGTATTTATTACTTTTTTATCCAATGTAAATGGATTAATCCTTACAAATTTATTGGTTAAATGTTTATTTTTTCGATTTTATGACTGAAGTTTCTGGATCCTTTTTCAAGAAATTTTACATAAACTTTAATATGGATCTTTAACACTCGGCGTAAAATGTAATGTTTGTATTGCCTATATATATGTTTATGCATGATTTCAGCATTTTGCAATAAGAGAGTTTTTCTACTTAGTTCTTCTGTCATAGGGTGTGTCTTATCTTACCGTTAGAGCACTTACCGTTTTTGCATTTACAATTATATTTTTAAGGAGGCTTTAAACTTGCGATTAAAAAAAGTTGTAAGACAATAGTTTTTAGGGTGTACACTTATAATAGATAAAATATCATATATAAATATAATAAAATTATATTATTAAGCAATAACCAGGAATTGCCTCACAAATATGGGACAAGTTAAGATTGTAGAAAAATAATGAATTCTGTTTAAAGACAGGGAAAAAAATATGCAAATTTTGCTGAAAAATTGCAGATAATATGAGACTTTTACCGAAGGATTTCAGAAAATATGCAAATTTTGTTGAAGAATCACAGAAAATATGCAAATTTTCTCTAAAAGGGCTGTAAAAATTTTGCTAAAGGATCATGGATAAATGCCAAATTCTTTGAAAAGACCATGGAAAAAAGTGCGATTATTGTCAAATGGTCGTGAAAAACACATTTTGTCAAAATACTTTAAAAAAAAAATACAAATTTCGTCAGAAGTTTGAGTTTTACTTAATTAAAATAATGCATACTTTGTGACGATCAGCCGTTAGCATCCCCCTATCACCACCACCATCCATAGATATGTACTACAATTTTAATATGTAAATGCTTCCCTCTTTTATGATTTTCCTTCACATTTGATTAGGGGAGGGGGCAGATTAATGGGACTTTGTTTTTTACAATATGAATTAAAAATGAAAGTTTAAATTATCATTTAAATTAGGTTGATAAGGTGTGGAAAATCTTAAATTTTGTTTATAAGAAACAGAAAAATCATGAATTTTGCCAATGAGGTGCAGAAAAAATTTCGAATTTCGAAGGTCAGGCACGGAAAAATCACAAGTTTTGTCAATCAAGCTTGGAAAAATCGCAAATTTTTTCTATCAGATGCATAAAATTGCACATTTCAATGATCGTCAGCTTTCTTGATGATGCGTCAAAAAATTGCATATTTTCTTCATCGGCTGTAATAAAAAACAAATAATTTGTCTATTTATTGCTCCAAAAAAAAAAACATGAACGTTGTTTGACGCAGAAAAAAAAAGAAATATCATTGATCAGGCATGAAAAAATTGCAAGTTTTGTAGATCAGAGGCACGGAAAAAATCACAAATTTTATCGATCAGTGCATGTAAAAATTACAAGTTTTGTTGATGAGGTGCCGTAAAGTTGGAAATTTTGTTCATTGGCAGCATACAATACAACTTCATCAATTTGTCGAGGGGGGGGGGAATGCAGTTTTCATCAGTCATTTAACAATCTCAAATTTCATTTATCGGGTGCAGAAAAAAACGTACTTTGTCAATGGTTGGTGGAAAAATCTCAAATTTTGTCGACATGGGTGCAAGACCTTTAGTCTTGAAGAAATTTTTGGCAAATTCTACTTTATATACTTAAATAATAGTAGTTTTACTGTCACGAACATTTAATCACTTTCTTTTATTGTAAGAAATCAATTTTTTAGCCATAATGAAAGGCTTAGAAACATAGGTGCAAGTTTTTCAGTCCTGAGACGGAATTCGGTCTCTTAAAAATTCCTGAGGACGGAAACGAGATGGAAAAATCTCCTAGGACGGAAGTGGATAGTGAAAAACACGCGCTTTTCATCAAATGATCGCAGAAAAAAACATGATTTTCGTGAAATGATCGCGGAAAAAAGTGCTATTTCTGTCAAAGGACTGCAAAAAAGACACGTTTGCCGTCAAAAGCTTGCGAAAAAAAAAAAAAGCGATTTCGTTCAAAGGATTGCAAAAAACACACTATTTCTGTCGAAAGACGGCAAAAAACACTCTAATATCATCAAAGAATTGTGAAAAAAGGCACGATTTTTATCAAAAGCTTGTGAAGAAAACGCAATTCCTGTTAAAAGATTGCGGGACAGATATCATCTCAGTCAGAGAATGCGAAATAGACGCAGTCTCTGTCAAAGGATTGCAAAAAAAAAGATGAGTTTTCTGTCAAAAAGTTACAGAAAAAACGCAACTCCTGTCAAAGAATCGCGAGAAAGATGCTATTTCCGTTGAAGAATCACGAGAAAGATGCTATTTCTGTCGAACAATTGTGAGAAAGATGCTATTTCCGTCGAAGAATCTCAAAAAAGATGCTATTTCCGTCGAAGAATCGCTAGAAAGATGCTATTTCCGTCGAAGAATCTCTAGAAAGATGCTATTTCTGTCGAAGAATTGCAGAAAAGATGCTATTTCCATCGAAGAATCACGGAAAAGATACTATTTCTGTAGAAGAATCATGAAAAAGACGCAATTTCCATCAAAAAATCGCGAAAAAGATGCTATTTCCAGTCAAAGAATACTGAGTAGATGCAATTTTTGTCAAAGGATCGCAAAAAAGTGCAAAATCGCGTGAATTTAATCAAAGGATCGTAGAAAAGACATGAATTTTGACAAAAGAATCATGGAAAAGTCGCAAATTTTGTCAATGTATCGAGAAAAAGAGGAGATTTCCATCAAATGATTGCAATAAAAATGTGATTTTTGTTAAAGGATCGTGAAAAAATGCGAACTTTGCCAAAGCATCATGGAAAGATGTGATTTCTGTTAAAGGATTGTGAAAAAGACACTATTTCCGTCGAATAATTGCAAAAAAGGCGCTATTTCCGGTCAAAGAATACAAAACTAGCAAAAGCCGTGCTTTGTTTGGATTCGCGAAGCATTATTTCATAAGATAAATATTTGAATGTAACAAAATTTTTCATATTATTTTTGCATCTTTATTAAGCAAAAACGTTAGCTCATGTTTTGGCACATTTAAATTTTAGAAATGTAAATTCAGCCAAATAACTAAGAATTACTTCGGAATTTTTTATTTATGATATGAGGCTGGTTTAAATAATGGAATGGGGTAATAAAGTACAAAATTCCATAATGTCTTGTGGGAAATTAATAACTTGCCCACTGTATCCAAGTTGACCACCTATAACCTGATAAACAGTAATAATTTGATTTAATTAAATTATTCTTCAATCAATTAAAATATTCTTAAATTATTCTTCAATCTCAATTATTCTTCAATCTTTCGATTCGGATACCAAACTTAAGAAACTTAACAAAATATTCAGTTTAAATACCAAATATAAAAATTAATTTTACTTGTTTACGATTCTTTTGCTGCCAGTTTACCAAAGTAAATACCTTAATAAATAAATCTTAATGTAATTCTTTTAAAATCCGTAAGTATAAACTGCGTGAATAATTTTGGTAGAATAATGAAAATATATTTTATTTAATATATTAATCATGATTCTATCTATAATTACTTACCCCTTGTTTTTTTTTTCTTTCTTTTTAAAATAAAAAGATACGGGTTCAATTTTTTATTTGCAAACGATTTTGGCGGAATAATGAAAATATATTTAATTTAATTAATTAAACATGATTCTACCTATAATTACTAACCCCATGGTTTATTTTCCTTCTGAAAATAAAAAGATACGCGTTCAATTTTTTATTTGCAAAATTGCGTCTATAATAGAAAAACATGTAGAATAAATTAATTATTAAAATAATACTTTTTTAAGGGTTATTCTGTAAAAAAATAACATTGTGCAAATCTACAAATCATAATTTATTCTTATGTTTAATTTCAAATAAAAATACTGAATAGTTTTTTTATAAAGTGTACGACAAAGTGTAACTTGAGTGGCCTAGTAGAGGATTTGCTTCGCTCATCCTAATAAGTACACTTTTTGTCAAAGGATCGCAATACAGGTGTGAATTTAAACGAAGGATTGGGGAAAAGGTGCAAACTTTGCCAAAAGATCGAGAAAAAGCGCGATTTCCGTGAAATCATTGCAAAAAACCCACAAATTTTATCAAATGATAGCGGAGAAAATGAATTCTTTGTCGAAGGATAGCGAAAAAGGATGCGAATTTCATCAAAAGATCGCATGAAATACTTAGATTTCATCGAAAAAACGCAGATTTCTGCTGAAAACTGTAGAAAAATCACAAATTTCAGTGGAAAATAGTGGAAAATTGCAAGTTTTGGTTTAAAATCGTAAAGAAATCACAAATTTCAGCAAAATATTGTAGGAAAGTTGAAAATTTTGTCGAAAGATTGGGGGAAGAAACTAATTTCATCATATGGTCATGGAAAAAAATACGAGTTACGTGCTTATGTTCTCAATCAGTGAGAGGGTGCGGTGTCAAAATATTTTCAGACTTGGCAAAATTTCAAACTTGCACCCATGCTTAGAAATCTTCTAACCCCTTTTCATTTAGTTACTTCTAATACTCAGAAAAGATTTCACAGATAGACTTCTTGTACCTATGTTTGTCGATCAACTTCGTAAAAATCTCGAATGTTGTTGATCGACTTTGTACGAATCTCGAAGTTTCTCGATAGACTTCGTACGAATATCGAAGTTTCTCGATAGACTTCGTACGAATATCGAAGTTTCTCGATAGACTTCGTACGAATATCGAAGTTTCTCGATAGACTTCGTACGAATATCGAAGTTTCTCGATAGACTTCGTACGAATATCGAAGTTTCTCGATAGACTTCTTACGAATCTCGAAGCTTCTCGATAGACTTCTTA
Organism: Maratus speculifer; assembly: GCA_964019185.1. Taxonomy (NCBI): domain Eukaryota; kingdom Metazoa; phylum Arthropoda; class Arachnida; order Araneae; family Salticidae; genus Maratus; species Maratus speculifer. The sequence goes on along the minus strand of OZ025293.1, from coordinate 199,395,226 downwards.
CGAATCTCGAAGCTTCTCGATAGACTTCTTACGAATCTCGAAGCTTCTCGATAGACTTCTTACGAATCTCGAAGCTTCTCGATAGACTTCTTACGAATCTCGAAGCTTCTCGATAGACTTCTTACGAATCTCGAAGCTTCTCGATAGACTTTGTACAAATCTCAAAGTTTCTCGATCAACTTCGTAGAAATCTCTAATTTCCTCAATCAGGCGTGAAAAAATCGAAAATATTATTCTGGAGCGGAAAAAATTGAAAATAGCATTCTTCGAACATGGCAAAATTGTGAATTTTGTCGATTATACTTGAAAAAATTGCAAATTTTGTTGATTGGTCACAAAAAAGCACATTGTGTCTTTAGGAGAAAAAAAATCACACAATAGATTGATATGAAATGGAAAAATCGCTGATGTTGTCTATGATGAATGGAAAAATTTTAAATTTCGTTAATCGGCAGGGTTTGAAAAAACCCCGGTTTTTTTTAAAAAAGCCCAACCCACTGGGCCCACTTGTCTAAAATAGATCCGTCGTGTAGCACAAAAAGAAAAAAAAAATCTTTAATCCTTTAATGTACCCCCTTTATTTCAATATGTTCTAAAATAACCTAAGTTTTTATAACTGTGACAGCGATTATTATTAATCTAATTTCAACTATCCGCTACAAATATATTAAATATGCATATATTATATATATATATAAATGCGTATGTATGAAAAACAGAAAAGAAAAAAAGAAATAGCAAAAATTGAGCATTAGCAATTTGGCGAATTTAATCGCTTGTTTACTCGCCAAATGAAAAATTTAGTCGCAATTTGGCGCATTGGCGAGCGACAGCGAGAACACTGCTCTTCCCTATACAAAAATATACAGCAAATAATAATAATAATAATAAAAACTTTTAATTATTCTTATACAGACATGTAATTTTAGTAAGTCTGATCATCTACTACACTGTTGGTCCCATAATTGGTATTGGTGGATAATCACACGTGTACAGTGTACCTATAACGTTTTTATAGAAAAGCATTCATTTTGAATAAACACTACATTTTCAAATCATTACATTTTGCTTTAAAAAATCATACATCTTAAGGTATGCTTAATAATATAATAGCAAATAAGTTTTTGACTTCATATAGATGTTAATAGAAATTTAAATTTTTTGTATATATGCCTGTTGTATTATTTTTTAATTTCTGTTTTTAGATGGTGTTGTTTAGAAATTCAGGAAGACCTTCTTTCGCATCTCAAATATATATTAGAGTATGAGGATATTTCCAAACATGTAAGTTATTTTTTATTTTTTTAATAGAATTCAAATTTTGATAAATAAAGTAGACTTAGAATGTGTTATCTTTCAAAGTTCTCTTTTAAATTTTCTAGCTAATAATTCTAAACTATTCTTGTTTTCTGTCTGAAATTATTATCATTAAAAGCTATTTATGCTTTTAAAAACTGAAACCATTTATGGTGCATATTACACACTGCTCATGTCTTTAAAGGTTAAATTTTAAACATGGAAACTCATAATGAAGTATAAGGGAGGGGAAATTTTTTCTGGTGACTAAAATTTAGAAAAATTCTAGGCTACATTTACAGAAACATTTCTGAAAACAGAATTGTCCTAGACAGTGTTAGAAATTAGCAGTCGTTAGTTGTCAAATGCAACTAAAAAATTGAATTTGACCGACTAGAAAATTATTCTTTCGCAGAAAATTATTCGTCAAATTTGACGCCTAGCTTTTTAAAAAATTTATTAGACATTCAGCTCCAAAAATTAAAAAAAAAAAAAGGTCTAGTCTGAAAAATCAGAACTAAAAAAAATCGCTAAAAAAAAAAAATTCATCAATTGCTCGTATAAGAAATCGCCACTTTCGGCAAAAGATGGGTGAAAAACGATTTTTTTTTTCCAAAAATAACAAAAAAGCAGAAGTTTTTTTATATGATAGCATAAAAAAAAGGGCAAATTTCTACAAAGTATTGCGAATAGAGATGCAAATTTCTACAAAATATTGTGAATAGTAATGCAAATTTTGTCAAAGAATCGCAAGAAAAACGCGAATTCCATAAAATAATCACAAAAAAAGTTAATTTCGTCAAAAAAATCTTGGGGAAAAAACGAACTTTGTTATAGAATCGCAAAAAAATGCAATTTTCTATGAAGGATCGTGAAAACAAATGTTAATTTCGTCATAGAATCTTTAGAAAAAAGCTAATTTTGTCAAAGAATTACAGAAAAAATAAGAATCTTGTCATAGGATCACAATAAAATCTTAATCCCATCAAAGGCTCGCGAAAAAAAGCAAGTTTCTTCAAGGAATCCCAAATAATCAGTAATTTTTGCCAAAGGGTTGCGAAAAAAACCACATAATTAACAAGGAGGTAGGGGTTCCCAGCCCTGCAGAAAACGACAAATTTTGTCAAAAGATTGAGAAAAAATACTGCCAATTTCGTCAACAAATCGCAAAAAAAATGGCAAGGCTTGTCAAAAGATCAAAAACACGACAAAGTTTGGCAAAAGATTGCGAAAAAACACGACAAAGTTTGGCAAAAGATTGCAAAAAAGGCAAAATATAAAAAAAAAAAATCACGAAAAAACCAGCAAGTTTCATCAAAAGATTGCGAAAAAACCGACAAGTTTCGTCAAAAGATCACAAAAAAAAAAGGCCAGTTGCGTCGAAAGATCACAAAAAGAGTTGCAAATTTTGTCGAAAGATTGCGAGAAAACGGCAAATTTTGCCGAAAGATAGCAAAATTCGTAAAAATGGTGCAACCTCCCCCCCCCCCCCAAAAAAAAAA
>OZ025293.1:199341079-199392328 GCA_964019185.1 Maratus speculifer | reverse complement strand
CAATACAGGTGTGAATTTAAACGAAGGATTGGGGAAAAGGTGCAAACTTTGCCAAAAGATCGAGAAAAAGCGCGATTTCCGTGAAATCATTGCAAAAAACCCACAAATTTTATCAAATGATAGCGGAGAAAATGAATTCTTTGTCGAAGGATAGCGAAAAAGGATGCGAATTTCATCAAAAGATCGCATGAAATACTTAGATTTCATCGAAAAAACGCAGATTTCTGCTGAAAACTGTAGAAAAATCACAAATTTCAGTGGAAAATAGTGGAAAATTGCAAGTTTTGGTTTAAAATCGTAAAGAAATCACAAATTTCAGCAAAATATTGTAGGAAAGTTGAAAATTTTGTCGAAAGATTGGGGGAAGAAACTAATTTCATCATATGGTCATGGAAAAAAATACGAGTTACGTGCTTATGTTCTCAATCAGTGAGAGGGTGCGGTGTCAAAATATTTTCAGACTTGGCAAAATTTCAAACTTGCACCCATGCTTAGAAATCTTCTAACCCCTTTTCATTTAGTTACTTCTAATACTCAGAAAAGATTTCACAGATAGACTTCTTGTACCTATGTTTGTCGATCAACTTCGTAAAAATCTCGAATGTTGTTGATCGACTTTGTACGAATCTCGAAGTTTCTCGATAGACTTCGTACGAATATCGAAGTTTCTCGATAGACTTCGTACGAATATCGAAGTTTCTCGATAGACTTCGTACGAATATCGAAGTTTCTCGATAGACTTCGTACGAATATCGAAGTTTCTCGATAGACTTCGTACGAATATCGAAGTTTCTCGATAGACTTCTTACGAATCTCGAAGCTTCTCGATAGACTTCTTACGAATCTCGAAGCTTCTCGATAGACTTCTTACGAATCTCGAAGCTTCTCGATAGACTTCTTACGAATCTCGAAGCTTCTCGATAGACTTCTTACGAATCTCGAAGCTTCTCGATAGACTTCTTACGAATCTCGAAGCTTCTCGATAGACTTTGTACAAATCTCAAAGTTTCTCGATCAACTTCGTAGAAATCTCTAATTTCCTCAATCAGGCGTGAAAAAATCGAAAATATTATTCTGGAGCGGAAAAAATTGAAAATAGCATTCTTCGAACATGGCAAAATTGTGAATTTTGTCGATTATACTTGAAAAAATTGCAAATTTTGTTGATTGGTCACAAAAAAGCACATTGTGTCTTTAGGAGAAAAAAAATCACACAATAGATTGATATGAAATGGAAAAATCGCTGATGTTGTCTATGATGAATGGAAAAATTTTAAATTTCGTTAATCGGCAGGGTTTGAAAAAACCCCGGTTTTTTTTAAAAAAGCCCAACCCACTGGGCCCACTTGTCTAAAATAGATCCGTCGTGTAGCACAAAAAGAAAAAAAAAATCTTTAATCCTTTAATGTACCCCCTTTATTTCAATATGTTCTAAAATAACCTAAGTTTTTATAACTGTGACAGCGATTATTATTAATCTAATTTCAACTATCCGCTACAAATATATTAAATATGCATATATTATATATATATATAAATGCGTATGTATGAAAAACAGAAAAGAAAAAAAGAAATAGCAAAAATTGAGCATTAGCAATTTGGCGAATTTAATCGCTTGTTTACTCGCCAAATGAAAAATTTAGTCGCAATTTGGCGCATTGGCGAGCGACAGCGAGAACACTGCTCTTCCCTATACAAAAATATACAGCAAATAATAATAATAATAATAAAAACTTTTAATTATTCTTATACAGACATGTAATTTTAGTAAGTCTGATCATCTACTACACTGTTGGTCCCATAATTGGTATTGGTGGATAATCACACGTGTACAGTGTACCTATAACGTTTTTATAGAAAAGCATTCATTTTGAATAAACACTACATTTTCAAATCATTACATTTTGCTTTAAAAAATCATACATCTTAAGGTATGCTTAATAATATAATAGCAAATAAGTTTTTGACTTCATATAGATGTTAATAGAAATTTAAATTTTTTGTATATATGCCTGTTGTATTATTTTTTAATTTCTGTTTTTAGATGGTGTTGTTTAGAAATTCAGGAAGACCTTCTTTCGCATCTCAAATATATATTAGAGTATGAGGATATTTCCAAACATGTAAGTTATTTTTTATTTTTTTAATAGAATTCAAATTTTGATAAATAAAGTAGACTTAGAATGTGTTATCTTTCAAAGTTCTCTTTTAAATTTTCTAGCTAATAATTCTAAACTATTCTTGTTTTCTGTCTGAAATTATTATCATTAAAAGCTATTTATGCTTTTAAAAACTGAAACCATTTATGGTGCATATTACACACTGCTCATGTCTTTAAAGGTTAAATTTTAAACATGGAAACTCATAATGAAGTATAAGGGAGGGGAAATTTTTTCTGGTGACTAAAATTTAGAAAAATTCTAGGCTACATTTACAGAAACATTTCTGAAAACAGAATTGTCCTAGACAGTGTTAGAAATTAGCAGTCGTTAGTTGTCAAATGCAACTAAAAAATTGAATTTGACCGACTAGAAAATTATTCTTTCGCAGAAAATTATTCGTCAAATTTGACGCCTAGCTTTTTAAAAAATTTATTAGACATTCAGCTCCAAAAATTAAAAAAAAAAAAAGGTCTAGTCTGAAAAATCAGAACTAAAAAAAATCGCTAAAAAAAAAAAATTCATCAATTGCTCGTATAAGAAATCGCCACTTTCGGCAAAAGATGGGTGAAAAACGATTTTTTTTTTCCAAAAATAACAAAAAAGCAGAAGTTTTTTTATATGATAGCATAAAAAAAAGGGCAAATTTCTACAAAGTATTGCGAATAGAGATGCAAATTTCTACAAAATATTGTGAATAGTAATGCAAATTTTGTCAAAGAATCGCAAGAAAAACGCGAATTCCATAAAATAATCACAAAAAAAGTTAATTTCGTCAAAAAAATCTTGGGGAAAAAACGAACTTTGTTATAGAATCGCAAAAAAATGCAATTTTCTATGAAGGATCGTGAAAACAAATGTTAATTTCGTCATAGAATCTTTAGAAAAAAGCTAATTTTGTCAAAGAATTACAGAAAAAATAAGAATCTTGTCATAGGATCACAATAAAATCTTAATCCCATCAAAGGCTCGCGAAAAAAAGCAAGTTTCTTCAAGGAATCCCAAATAATCAGTAATTTTTGCCAAAGGGTTGCGAAAAAAACCACATAATTAACAAGGAGGTAGGGGTTCCCAGCCCTGCAGAAAACGACAAATTTTGTCAAAAGATTGAGAAAAAATACTGCCAATTTCGTCAACAAATCGCAAAAAAAATGGCAAGGCTTGTCAAAAGATCAAAAACACGACAAAGTTTGGCAAAAGATTGCGAAAAAACACGACAAAGTTTGGCAAAAGATTGCAAAAAAGGCAAAATATAAAAAAAAAAAATCACGAAAAAACCAGCAAGTTTCATCAAAAGATTGCGAAAAAACCGACAAGTTTCGTCAAAAGATCACAAAAAAAAAAGGCCAGTTGCGTCGAAAGATCACAAAAAGAGTTGCAAATTTTGTCGAAAGATTGCGAGAAAACGGCAAATTTTGCCGAAAGATAGCAAAATTCGTAAAAATGGTGCAACCTCCCCCCCCCCCCCAAAAAAAAAAAAAATTAGGAGTGGATTTTTTTCTTGTCTCTGTAGTAACCTTAAAGAAAATTTGATGCGAATTTCAAAATTATTCTTTTACTCCAAATCACTTCAAAATTACATGCAGTATCACAGTAATATTAATATGAATTTTAGAAACTGCAACTAAAAATCTTAATTTGACGCCTAAGGTTTTTACAGTAGTCGTCATTTGACGCCTGCCTTTTATCTCCCAATTTCTATCACTGGTCCTAGATTTTCTAGAAAAGCAGAGTGTTACTTGTAGGTAGAAGGCACTTATTTAATTCTTAAGATTCAATAACTATATGTTGAAAGTCTGATTTCTGGCTGCACAAGTTTTATGCAAACTTTCATCCTTACAGTGTGGATAATTACCTAGTTATATTACAACTGAATACTGGGGTTCCCACTTTAGGGTGACATCATGATCAGGATAGATGCTGTAGAGCAGTTCGCTGTTCAGGGTAAAGTAAATAAGATTACTGTATATACTCGCGTATAAGTCGAGAAATTTTAGACAAAAAAAGAACTTCAAAAGGGGGGGGGGGGTCGATCTATATGCAAGACTTAAAAAAAAAAATCTAATAATAAAATAGTTTGCTAGTTAATCATTGCTGCAGCACCCCATTATGTTTGTAGAGTCCAAAATCCAGAATCCTTCCAACCTCAACGATTCTGAATTCAAGATCATTTTTTGTTTATTTTTCAAAAAAATCTACCCAACCCTGTTGCAATGAAAAAAAGGAAAAAAAAAGTGCGATTAAGATGGCTTTCAAAAGGGAATTGTTTAAAAAGATTCATGGAGTTGTTCGATGTTCTTGGTGAATTTTTAAATGAAAAGCCTGACATTAAGGCCCTACAAACCGTTGATGGAAAAGCATATGTTAGTTATTTAGCAGATATCTTTGAAAAGTTTAATACATTAAATAAACAATTTCAAGGAGAAAACAAAACACTTGTTGATGCAAAAGTGAAAATATTTGGAGTTTTCTGCGTCTGCTGAGGTTTGACAAAAACATATTTCAGACAGAAAGTTTGACCTATTTTTCTGGTTAAAAAAATGCGAGATAACAGACACTGCTATAACTGCCATTGTCAATCATCTGAAAATGTTGGCCTCTGATATGAATGATAGATTCGTTGATTTAAAGCAAATGGATTTTCCATCATGGGTCATGCAGCCAATGTTAGTTGATTTATCTAATGTTTCAACACCATACAGAGAAGAAATCACTGAAATTAAAAACGATGAGTCAATTAAAACTCTATTCAACATAAAAGGCAATATGGTGTGGCTTTGTGCTGAGACTGAAACTAAATAGCTTAATTCAACACAATTTGCAAGAAAAATATTGTTACCCTTCCCGTCTTCATACCTTGCTGAATGTGGCTTGAGTGCAGTAAACGATTTACTACTAAAATAAAGAAATCGACTAGACATCACTAAACGAGGGATTTGAAATAAAAGCTGACAAAATTAGTGCCTGATATAAAATATCTTTGCAGCCAACATCAAGCACAAAAATCTCAATTTTATTCTATTCATCTTAAATGTTATAATTTGAATTTATTTTATTATATATTTTATTTATTTATTTACTTTTACTATAAGCAATTAAAATGACAGATACATAATCAAGAAACATCCAGTTAAAGTTATTTTTGTGTATCAAAGTTCACTATTAAATATTTGAAGATCTAATTTGTTTGTTCTTTTTTTTTTTTTTTTTTTTTTTTTTTTTCATTGCTGCATATTATTATTATTACTCTTATTAAAATCTAGAAGTGGCTGCACAAACCATCACCTTATCGAGTTGATGACTGAAATTCATGAACTAGTTAAAACTTGATTCGCATATCAAAATGCAACTGGTCTACCAAGTCATATCTTAACAAACCTGATTTTGGTGGTTGACTAGTAGATTTACCATTTGTTTTCTTGCTAGCAGTCCTCTACATTTTCATACTTTTGACTGCAGTAAAGCACTTACCGATCAATCACTAAAATCAGGTCTTTAGCGGTTTCCACCAAGATATGATTTGGCTGACCAGTTGCATTTTAATATACAAATCAAATTTTGTCTAATGCTGAAACTTCAACAATCAATTCTATGAGGTGATGGTTTGTGCAGCCGCTTCCTGGTCTATATTATTAACGATTGCTTCCTGAACACATTTCTTTCGTTTATGTTCATTTTTTCATGACCTTTCTTTTACTTGTTTGTTTTCTTTTCCATTCCATTTTTAAATGGCTATTTTTTTTTTTTTAAACTTCTTTAAATGGAATAACAGCTCAATTTTTATATAATAATTATTTTTCAGAGAGAGGGGAGGGGGGCCATCAGGGTTTTAGATATGATTTGGTGGGGCATGGCCTGAAAAAGGTTGAGAAAAACTGGTATAGTTAATTATTTAGTTTAATTCTTAAGGGCTCTTTTGGTTTATGTATGATTTTAATTCTTTCAAATGTCATGTCAGAATATTTTATGGGAAAGTATTGATTGTGCTGTTGATTTCTATTCTTTTGAAAAATGTTGAATAAATCCTAATTCTCCAGTAGAGAGGGGCACTTAACATCCAGTTACATAGACATGGGAAATTAATGTGTGGTCTGATGTAAATGTGTCTGCTTTTTGTAACAAACTGGATTTTTTTTTTTTTTTTTTTTTTTTGGGGGGGGGGGGGAAGTGAGATATTGCAAATGAAGTATTTATTCATTTTCGAACAATACATGACTATAAGAATTCCGAAATACACACTGTAGTGTTCTTAAAATTTTATGACAGTTTGTAAAGGAATTTTGAAGCAAGATTCCAAAACTTTCCAGAGATAATTAAGTTGTCTCAATTCTTTGTCACCTTAGTTATTCCAGCTGCAAAATAGATGGTTGTGAAGTTGTTCAATCCTGAAAAACTTCAAATGAAAATAATTGTCTTGCAAGAAAATATTTCCCTACCAGTGTATAAAAATACATCCTCTTAAGAATTTTGGGGTAAAAATGTTTCAGTAATGTATGAAAATTGCAAAAAACTAGCTATTTACCTGGTTACTGTTTTTGACTCTTCATGTCTTCATATGTATGTAAAAAATCTTTGTTCAAAATTAATTTTTTGATAAACAAATATCGTTTTGAGATTAATGGATGCCCACCTTCAAGATACTTTTTTCATTATTTATTCACCACATGAACAAAACTGTAAAAATCTGGCTCAAGAAAGCAAGTGTAATTCTTCACATTAATTTTTCAACAGATGCCTTAAGAATGCCTTTTCTATTTCGTGATGAGAACATTTTTAGATCTTATACCTATGTATGTAGTAATTGTTCAGAACTAATGCATAACTTTTCTATTACATGTGTGTATATCTATAATAATAATAATAAAATATAAGTAGGTAGTACTTATGTGTTTTGTTCTTTGGATCTCAATAAAAATTTTCGGAACCCATTTAAAATTACTTGCCAATCTCTGCATTAGAATTTCAATAAACTGCTGATTCTCTTCTATACAATGAAAATATAATCCATGGAAAATGCTGTCTAATGGTTAAATCACATAAAAATAAGTTAGTCTTGAATAAAAATCCTAGTATAAAATATTTTTATATATATTGAATAAAATTCCTTATATATTTAGTGTTGATGCTATGTATGTGTAATTTACTTGTTCTCAAGGTGTGAAAGTCAATTATTTTATTATATTTCTACAATTTTAATAATCTGATTTTGTGCCTACCAATAAAAATTTTTGATCTTTTTAAAATGTTATTTTATGTTGTTTAAATAGGTGGAGAAATTGTCAGATACTTGGAGCACCCAACTTGGAAGGAATCTGGGTTTGAAGTATACCAGTATTGAGAGTAAAGGATTGAGGACTTCTGAGCCAGTTTCTGAATTTTGAAGAAAATGTATTATAAAAGAGCATGATAACTGTCGATATGAAACATTGTATTGCTAAATCTCATCTTTAAAAAAAATTAAAGGAAAATCTTTGTTAAAAAATATTAAATATATATAATTTGTATTTTGTAAACAAAAATTGTAGTTAATAAATATTGTAGCACTAACACTAGCACTGTTCTATATTGTTTGTGTTTATTTATTTCAGCTATCTTAACATGGTAGGTATTTTCAGATGAAACATAGACAAGAATTGACAGATGATTTGAAAAAAAGACTCATAAGGTTTATCGCAAACAAGGAGGGGGGGGGGGGTGAAGGAATTTTTTTTTTTTTTATGTCTCACCTATGATTTGAGATAAATGTATTTGGTGTGTGTATGCATTATTATTAGTATTCTATTTGAAATAGTTTGTACATTTTTAATTTAATTATATTTCATACAAAATTTTCAGTTGTACTAAAGTCTCTCAATATGAAAGTTTGTGAAGCATAAATTATTCCATTTATCCCCACCCCCCCTTCATTTCCAAATTTGTATTGTTGAAATTTTATTTAAAAAAATTTTTGCTATTTAAATGGTTTACGCATCTCAAATGACAAAATGTTGTTAATTTAATTAGTCACTGAAACTTTTTTGGAGTCCAAAAATATTGAATGTGATGAGGAAAAAAAAAAATCAATAATAAAATGGAAGTTTTTAAATGAAAAAATCTTATCTCAAAAGTACTTTATTACTCAAGTGTGTGTGTGTGGAGAGGGGGGGGGGGATTAGGATATGTGCTAAGACCTGATAATATTTAAATTAGTAAGTAATAAGAAATTTTTTTATACTTCTATTATGTAGGGATTACTGCAAGACAATAATGCTATTAGAGGAAAAAACAATAAAATATCTAATAAGTAAAAATAAACTTTTTATTTAATGCTAATTTCATCACTAATAATAATAATTTGTATTATTTATAAATCTTTTACTTATAGACAAAAGCAATTTGGTCATTGAATAAAAATTTGAATATATTTTATGAGGGGTGCAGAAAATCTAAGCGGCGTCGGGCAGTCTCTCACCACTAAATTGATTTATATATATTTTGGCTAATATTTTGTGCAAAATTCTTGCTAGAATGTTATTAAATTTTCAGCAAAGAAATTTTTTTAATAATTTTAGTGGCGTGAGACTACCCACTTATGCCTAGATTTTTGCACCCCTTTTTATGTTTCATGATTAGTTAGAAAAATTAAGAGAAAATCCCCATCCCCCTCCATGTATATGCATTTATATTAGAAAAATGTTTGCTTCTTTGAAGCAATATTTGATTTTTTTTTTTTTTTTCAATGTACTACACTTGGAACTTAATTGAAATGCTATTGTAAGAGAGGGGGGGGGGGGAATAAAACATTTTTATTGTAAAAAAGGTGCGATTGAATAGTTGAGCAAAAATTAGAATATTTTTTTATCCTTCATAATTAAGACAGTTAAAGGACTTTTTAAAAAAAACTTGTTTCAAAAATATTTTTTTCTTTGGAATGTTTTTTCTTTTCTCTAAATTGGAATTTCAGGCAAATGTACGATAAAAAGATGAAGGATAACATCCGTAATATATATATATATATTAAAAAAAAAACCTATTGTATTATGTGTGCTAGTTAGATGCATTTTTTCCTGATCAGTTAAGAGTGGATTTTAAAAAAGTTTTTTAATACGATCAATAGTATGAAACTTCATAAAAAAAATACACGCGTGAAACTGAATAAAGAAGATATTTATGTTAAAAGATTCTCTAAGCAGTACACAGAGATTCTGTATAAAATTTAAGTGAAGTTAAATACGGCGTTACAAGATGTGCTAATCGCAAAATATAGAAGAAAAAATTCTTCAGTGCTAATTTTCCACAATAAAACAACGCAAGCTTGATTTCCTTATTATAAAACTTAGAGAAAATCTTGCAACAATTTTATTTTGAAACTTGAGAAAAGGTCTTAAAAATAACTGATTGTACCAAGGTTTTTTTTTTTTTTTTTTTTTTTTTTTAATCATTCTCTAATTTTATAACTGGAGTAATTTTTTTTACTCTTTCAAAGGCGGTTGTATATTTATGGAACTAATTAATTTTAATTTCCAAATGTTACCAGAATTTTGATTAAAAAAAATAGTTTGATGTATGTAAAATTTAGTTTTTTCTTCTTTACAAATATACATGTAAATTCCTGTGTCATTCATTTCAACATATTAGCAATGGAAGTGATTTAGCCCTCAAAGGATTAAAATAGTATAGATACTACAAAAAGAAAAAAAAAAAAAACTATTAAAAGTATCCGCCGGCATGTGCATAAAGTGTCATTAGATTGGCACAAAATGTTATCATATGGGCATTAAAAAAACGTTCAAAATGATTCTCATTGGATATCAGCAATATCAAATTTGTGCCCTTATTTTATCATTTTTATGCCAGAAGTGCCGGAATTCCTACGTATTTGTATCAAACACGTATCATCTATATCGCCGATTTTCGTCGTGGTGCCATATTTCTGGCACCATCATGACAACGCATGAAAGTATCGCCAAAGATATCGAAGGAAAGGACAAAATCGATACTTTTAGGTTACGATTCACTGTTATCGAAATAACACCTCTAGTACTTGTCGAAAGATATAATTTTTGTACCATTCTGTTAGTTCTGTGTTTGCTGGGAATAAGTTGAAAATCCGTTATTTCCAAAATGAAGCAAAAAGATGAGGGGTTGTATCCACATATTCATTTATTAGTGTCAATATAGAATGCATAATATGAGACGTACTACTACATGTGGATAAAATCTATTACAGCCATTTTACTCATAAACTGTGAAACATAGAAAGCTCAAATTATTGGTAGAAATAAAGACTATCCACCCACATATTTACAGATTATTATACATTTACAAATATATTTAGCAAGAGGGTAGCGGGGTTAATTACGTTACTTAAAGAATTTTTTTATTGTGTATCGTGTGGAATATCTAGTGAATGCTTTCGTTACGCTGTACTCATAAATATATTTCTTTTAATTTCAGGTACTGTATTTTTAGAGATATCGTCGAAAGTATAGTGCAAAAATATGTCACACCCATCCAATTCCGAATTTACTGTAACTATAATTATAGAAAAATTCAAATTATAGATGTTACTTTAAACCTTACATGAAAACTATAGATATTGCTCAAGATCGCATAGTTTTTGAGAAAAGCACATTTTTCTGTTACATACAAATTTCGATTTCTGGGCATTGAGCAAAGGTGTTGAGGATCGCTGGACGTACTAATCGTAGCAGAAATATAAAAACACTGTTGATAATTATTTTGAAAAAAAACCGTCAGTAATTAGACAAGAAAATGACGTTTTTGACATAAATCATGACGGGAGCGGCGTACTCTGCATACCATGTCCTTTTAAAACTAGATATCAAATTTTAATATATTTTATAATGCAACACCTTGTAGCAGTATAACGGAAATAAACTTCATACTATTACAAATTAATTTAATTAGAAATAATTACATAAATAAGGGTTCGTACGCATAAGAAATTAAGAAAAATAAATCCATTTTAGTACCAAGATATTTTTATAAAGCATTATTTGCCTTATAATGTAAAACGTTCCTTACTTCGAATATAGCGGCCGCTACGTTAAAAATTTTCTGGTATTAAAATGTCTATTTTTTTAATTCCTTATGTCTGCAAACCCTTTATAAATATCATGGGGTTCACGATTTATTTGCATTGAGAGGGTCTCTTCTTAAGACTCTCGTGTATTTAATGGTTAATTAAAAACCTATCTGGAAAAACGTATCACGACATAAGCGGCTTTGAAAATTTGCGAGTTCCTTTAGCACAATCCCAAGTTTAAATATAAACAAGGTTTTATGTAAGCTATACTGAAAAAAAAAGATTATTACTACGCTGAATTTAGTTTTATGAAATGCCAAATGACGTTTAAGTAAACGCTACCTTTTATTCCGAGTACCGAATTAAGTTTCTTTTTAATAGAAAAGGATAACATAAAAAAAGTTTAACGCAGAATAGCAAATTTTGGTATTTTTTAGGCTTTATATCTCTTTGAACTTTATGTATGATACACTCATTCATACTTTTCTGATATATACAGCTATAATTTAGAATATTCAGCAACAATATTCTTTTAATAAAACAGTTAACTCCTTCGCAATGAGAGCTTCATGCTTAATATTTAATCTTTAACTACTGGTTTTTTAAAACAGTAAATTTTCTGTACATGAATCGCGAAATGCTCCAATTAAATAACGTAAACTTTACAATAAAAAAACTGGTGCGAATATTGAAGGATTCTGAGAAATGTAAACGACACGTATACCAATCGTTCATTCTCAAGAGGTTAATAATGCATATGTTTACTGTACTGAACCCTCTGAGCGCAAGTAATACTCGCACTTAACCGTTTATTTCTGTGATCTTTTTACGAAATTTGTTCTGCAATCCCATGACGAAATTCAAAATTTTTTTGCAATCCTTCAAACAATGCATGTGTATTTTTTAAATCTTTGCACCGAGTTTTTTTTTATCGCTATTCTTTCACAAAATTTGCTTTTGTCCGCGATCCTTTTAACGAAATATTTTTCGAAAACGATTGACGAAAATGATTTTATTCGGCATGTGTGTGTTATGCAGAAAGATCTCAGTCGCTCTAGGTAAGAAAGGACAAATGAAAATCTCTAATGAGGTAACTCGCTTACCCGACAGTAGAAATTTCATTAGAGCCGACCGCTTTAACTGGTAGTAGTATATTTGTTTACATTTTAGGAGAGAAGGATCGGAGAAAAAATTATGGTAGGTCAGTAGATTCTGGCAAGTAGCAACAGTTTTATATAATTTAACATGTTAGATAGAAAGATCCGACTAGAAATGCGACACGTATTAAAAGTCGGCGAGAGCCTTGATGAGCCTGGAATCACAAACACATTCCAATGCACACGCACTCTCGAGAACCATAAAAAGCATTTGGATTTTTACTTATATCCAGCTGACTTCGGTGACCACTTGATTCGTCTCATAAATTATATTATTTATATTCCTGTATTTAAGGATAATAATTAGACATTTATTCTGTTTTACACAAGTAAAATAAATTACTGACAGTTTCTTTTCTTTCTTTTATATTATGATATACATATAAAATAAATATAAAAATATTTATTTCACAATTACTATTGGAAGTGATGTGTGCTTTTGAGTTCTTTGGGACCTAAAACGCTGTACCGGCTGTACCCCCCTCTGTTCAAGCCTGAGCTCATTACGTGACAAGAGCAAGAGCATCCCTTCAGGGGTTGCTGCACACCTTAGTGATGCTACCAGCTTTTCTCTGGCTGATAAATAATGTTTTTGAATTATAAATACCTAGTTTTTACTAAAAATCAATCATTTTACCGTATAAATACCGTTTATAATTGAAATGGCACATATAATGTTCTATACGCTTAATATACTGAGAGATACGATATTCATACCGTAAAGAGTGAAAACGGTATAAGTACCGTAAAATTTACGGTACATCTGTTGAAATGTTACTACGATATTCATACCGTAAAGAGTGAAAACGGTATAAGTACTGTAATATTTATAATACAACTATTGAAATATTACAAAAACTTTTTGCTATGCGTTTTTAATAATTGAAAAATAATTAATTTACGGTACAAATACCGAAAAAAATCATTAAACGGTATAAATACCATTTATAAACAAAATGGCACATATACTAATGTACCTTAGAAATACTATACTCATATCGTCAAGAGTGCAAACGGACAATTACTGTAAAGCACAGTTACTGAAATTTAACGAAACCGTTTTACGGTGTATATGCGTGGTATTGTATGTTTACAAACGTAAACGGTCTTTACAGACGATTATATTACTCTAAAACTATATAAATTAGTTATTTTAGGAATTCTGTCACATGTTTTTACTTTTTAAACATAAATCTAAATTTAAACTGCTGAAGCTGTTTATGATATCTGTATTTAAGATTCCCTCTGAAACACTTAATTAAATATATACTCAGCAAACTAACTTGTGAACTATGTGCAATCGGGATTTAATTAAGACAAAAAGCACATTTAGCATCGGAAGTCTCTTTGAAGTACTCTTTCGTAAACCTCGATAAATTACAAAGTTTATGCTTTGCTACTAGGCAGTTTCTGTTCTATAGCAATCTAGTAAACCACTACAGCTTTCGTCCAAAACTTTGCCGAGTACGTCATTAGAAAGACAAACAAATTAGACCGCCGCACATGTTTGTTTATAAACGTAGTTTACAAATTCAATAGTTGACTTCAATAGTCTAGAAATTATACTCCGACAGTATCTCAGAGTTGGTATTTACTATTTAATGACTGTTTTTGTAATGAATTTGCGTTATTATACTAATTATTTAATGGGCAAAAATATTAAAATTAACGAAACACCTGTAAATAAATATGCAAGTATGTTAACTTAGAGCTCAATTTTTTATGAGATGCAGATGATAGATTTCATTGAGTTAGGTATAAGTAAAAAATGTGTAATGAAATTATTGATGCATTTATTTATTTATTTGTAAATAGTGTTTGTTTTTAATAGTGTTTTTCCTATACACAGAGTGTTTCACAAAAGATTGACAAAATTTTAAGAAATGATAGTAAAAATGATAGTAAACAAATAACTTTCATCAAAAAATTTATGATCAAAAATAAAATGCAAAGGTGATCAGTAGTGTAACAAGGGTTGGTGAACAAAATCAGTTATATTGTAAGTTTTTTTTTTCTCCTTGATTTAGAGCAGAAAATTTTCTGGTTAGATAAGGCGAACAGAACTAAAATTACCGGTATTCAGAGCACCCACCCTGATTACGCCACTGATGCAGATGCATTTGGAAACATGGTCCATGCAAACATTAAATGCCCATTCCTGTTGAGAGTTATGGAGAGAAGAACGACACAAATAACATGCAAGTGTAAAATAAGGAAGATGAAAAATGCGTGTGAGAAATTACACCTTGTATAATACTGAACCCCTTCAGACCTGACTGAATACACATTCAGTCAGGTAAATCTAAGGAAAAAGGAAGAACAATTTTCATTTTTGCGCGAGTTAAAGCCGAGACTGATTCCACACAATTATGTATATCTTTCCTGGATGTGGCTTGACATCAGATTATTTTTAAATTTTATATTTCTATCAAATATGATCCTATTAACCCGCCAAAACTTTTGATTTCTTCTAAAAATCATCATGTCTTAAAGGATAAAAGACGCTGATATGAATGTGGGACTGTCAATCGCGGTAGGAACGTATCGGGATATGTTGTTCTTTACTAATAGGAAAACCGCTAATATGCATTTAATCCACGGAGATGCAAATGAAAATGGGTCAGAGGCACAACGTTTGTAACGAGAGCTGTTACTCATCTTGCTTTTGTCAGTTAATCGTTCTTTGCTTTTTTTTTGCTTCGTATAACAAGTTGAAAAATCACATTCGCTGCTCTTTTGTATCTTTGTGTGTTAATGCTGAACATGCATTTTTACTTTCTTCTATCTTTACCAGAAGAAAGTATTGGATTCATGAAAATTTTCGACTTCCGGTTTCCGACGGATTTATACGTTTTAGAAGGTCCTGAACACGTTTTGACTATTTTTAGAAAATGTCTGTCTGTGAGTCTGTCTGTCTGTCTGTCTGTCTGTCTGTCTGTCTGTATGTGACAAAAAATTTGTGGGCGCTCTATCTCAAGAACTAATGCTCGAAATTTAATAAAATTTTATATTCAGTTAGACCTTGATATGAATTAGTGCCTATTGGTTTTTGGTGAAAATTGGCCGGCAGGTGGCGCTGCTATACTACGTTTTGTATGATTTTCAAGATTGCTATATCTCAAGAAGCAATGCACAGAATTTCACCAAACTTCAGATTCTGTGACCACTTGATATATATAGACACTGATTAAGTTTCGGTGTAAATTGGCTAGCAGGTGGCGCTGCGATGCCATGTTTTTCATGATTTTCATGATAGCTATATCTCAAGAACTAATGCACAGAATTTCCCCAAACTTCAGATTCCGCCATACCTTGAGATACATAGCCGCTGATAAGATTTTGGTGTGAACTGCCCTATAGGTGGCGCTGCTATGCTACATTTTGTACGATTTTTGCGATAGCTATATCTCAAGAACTAATGCAGAGAACTTCATCAAATTTTAGATTCTGTTACACTAGAATATATAACATAATTAGACGCTGATTACATTTTGGTATTAACCTTGCAACAGGTGGTGCAGCTATGCTGCATATTGCACGATTTTTCCGATAGCTATATTTCAACAACCAACGTACAGAATTTCATCAAACTTCAGATTTTGTTACAAAATGACATATAACATAATTACACGATGATTACGTTTTGTTATAAATCCTTCAACCGATGGTGCTGCAGTGCTATATTTTACACGGTTTTTTTTAAACTAGCTATATCTCAAGAACTAATGCACAGAATTTCATCAAACTTCAGATTCTTTTACACCATAACATAATTAGACGCTTTTTTACGTTTTGACATAAATTGTCCATAATATGGTGTTGCTGTGCTACGTTTTGCAAATTTTTTGTTATAACTACATCTCAAGAACTAATGGACGAAATTCCATCAAATTTCAGATTCTGTTAGGTTTTGATATAAATAGATGCTTATTAGGTTTTAGTATAAATTATACAACATGAGGCACTACTAAGCTCATTTTCTCAGAATATTAAATAAATTTTGCGTTTTAGGCTTTTCGGATACCAGAATCTCATTATTCTAGGTCAAATGTTCGAGGAAATTCGATAGTTTGTAACTTTGGGGTCACCACGTTTTTTTTAAATATTAAAATGCACTTATGAGATAGAAGAAAGTTTTGGGATTGACACATCCAACTAGTTTATATTAGTTGTTTGTTTGAACGTGTACAATCAACTCTTAAAGTTTCGCCCATCTTTTATGAAACACCCTGTATTTCTTAAAGATCGATATATACGATATGTATTTTTCGAATAGTTCTTTTGTCCAAATGAAAAAGTTATGCATAATTTAAAAAATATATATAAAATTTCAAGAATGTGATATATCTTTGTTGTTGACCATGTACCACTCTGCTTGTTTTACGGGATCTCTGGATTTATTTTATATAAGATTTGCTATTTAAATTATAAGAAAAGAATTTTATACAAAATCTAACCAATAATTTTTAACAACATTCTAGTAATACTGAAAATAAATTATAAAAAGCCATTTTACAGAGAAAAAATGCCTTTGTTAAATGAAGTGTATTATCACGAAAATCAAAGTCAAATTCAATTATTTCTCGGACTGAATGAAAATAAACGTTATAGTATTTATATAATATATGTATGTGCAATGAGTTGCAATATATTTATAATAAAGGGTTATAGATTTATTTTAAGCTATATTCAACAGCAGTCGAAATATCTGTCTAAATAATAGAAATCTTCGATGAATCTAATTTATCTTTACATAGGTTACACTTAAACAAAATCACCTCACGCAGTTGGCAGTTTATTTGACCCAATTCAATATAAGACAGCCAAGTATATTAGATTCTAAGTAATTAATGTTCGGTCGCGGAAAGCGTAAATCTTTAGAATGTTTATTTTTGTCACAATCGATATGATATAAAATATTAATAAACTAATTCTAAATACAACATTCTGAAAAATAGCAAATAAAGATTCTTGTTAACTTATTCTGATTCAATAACCTAATCAAATCCGTTTTAATTTAATCCAATTTAAACTGAGAGTGAAAAACACATATTTGCTTTACATAGTACAAAATGCTTTTAAATACACCCAACATATTTTTACATATTCACTTAGTAAATAATTATGTATAAAAATGAACTACTTGGATTGGAAAAATGTCATTTTTTATGTATCATTTCTCTCTTATAAATGTCATTATTTGGAATCGGATAGTTACATTAACTTTTTTTTATCAGATATCGATTTTAAAGCTCTTAATAGCTAATATTTTACTTTTCTAAAACGTTCTACACTGTTAAAAATTTCATCGTCAGAAAACGGTCATTTGAACGGCAGCATTCTGTCCGGCATTTTGACCGTATTTCGAGATAACGGTTACTTAACCGTGTTATATATATATTGTCATATGACCGTAAAAATATATATATATTGTCATTTGACCGTAGTTGTATAAAATGGTCATTTGACCGTAACTCAATGAAACGGTCACTTGATCATAATTGTATGAAATGGTCATTTGACCGTAATTGTATGAAATGGTCATTTGACCGTAATTGTATGAAATGGTCATTTGACCGTAATTGTATGAAATGGTCATTTGACCGTAATTGTATAAAATGGTCATTTGACCGTAATTGTATGAAATGGACATTTGACCATAATTGTATAAAATGGTCATTTGACCGTAATTGTATGAAATGGTCATTTGACCGTAATTGTATAAAATGGTCATTTGACCGTAATTGTATGAAATGGACATTTGACCGTAATTGTATAAAATGGTCATTTGACCGTAATTGTATAAGATGGTCATTTGACTGTGAAATATACATTGTATGGTTTTTGACCGTATTATGATTTTATTAACATATGACTGTAAAATATGTATGTACGGTCATTTGACTGCATTATGGTTTTATTAATATATAACCATAAAATATATAGGGTGTTTCTGAATTAGATCGGCAAATTCAGAGGGGTGATAGTAGGCATCAAGAGGATGAAAAATTGCCATAGAACATAGATGGTTGCAAACCACATTGAAAGAAATACTCAAAAGTAGTTATGAAGGGTGTTTCATTGAGTGGAACAAATAATAAGCAGACAAACATTTATTTGACCCAAGCAGGATTATAATGCATTACAGTTTGACATGAGAAAAAAAAGACGAGGAAGTTTTATAGGAATTGTTTGAAATTGAACCCACAAAGGTAATTGCACAGTAGACATGTACAAAATGATTGCTGTGGAATGACATTTGCACATGTAATTTTGAACAATAGAAGTAAAAATCCCTTGCCATGTCGAATCATGCCCTGATGTGACATTGTATTGTTGCTAAGGTCAAATAAATGTTTTCCTCTTTATGTTCTACTCAACACACACTTCACAACTATTTTTGTGATTTTATCTAACTCAGCGTGGTTTGAAATCATCTCATGTACCATGAAAAATTTTCATCCCATGATGCATATCAAACCTATGATTTTGTCGCCCAAATTCGGCAACATCTTGCATACTTTATAAGCATATACTAATAAATCCATAATAAAATCAAATGATCATACATTGATATTTTACAGTCACATGTTAAAAAAAATCATAATACAGTTAAATAACCACAATAACTCCTCTGAATTTGTCAGTCAAATTCAAAAACACTCTGAACATGTTTGGTCTTTTGATTATAATTTTTGATAAGTTATTTAATCATATTTTCAGCTTGTTATATAAGCTTAATACACATATATATGAATGTTTGACCTTATTAAAAATCAAATAATCAAAAGCTCGTATATATACATCTCACAGTCATAAAACGATAAATTAAAAATGTATGTAATAAATGGGAAATAAAAATTCTGATTTTATGTTACAAGAATATCAGAAGTACATGTAAAATTATATCAAATTGGTTTCATTCTTTACTAATGTATAGATATACAGTCTTAAAAAAGTAAAATAAATAAATAGCAGTTCTTGTACAATAAATAATATATTTAAAAATATAAAAAGAGTAGTATGTAATACTGATTATGCCCAACCAGGAGCCAACTTTTCGTTTGGCCATATAACAAATAATTCATTACTGCACTAGATTAAAATTTCTTAATCATGCAATATAGATTATTATCCATGTATAACATGAGTTTCTTTTTTATATTATGTTATCTATATGTATTAAACAAGAATTTCAATGTATTTTTAAAAAAAATCATATATTTTGAAAGAATAAAATTTAAAATTGACCAAAATTTTACAATTACTTCCAAGATTCTTATCAGTTAATTGAATTTTTCATTTTCTCTCAACATACAAATCTATCTACTTACTTTCAGTTAAATGTTTGAAACTGCCACTGCCCAACAAGTCAAACTTTTGCGATTTTTTAAGAATGGAAAAATAGTGTTTTGTTATTCTTGCAAAACTTAGTATATATTTTTAAATGTAGAGCACTAATACCAGACTTTTAGAAATTCTGTATGTAGTTAACTTAAAATCGATTTTTTACAATATTATTATATAAATCAATTAATCACTGAGAAGTTTACTACAGTATGTTGGGGTTTTAAACCTTTATGTTCCCAATTATAAATTTGTGAAACTTTCATTTTCCAAAGCATTTTTTCTGATATTTGAAGCTACATTAGAAAATTTACACAATCATTTAAAATATTTTAGAAGAATTTTGCTAAGTAAAATTAATTAAATTTGAATGCATAGATTTTCTGTCCAATATTAATTTCTTCAATCAAATGTTTTATTTATATTTTATAGAATCAAGAAATGCTCAAATATAATTGACTGAAATATAACTGAACTGCAACTGAATATACTGTTACAACTGAAATATAAAAATATTTCCAAACTTAAACTGCCCCTCTCCCCTCTTTTCTTTCAACGCCAAAATAGCTAAAAAGATGGAAATGGGGGGAAAAAATCATCCTTTTAGAAATGTTTTTGTTTTTTGCAACCAATAATGTAAAGTAAGTATAATTCATTTTAAATTGTATTATTACAATCAATATACCAAATGTAGAACAAGTTATTTTAATAGTGATTTAAAGTGCCATTAGGAAGTAAAGAATTAATGAAATTATAAAAAAATTACTGCAGAATAAGTTATGAATATTTAGATTGAGTTGATGTACAAAGAATACACATGTTACTATTCTTGTGTTTTTTAAACATATTTAATTTCCTATAAATATTTTTAAAAAACCAAAATTTTTGTAACAAACTTAATACAACTACAAAAAACTGAAGACAATATCGAAATATTCAAACTTTATTCTCTAAATGACTTATATAGTTGCAGCACCGTCACTGATTATCTGAAATATATGAATTTACATTTAGTATTTAAGTGGAATACTCAATGGGCCTTCACAAACAAATATGTAGAAGTTTAATAAACTATAAAAACATTTATAAATTGCATTTATAAATTTAATTTTCAAAATAAAAATTAAAAAGATTAATAAATTAAAATGAATCTGATAAATTTATGAATCTTTACAATTGTCAACAAACAATATTTAACAAAACTTCTACATATTAACCATTGACAATTTAAAATGCAATAAAAATACTGCTTCATGTGTATTTAGAAAAAACGTAGTTAAAAGTTAAGATTGTTTATTTTAGTAGATTAAAACGATAAAGATTATTATGAATTAGAAATAATCACAAAACAATCAATTAAAACACAGAAATATATTTATTACAATAAATAAATTACATTATATTATAATACATAATTATATTTTCATAATTTGTTTTTTTGGTAGAATAATGCATTGGTTGGCCATGTTACAATATAAATAGCAGTGCCAATTGGTTTGCTGTAGTTTGTTCCACACACAGGATTAAGCAACATTGAGTACCTTAAAGAAAAAGTTAAATGCATTAAACTTAGCCATAATATAATGATATTCAGATAAAATACATTCAAATAAATTTTCAAAACAAAATTGAGTTGTGGAAAATTTTATAAAATCATCTTCAGGCTATAAATTATTTTTAAAAAAATCTGATCACAGGGTTGGTGATTTTTGACGTTTCAGTTTATGACAAGTTTAAATTGTGATGTCAAAAAGTTCTTGTGAATGACCACATCAAAAACCCAAATACTTCATTGATTTGAAAAATTCCACTCTGATTCAAACAAAAAATATACAATATGAACTTAAAAAAGCTCACTGTTTTTCATAAAAGCCAACTGAGATAATAAAAAAAGATGTTATAAGTTGAAAATACAACCCAAAAGTAAAAAGTTTTAAATAAAATGTATATTTTAAACTTGTAACTTATCTGTTATTATTTTAGTCACTTTTTCAGTAAGACTGAGTTTTTGAAAGTTTATATTGTATATCTCCTGTTTACAATTAATATCACACAATAGCAATCTTACGCATAATTTTTAAATTTCACTATTTAATGTACATCAATAATTAGTACATACACACAGTAAATATAGTATCTTTAAATGCAACTGTTTAAAAGAATGAAATTTTTATTTTGTTTTTTTTTTGGGGGGGTGGGGGGGGGGGTAAAATTGTGCTTTTCTAAAAAGTACACACTAAATTCACATGAACAGCACATTTTTTTTTTTAACCTAACATCTTTTTAATTTCACTTTTACTTTTAGGAGCTTAGGTTTTTTTTTTTTTTTTTTTTTTTTTTCTGTAAGAAAATAAATGTAGAAAAGAGCAAATATTTTTAATGTAGGTACATATAACAAGATATTATGCATCAATTTTATTGTAGCCTATACAATAAACATTCATTAATAATTGAAAAAAAAATGTATGTCTTGAAAATTTATTTTTTGATTTAAATAAAATAACAAAATCGAAAATCCAAGCAAAACTTTTGATTTTTTAAAAATAAATATCATTTTTCTATAACTTCGGATTATTTATTTTACAGTTTAGTAAGCAATAAATTAGTATACTGTATACATTACATTCATTAGTAATGCTTAAACATCGTGTTTTTTCATGTTTTGAAGGTAATCCGCATTCATCATTTTCCCGCATTTATTGTTCCCCCGCACCCTTAGAAAAACAATGGATTGAGGTTATAATGTAGTTAAATTCACACACACACAAAAAAAAGTAATGGATTTTATTTCATATTTCTTCAGAAAATCCTCATGGTATGAGCAAAATATGCATTTTAAATTTTCATTATCAGTAATAATTACAAATATTATTGTTGAAATTGTTTTTAAAATGTTGAGAGCAATGCCTGTTTGCATGTTCAATGTAATTCTTTTGTAGATTAAAATAATATTTTTTGCAATTATTTTACTTCACCTGGCCTTACATTTTATCGCTTCACTGTTTTACACTACATTTCACACTACATATATTCACACTACATGTCAGAATAATATGGATAATTGCAAAAGCCAAAGATTTGTATTTTCATTGTTCCCTGTTTTAAAATATCTATAAGTTGTATGTATGTTATCATCATGCTCTACTGCGTTTTGTCAGCATGTCAATGCTGAAGACATTCCAATCATATGTAAATCTGTTAAGGGATAGTTATTAGTCCACAATTTTTGCTAATAGATATCAATGTGTACCTGCTTTCAACATAACTGATTTCAAAATCAAAGTACTTGGGAATAAAAACAGAAATAAGATAAATTTTGATTAAAATGTTGAGAAATTATCAGGGTTGGCACGGTTTAAACCAGTTGGTTTTAACCATAGTTTAAAACCAACTGTTTCTCCCCCCTCCCCTCAAAAAAAAATAGTAGAAATCTAATGATATTTTCTCTTTTTCCTTTATAATTTATTTGTTTCAGATTAATGGATATAAGTAATTTATACTTTTAACACTTTATTAGCAATAAGCCTTGTATAAAGTGGGTCTAGGTCATTTTTTTATGTATAAGATGAAAATCCGTATGCATTGGTGAACATATCTATTGCTCAAAAGAGAAGGCTTAAAACATGTGAAATGATTAAAAAAGATTAAAATATTTAATATTTAATAAAAAATAATTTTTAAAAAATGCAGATTATTTAAAGCAATTAATACATAACAGGATTATCTTTAAGATTTTGCCCAAACTGTACAAGAATTTTTTTCTTGATTGAGGAGATTATCATGAAGAATTAAAATCAAAATATGAAGTCGAATAAGAGAGTATTCAAAGATTTGCTGCTATTTATAGCATTCTAATATTTTCCCCCCTTCTGTTATCAGCTGAATCTAATGACTAAAAATGTTGATTTCAAATAATCACTCAAAAGAAGAAACAAAAATCTCCAAGAAGTATTTGAAATTTATTATTTTAATAACTGCGTAAAAGAATATTTATCAAATTACATCCAAATGTTTATTATTTAGTACACAAAAGACAGTTTATAAATTTGAAAAATCTGGTATGAATTAAACACTGCGAAGCACAATATCCCATAATGTCTAAGAGTTAAAGAACTTTTGAAAGAGACCTGCAGCAGAACTCCATTTTTGTTTGGATGCACCATATTTATATTATTTAAGTTTTAAAAATGGAAAAAAAAATCCTATTTGCCAGTAAGATACATCTGTTTTTTTTTTTAATCATACACAACTAATTATGAATAAGTTTATCTTATAAACTTACATAGTTTATTTATAACAGATAAAGAAAGAAATCATCTTAGCTTGTTAACGAAAAACAATTATTCATATGCTTTGAAGCAAAATGAATATGAAATAATAAACAAATGATTGATTATACAATTATTTACTAACTACTTCAAAATTTGTACCAAAAAAAAAAAAATTAAAAAATACTTTATTAGTTTTTTTTTAAATATAATGCAATATCTGATTCCCCCCCCCCCCCAAGCTGCATTTGCCTACATTCTCTCGCTCTGATTTTAAAAAATACATTAGAAAGAGCTTATATTTACCCTAAAAATTTTCTTATCCAAATAGAAAGTAAACTGTTTTACTAATAACTTAAAATTTTTCTATTTGCACTTTTATTTTAAAATTCAATACTTAATTAAAAAAAGGGGGGGGGGGACTTTAAAAGCATAGATTTATGCCTTCTTTCTCTCCTCTACTCCTAAAATGTGCAACATGTTTATGGCCATACCCAATTTTCTTTACAAAATGTCTTGATCTAAATTCTAAATAAAACAACTTCTTCAAACTATTGATTTAAATCAAATTAAAAAAAAAAACTCATTAAAATCATGCTAATAAAAATTTAAATTAGCAAATCATATTGTAATTACTATGTATCTTAAGCAAAATGTCAAATATGTAAAATTGAGAATTTTTAAGCATAAGTACCAGATTTCTTGTTATGAAGACATCAGGATGGCAGGCATCCGAAAAACATAGGACATCAATAAACTTCAAATTAAGATGCAGCAAAGAACTCCAATTAAACCCTGAAAGGAAATAGATGAACAATTAAAAGCAAATACATGAACAGCCTGATAATGGGCTGGTACATATAATGTAATGTTATCACTTTAGGGAAAAGCGGGGGGGGAGGTAGACTGGCACATGATACCTTAAGATATCTCTAGAAAGGAAGAGGATGTCTTTTTATATCATTATCATGTTTGATCCAAACCAAAACTTTATCTTTTTATTTGTGACTTGTTATTTAGATCAAAATTTCAAAATAGTCTGTAATCTGTTTTTACCAAAATACAAAGTAATTAAATCTATAAATGACTGCTCTTCGTGGGGGTCTTTCTAAGGGAACCTAACCCGTATTTACGCAAGGTTAAAAAAAACCCACAAAAACTCCGAACGGTTAGGCCAATGACCGAGATTGGGTTCGAACCCAGCACCTTTCGTCTACCATTTGAGAGATCAGAATCTCTCGGCCACTGGTGGGATCCGCACAGCTTCGGACCAGAGGTTGTGCAGATTTTAGAATTTTGCAAATTTCTGGTCATTACTTTGTTTAAATTTTTAAAACAGTAATTTGAATTGAATGCAATAAATAATGCAATCTAAACTATAACGAATACTTACAATATAATAAAATAAGTAATAAACTAAAATAAAAATATAGATAATTTTTTAAATTATTAAAATATTGAAAGCAAAGGTCAAGTTAATAATCAATAATGTATGATTAAATATTCATTGTAAAGAAGAAATCTATTTTTCCTAAATGATTTAATGAAGCTTATCTCACAGGAACATTAGTAATTCACATCAAAATCATAAAATAAGGAGGTTTTATTTCAGGTTTACCCAGACTTAAAAGCCAAAAGAGCTTGATTAATACACAAATATATTTGGTAAGAAGATTGTAATTAGCAGTGATATTAGCAATATCTTGAATTTTTTCAAGACTAAATTTATTCTTTCTTCATGAAAACACATGGATTCAGGAATATTAACAGAAAATACACATTAAAATATACATAGAATTGGTATAAATTAAAAAAATTTAAATTCTCTCTGTATGCGAACAGAATGTTTCATTTCTTACATTCATAAATTATATGCGGATTTGAGAAGGGAGTCTACTGTAATGGACAATGCAGAAACATTGATTCAAAGTTAAGATGCCAGAATGGAAATGTGAATGCCAAACAGATAATATTGCTATGATTCTTGTTTAATTATTTAGGCATGTGCCTAATTAAATTAAAGACTGTTGTATTTCTTAAAGTGTTTTGTTTTTTCCCAATAATAATGTATTAAACAATATGCTTATTTTTTTTTTACAAGAGGGAGAGAGAAAAGTGTTATAAAATGACCAAAAATGCGCATTGTAATAAAATATTTTTAATGAAATAAAAAAAGGCTTTTTAAACAGTTAAACTGCAGTTACATAGACTTTATGTTTAATTAGCATTACATTTTTGCCTCCCCCCCCCTCTTTTTTTTAGGTAGATTTCGTATGAAATACTACCTATTGCATTGTCTCCCATGTTGGAATTTCTGAAAAATTTTTGCGGATCTACACGAATCATGACTCCTAGACCCCAAAACCACCATCAGTAAAAAAGTTTATATATATATCTATCTATCTATCTATCTATCTATCTATCTATCGGTGTATATCACTTTCTTCTAGACACGATAACTTCCATAATTATGCTCAGATCTTCTTCAAACTTTTACATAAAATCAAGGAGCCTAAAATCTCGGTCGAGTTCGTTAATGGGCAAAATCGGACCAAGGGGGTGGAAATAGGGAGGGTTTTTGTGAAAACAGAAAAAACGCGATAACTTCTTAATTAAAATAGATATCGAATCAGTTTAAAGTTTATATTACTTCTAAGAAATGGGCAAAAAGTTTATGCATGACAGATTTTTGATAAAGTTAAAAATGGGTTCAAGGGACGAAAAAAACATGGTTTTTGGGAGAAAAAAATTCATAACTTCGTCAATTCTCAAGATATTAAATCCAACTAAATTTTATATAAATGTACTCAATATTATCTAAAACTTTTGTATTTCCAAGTTTTTGATAGGACCAATTTTTATCGAGGAAAAAAATTAAAAACGAAAAGAAAAAGGGGGGAGGAAAAAGAAAAAACCCATAACTTACTCAATTCTTAAGCAATCAAATCTAATTAAATTTATTTTACATCTTCACAATAAGATCTACAACTTTTATATTGACAAGTTTTTCATAGAACCTATTCTTATAGCAAAAATAAATTAAACAAAAATAGGAGTTGGAGTAAAAACCTTAAATCCAAACTGCCTATATTCTGACTCATTTTAAAATTCATTTTTGATTTTAAACGCATCCAAATGACAGATCCTCTTATTTAGGAACTATATAATGCGACGCTTTGGCCAATTTTTTGATAAAGGCAGAATATATTTTTAAAAAGGCTGCCAAAAAAGGTATTTTGAACAGATTTCCCGAAATTATCGTCATTAAAAATTGATTAAGTATAACAAATTGCGTTTTTTCTGAGTCATTTTTAAATTCATTTTTGTTCTCAAACCCATCCAATTTACAGGTCCTATTATTTAGGAACTATATAATGCGACGTATTGGCCAGTTTTTTGATAAAGGCAGAATATATTTTTTAAAAGGCTGCCAAATAGGGTATTTTGAACAGAATTTCACGAAATTATCATGATTGAAATTTGAGGAAATTAAAAAAATTGCGTTTTTACCGAGTCATTTTTAAATCTTTTTTTGTTCTCAAACGCATCCAATTTACAGGTTCTCTTATTTAGGAACTATATTATGTGACGGAGTGGCCAGTTTTTTGATAAAGGCAGAATATAATTCAAAAAAAGGCTGCCAAAATGGGCACTTCGCACAAAATTTCCCAAAGCGATCATGATTAATGAACTGTGGGTATTCAAATAACAAATTGTTTATTTTATGACTCATTTTTAAATCCAATTTTGCTCTGAAACGCATTCAAATGACAGTTTTTTGTTACTTAGGAACTATATAATGTGCGTATTCTTTGATTTTTTGATAAAGGGTGAATATACATATTTTTAAAAGCTGTCAAAGTAAGCACTTCGCAAAAAAATTTCCCAAAGCGACCATGATAAAAGAATTGAGGTTGTATTCAAATAACAAATTGTTTATTTTATGACTCATTTTTAAATTCAGTTTTGCTCTCAAACGCATTCAATTGACAGTTTTTCGTTATTTAGGAACTGTGTAATGTGCCGTATTGGTCAGATTTTTGATAAAGGCTAAATATATATTTAAAAAAATCTGTCAAAGTGGGCACTTCGTACAAAATTTCTCAAAGCAATCTTGATTAAAGAATTGTGGATGTATTAAAATAATAAATTGGTAATTTTATTACTCATTTTTAAATTCAATTTTGTTGTCAAACGAATTTAATTAACAGTTTTTTGTTATTTAGGAACTACATAATGAGCATATTGGTCAATTTTTTTAATAAAGTAAGAATATAATTCAAAATATGTTGCCAAAATGGGCATTTGAGTAGAATTTCATTTAAGAGGATTTCGATAAAACCAGTTCTTACAGAAAAATGAAATTAAAAAATTTTTAAAAGCGGTTGAATAAAGTAGTTAAACTGGGTTTATCTCTAATCATTTAATTTTTTTTTTTTTTTTTTTTTTTTTTTTTTTTTTTTGAGATGAAAACTTTTCGAAATCTACCTCCGCCTATAGGCCATGCCGAAAGGGATTTTTTTAATATGCACATATTTTATTTTTAAAATGCTACTGTATCAAAATTCCAAATCAGAGATTTTTCACTTAAACAATATTCTTATATTATACTATCTCAAATGATGTAAGTAAGATTTTAATCATGTTTGGCACTAGACAGTGCTTAACTGAAATATTGACAACAAATTTTTTAGATCATTAAATATTCTTTTGGCTGTTCTCTTAATAATAATTTTAAAAAAAATATTTTATTTTGAGGGATATTCTAATTTTTTGTACAAACATTTACTTTTTTTTCTGCGGGGGGGGGGGAGGGGGGGGAGGTCATTAACTTTTTCCAAAGAAAATGACTGATTTCTAAAGTGAAAGCAGTTCCAAGTACAATTAAGTTACATAAACATAAGGGAAATAGAAATTAACTAATTTCAATCTGATAAAAGTCTTGTAAAATGGTAAAAAAAAATTACAAAAATTTTAATCCCTTTATCAAGTAAACCTAAATATAATGGCAGATTTTGTACAAAGACAAATATATCTATTTTGATGATTCTCCTTTTCCTGCATCAAAATAAACATTTTTAAAGAAAAAGAAAGGTCAACAAATACTGATTCAGTAGAATCATTCATTTTAATTACTTTTTTTAGAGATAGTTTTTCAATATACAAAATCTTTGAAAATTGTATTAAAAAAAGAAATCTTTAGTATTCAGAATAGAAGATTGCAAATGTGCAGTCTGTATTTCAATATTTCAAACTACACATAATAAAAACTAAAAGTAATATTGATGAATTATTCACATCAACTAAATTTATACACAGATGTTATGCAATTTAACCCTAGAATAATTTGAATTAAAGATACCTAAGCAATTAAAAAACAGACATCACTGTTGGTTACATTTGGCAAACAAAACTGGTTTTGATTAAAATTACTCTGTATATTTGATATGATGTCAAAGTGTTCCAATCAAAATATCTTTAATTGAGCCTGTTCTGAATTCCAAGATCAATAATTTTAAACACAAACAGGCCATGGTTTTCATTTCTATATGCAGAAAATCTCAGATTTAATTACAAGTTACCATACTTATTATAAGTATTAATTTTATTATTTCAGTGGTGAAATGATATCTTTTGATTTGTTTATTTTAATTGTAATTTTTAAAGTTTTAAATATAAAAAAATATAGTTTTAATGTATTTAAAAAAAGATTTAAGATTTTTTAAATTTTAAAATTTCAAATAATGAAGGAATGTAAATATCACAATATTTAAAAAAAATAATAATAATCCAGTAATTTTTAAAATAGCCAATTTACTGCTATAATAAATTAGTGTTTACACCAGGGTTCGCCCAAGTGGGCCCAGCCCGAAAAAACATGGGCGGGTTTTTTCGGGCGGGCCCACTTGAAAAAACCCATAATAAAACCCATTGTGGGTTTTTTCAATTTTTTTCAAGATTTTACTTTTTACAATTGTATCATTATTTAATCTAAGGTATCTTAATGTAAAGATAAATACCAATTTAAATATATTTCAAAAGAACCAGATTTAAAAAAAATTTCTAAGCATTGATATAATGACCAAAAAGTAAATTAGCTGTAAAGAAGGGGAAAAAAAAGTTTTCAACTGATTTCTTTTTTAAAATTAATGAAAGAAACTATATAAATTTAGCATATTTAACTTAAAACAGGGTTGTTATGATTTTGCCCAACTCAAAAAACCAACTGGGTTTTTTCGAAATTTCAACTTTAAATTACATAAGATTAATTTCATAATATCGTTATTAAGATCTTAATACTGATATTAAGGTATATTTCTTAATAACAATACATCACTTATAAAGTTTCTCTCTTCACCACAAGGGGGAAAAATGTTAATTCTCATGAAATGAAAATTTTTAAAAGAAATAATTGTAACTTAATTTTTTATATATCACAAAAACAAACTTTTTTTCCATTTAAAAAAAAAAAAAAAAAATAAAAAAAAATAAAAAAAAATAAAAAAAAAAACTGATACATAGTTTGTTTTATGTTATGTTATACCACTGAAACGCATAACAAAATACCACATATCCTGGGAATCCTAATTTATTGAAGTACCTTTGTAAAATTATTTGGTTTATTCTATTAATTGTTTATAATAAAAAGTACTTACTAATTCTGATTTAGCATTAGTATAGTATTTTAATCATAATTTCATTCGTAAAATTAGTACTAGTAATCAACTTTTGTAAAAGCAAAGTGTAGTTTTGATTGTCATTGATTTAGTTGTAATTACTTCAAACTGTATTTAGTACTAAGTACATTTTTTTTCGAACATTCTGAACCTTCTTCGTTAACTCAAAATAGCTGGCTTAAAATAACCTTAATGCAAACAAGTTGGAAATTGCACGTGAACGTAGCAAATGAGGTGCGTTCGTACGATAACGAAGTTTAAAAAATATTCAGATCTTGCTGATATAGTAGAGCGTATTTCGGATACAGTATAGTAGTCGAAATCTTTGTGTTTCTGTATATATGCAGAAAGTAATTTTTATTACACCTCAGAAACGTATATCTTATTCATAAAATGTGAAATAGTTGAATATAATTAAAACACGCCCCAAACAATGTTTCCCCGTATAGCATTATGTAGTGGAATTCTTTTGTGTGGCCCTGTAACTTAATAATAAAAATTCTTTGCATCACAGATTGTACAGAATGCATATTTTAGTATATACTTCATAGATTCATACCACTTATATTATGTTCGAATGAGTAAAACATCATTAAAATTCATTTGAAACTTTTTTTCCCATTGATCGTAATGTAATGGAATACTTTTGATTGTCCCTGTAAATGATCTGTGCATCCGACTTTCATAACGTTTTAAATGACTCAATAAAATTACGTAATAATTATATGTTTTAAATTTCAAACTATTAAAATGCATTTGAAATTTTTTTCCCCATTGACCATAATGTAATGGAATCCTTTTGATTGTCCCTGTAATTGATCTATGCATCCGATTTTCATAACATTTGAAATGACTCGAAAAAATTACGCAATAATTATATGTTTTAAATTTCAAACGATTAAAATGCATTTGAAACTTTTTTCCCCATTGACCGTAATGTAACGGAATCCTTTTGATTGTCCCTGTAATTGATCTATCCATCCGATTTTCATAAAATTTGAAATGACTCGACAAAATTATGTTATAATTATGTATTTTAAATTTCAAACGATTCGGTTGGGTAGTTTTTGCGTTGTTATATGCGGACGGACAGACAGACAGACAGACAGACGGACAGACAGACGGACAGACAGACAGACGGACGGACTGAGCGACAACAATAGGTGCTACGTATTTACATAATTACGAACGCACCTAAAAACTAGTCATATAAGACACAAATCTACCTTTTAAATTAACTTGATTTTTTAATATATACATTTTGTTAAGTTATTCTTAATGCAAAATTATACCCAGGTTTCACTGATACATTCAAATTTTAACTATTATGTATATAAAAATTAGAAATTTAAAGTGTTTAAAAAAAAAAAAAAAAAACTTGATAAAACCCGAAAAAGCCCGGGTTTTTTTCAGAAAAACTCAGGTTTTAGACTGGTGGGCCCAGTGGGTTGGGCTTTAAAAAAAAAAAAAAAAAAATGGGTTTTCTCAAACCCTCATTTACACTAGAAAGAAAAAGGGGCCTATCGCAAGAGAAAATATATTATTGACTTTAATGAAGAAAAAAATGTTGGAAAATATGCAATAAACATTAATTTTGAATGATTTTATGACATAAAAATACAAATAAATTACAAGGTGATTGAATAATTTCAATTTATTTTCCTAAAGAAATAAGAAAATTCTATCTTTTTTGCAAGATTGTAAGAACACAGGTTTAGAAATACTATGGAATCGAGAAACTTTTATTAGAAATCTCTGGATACAACTAGTGATGCATTTTACTACTTTTAAAAAGGGCAGGGTGCAATTTCTAAATTTGATAAAGGATGGTTGGCTACTCCTTCAAAAATGAACACTAAATAAATATTTTCGAGCAAAAATAAAATTAAAAAGAAACATATTGCACTCAACTAGAAAAATGTCAAACAATATTCTAAAATTACTTTTTTTTTTTTTTTTTTTTTTTTTTTTTTACTAAGAACAAAATTGAAAATAAAAACAATTTGCTTTATACATTTAAAACAAAAAATAGGATTCAGTATCAAACATTAAAAAATCAGAAATAAAAAAATTTTAAATAAAAATTAGTTTATTATTTAAAGAAAAAGTTAACATAAATGTAATCTTGTCATATTTTATTTTCTACAATGCTATACAGTTTAAACTTAAATTCAACTAAATCAAAACCAAAAAAGATTATTTTCTAATAAAGCTGTATGTAACTAATTACCTAAATTAGACAGTAAAAAATTCATTGCCAGAAACAAAAATTCCTTATCTACATTATGACAGTCAACAACAATTCAAAAATTCATTAACACTTTTTTTAACTGAAAATATAAAAAATATCTTGCAGCATGATAGATTGAAAATAAATATAAAATATAGAAACTATGAAACATCTTTTCGAAAGTAAATATCAGGTATATGAAATATAAAAAAATCTTGATATTTAAAAAATAAATGGACAGCAGACTTCCTCAAATCCACAGGCACCTAAAATCCATACATTTTCATTGATGTAAACAATGACACTTTAAGTTCAGATGTAGGGACAAAATTACAAAATTTTTTAGTTTTATAGCATTCTGTATGTACTTCAATATGTTATTCTTGATATTATGATGGAAATATTTCATGAAAGAAGTATAATTCTATTTTTGAAAGAAATCCGAGATATTTCTGATATTACTGCAACATTTTTGCCAAATATATTCATATATTATATACATTAACATTGTATAAAGCTTTTTTTTTTCTTAATAATAAAGAATTTATAAATTGCATTACTTATTTCTGTATTTTAATAAAGCGAGTACAGCTCTTTCACTCTGATACAATTCTTAATTTTCCTAATATTTTTGGAAGTCGTTAAACTAATACTGAAAATTTCAAACATCCCCCCCCCCTTCTTTCACACACAGAAAAAAATAATATCCATATAGGGTAGTTGTGCCGTAAATGGACACTTTTATGGAATTTCTTTAAAAGCTATGCTTTGACTATTTCATTTCAGTTTTTTCAATATTAAATTAATATAATCAACAACTTAATCATTCTCATAGTCTCACTTCCCTTAGTCTCACTAAGTACTATTGTAAATATCAGAAATATACTAAAACATCCAAAATTCTAGTAATGGATACCCCCACAAAAATAATATATAGCTTTTATGTTTTATTGCTTCATTTTGAACCAGAATTTAATGAAACAAAATAGTTATTTTCAAAAAAATTTAACAATTAGGGTATCAATAATTAATAAAATACTTGTTTGTAAGAATTATTCACCTTTTAAATTTATTTGTGATTATCACAAGATCGGTATTTTAATTATTTTAGATACATCGTTTAAAATATTAATATTAAAAAAGAAATTTAGGGATACTAATACAAATTTATTTACTTTTTAGTATTTTTTGCTCATAAGACTCTTACTGATACTGTTTAAATTAAAATATGATTTTTTTTTTCAAATTTTTTCAAAAATTGACTGTAATTATTTAATTTCAATTATTTTTAAGTATGTTTTACCTACTACTTATGTTTCCAACAATCTGTATTTCTACCAATAAACATGTATGTAAATTAAAAAAAAAACCTTTTTTGGCTAAACCGAATAATTTGAGATACATGTTAAATTAATGAATATATCTTCCACATTGCATTCCTCCATAATAGAAATCTTATTTAAAATTCCTCTATAAATTTCAGTTTACCCTCTTCTTTGAAACTATCACACTTTCCTTTTCAATTCCAGCATATAAACTATAAAAATCTTTATTTTTTATTTTCAAAGTTTTATTACTTAATTCTGATTTTGTCGAAAATATACTTAAATCAATTGTTTAAATTTTCTAAAAAGCACACATTTTACCTTCCTTTGCCATCCTTTTCTCAAGCATACAAATTATTATTATTTTATGAAATAGTTTTTTAAATAGTTTTTATTTTTGGTAATTTTTCAGCAACAATAAGCAATAATCATAATATACTGCAAAAATAATGTATGAAGAAATAATAGGCATTGTTTAGTCCCATATTGTTTTTCTGCTGAAATTGCTGCTTCCATGCATTAACGTAATATTGTTAAAGAAATAATCATTGAAAATTTATTTTAACAGTAATCTGGAAATTTGAGACTAACCTGGAAATATCAGGGAATTTTAAAATGTTTAAAGGACCTTTCACAAAATAATTTATCTTAAAACAGGACCCTTCGCAAAACAGTTTATACCAATTCAGAATTATTCATTTCTTAAATAGACCTTCTCAGAAATTTTCCCCTTCGAATTGAACTTTTCAAAATTTAGTCATTTAAAATTAAAATCTGGACTGTAAATAAGCAGTTCAACTCCACAAAAAGCATATTACTTAGCTCACATGAAAAATCTGAACCTGAAGACTTGATAATTTAAAATTTACAAAATTTTGACTAGAATCTTCACAAATGTAAGAAAAATTTCTGAATTTCACAAAAATAAGACCCTATGAGAAAAGTCAGGACATATCCGGGAAATTATAACATTTATAACATATTCATTTACTTCA
Organism: Maratus speculifer; assembly: GCA_964019185.1. NCBI lineage: Eukaryota > Metazoa > Arthropoda > Arachnida > Araneae > Salticidae > Maratus > Maratus speculifer. The sequence goes on along the minus strand of OZ025293.1, from coordinate 199,357,142 downwards.
AAATGTAAATAAATTGAATTGATGATTTTTTATTGCCATCTAGACTATCTTGATTTTTTTTTTTTTTTCAGGCAAGCAGGTTTTGTAAATTTTATATTCGACACATTATCAACCTACAATTCTTGTTTGATTGTAGTATAGCTATCTGATACTAGACAATTTGTGCCTTATAAAGTTTTGATTAATTGCTATAGTGAGGGGGTTTGGGACACATTTTGAAACTTACAATTTCTTTACTTATTGTTAGGTTATATATACCAGTGTTTACATTTAGATCCGCTAGATGGCTGTACTGAGCCAGCGTTAGATATTCTGATATTCATGTCACTATGCACAAGCTTGTGTAGATAAGATATTATTCTTTTTACATAGTCATAAAGATAAAAGAAGGATATTCAATAATTATAAAATAGTTATTGCATATTATATTTCTAAATATTTCAGAGCGATTAAAAAGTGAATCACCTTGCCTTCTATATATTGAAATTTTAGTTTGTGTCAAACAAAATTGATTTTCTTACTTTTATAAAAAGTGTCCCACACCACCCCACTCGCCCTTTACTTTTTAAATTTATAGTTATGCTATTGCAGGGTTCATTGATATATATCATCATATATGAAGTAGACGACCTCAAATTCTCACAACCTGGGACCAGTGGTTGTGTGAATTTTAGAATTTTGCAGATTTCTGGTCATTGCTTTGTTTACAATTTTAAACAGCAACTTGAATACAATAACACAATGCAAATTATAAAAAATGCTTGCAATATAGTAAAATGTTAAAACTAACAAGTAATAAACTGAAAAGTAGGAAAATTTTCAAAATGATTAAATTATTAAAAGTTCAAATAAATATTAATGTGTGTGCCTAATAAACATGATGCAATTTCCTTGTCAATTCAATGCGTTTTTCTTCATGAAGTTAATAAAAGCATAAAGTGAAGTAATGTTGCTTCAGGTTTAGCTATTACAAATTTTTATTAATTATGCAAGTGACTGTTTATTTAGTTTTAAAAATTATTTTCAACCACACATGGGCAAATTTCATTTTACTTTAAAATAATAAAATCAGTTTACCCTTTTTTTCACATATTTTTTCGTATTTTAGTGCAACATTACTCTGAAAATCTCATTGCGATTACATTTGCTAAAATTTATAAATATTTAATTATTTATTTGGACTATTACGCTCAAAACAAACTGCTCTTCAACGTATTAAATCAGTGTAGTAAGTGTTAATAAAAAATAATTATTATTATTGTTAAATAATAAGATCAAAAGCGATAAGAAAAAAAATTCACACAAATCTTTAAAAGATTCCTATCATATGATGAAATATCGTATTTATAAAATATAAAAACAGGAGAAAGAAATTATCTAATTCTATTCTGAATCAACTTTGAATGGATCGCGACAACATAATTTAAACGCATCTCGATGTTACATATTCGAATTCATTTTTTAAATTTTGCATTTTAATCCACCAACATGAAAGTAAACATGATAAGCCTTAAAATAACCAGCTAAATAACTTACTTGAATGATGAAATTTCTCCTTCTTCGTTTCCATCCAACAAGATTGACGATGAATTTCGCGCTCGCTCCGCCATCGTAAACAAACACAACCGCTCAAACAACTTTTCAGATGTTGCCAGATTCTTAAACTGAATGAGAAACGTTTTGATTGGTTAGAAGAGAAGTAACATTACGTAAAATAGCATTCGTTTGAGCGTATTTAGGTATAACAGCTAAATGAGCATTTTTTTACAATTGGTCGAACGAAATCTTTGTAAATTAATCGTGTTTAACAAATTTTCTAGAAAAACGGTAAAGTGAATATCAAATATGCAGTCAACGCGTCATTATTTAACAAAAATTTTTAACAGTGTATAGTACGGAATAAATAAGTTATAATAAAATTCATTACCGTATCATTTGTCTTTAAATTATTATTTTAACTTATTTTAGAAGTACTTTGAGATATGAAACAATGTTTTTTATTAATCTAGAAAAATTGAAATTTGAGTAAATCTATCTGATAAAAAAATAAGGAAAATTTCCACCATATGATTTCAATTTAATGCACTGTAGTCTTTTGCAGTTATTTCAGGTGCATTTAGAATTAAGCACATTAGTACGTAAGACATACTTGCCAATCTCCAGACTTACTTAAATTAACAGAACATACCGTAAACCAGAAAAATTATTTAATAAATAAAAGCATACAGGGTTCGAAAAGCGACCACATCGAAGGAATAAACATTTAATTTAATAAATTTACTGGTGGAAAGTAGGTTTCTCCATTTAAAAAAGAGCAAGAAGTTGACAAGTATGATAAAATCATTTCCAGTGGATAAATTTCCTCTTGACAGTATCATTCTTAACCTTGCTGATATAATTGTAATTTACGATGATTATGATTAAGCCGTCCGACATTTGCTACGTTGCCTGTTAGATTTGCTTTAGATGATATGAATGAATGAGCCCATTCATGGTTTACCTAAAAAACAGTTACTAATTTCCTTTATTAAACTGCTTCTCAATCATTAAAGTCTGTTATTTCAGTTAATGTACAGAAAATTCTTACAAATCTATTAACAGACTTTCCTATGCTTCCTTGAAAGCAGTTATAGAACATAAGAAGATGAGAACGGTGAAACATATTTCAATACATTTCCATGCAGACTCATTGTTGTAGTTTAATTTAATAACTCACATAAGAGTATAAATTAGAACTGCGTCCACGTTAAGAATTAATTAATACAACCTTACTGTATGTATTTTTCATTCTACACTTACGTGGGTGAATCTACACAATTAGGCCATTTTCACCATAGTGATGAAGAAAAAGAATAAACCATATTAAATATTTCTATTTTTTATAACAAGACACTATGAAAGATGCTTACAGGAAAAAAAGTAACTGTGAGGTTTAATATTAGGAAAATCTATAATTATTAGACTTTTAAATTTTTATTAGATGATTACAATATGGAAAACGGAATGACAATTTTGTGAAACCAATTTCAAATAAAATTTTTAATAATAATTTTTTGTCGAAAAAATTTAAATCTACATCCTCTGATATCAAGAGACCTTAGAGGTTATATACATTTTTATTTAACAATGTCACATTTTGAGTAGTCATAAATATTTTCTTTCCTATGCCACTTAAACTTTGCCTTACCTGTAGATTCAATAGTATTTATTGTTACTGATGCTTTGTCATAAATTGGTAATACTCCACCAAGATACGTTTCAATTTCATGCTCCAACATTATCCGATTCAAAAGGTTTAAAGGCCATGTGAAATAAAATTTATTGAATTCCTACTGTTTGTTTCTTCAAGGAATTTACAAATAAAACGTCCGCTGAAAACTGCATGCAATAAGATATAGATGACTATGATGACTTTATATTTAATATGACCTTAATTTTTTAATCGTTTTATATTAATTAACTACATTTCTGGTGTTTACCAGGAATAATTTCGACTGGATACTAAATTCTTTCAAAGTATTTTGGATGAAATTCCTCAATGAATATTTCTTTTAGTTTCCTAGCTGATATTTCTTTACCTGTTGCATAATAATTAACATTTTATGCGCCAATTTAATTACACTTTTATTTTTACCAAAAACATTAAATTTTCAACATAAATATACTATAAGTTAAAAAAAATAATAGAGCATTTTTTTCACAAAAGATTTATTCCCTGACATGAAGAAATGATAAAATGTAAATTATTAGCTTTTAAAATTTGTACTCATAAAGTAAATTAAAAAAGTAATACAAGTTTTCAAATTATCCCTTCAGGAATAACTTAAACAAACCATTAATACATTTAAAAAGAAAAAAAAGAAATATTTTTATAAATTTAAATGATGGAATGATAGCATCACGTTAACATTTGACAATATATCTATTAAATTATTCCTTACATACTTAAATATTTCTCAAGGAAGCTAAATTTTTTTTTTGCAGACATCAACCTACTTCAACCTACAGTGATACCGCTATTTTAAATATACAGAAGTTTTAAGGAATAAAGGAATGATCTAATAGACGAGTTGAAAACATTTCTGCCGAATGTAAAATACATGTGTGAGAGGAAAAAATGTAATGTAATACATATAAATAATATGTTATGTGTTCATATTAAAAGACAAGAATCATACGAAAAAAATTTAAGTATTTGAGTAAAAAATACCATATTTTATGTTTTTGAGTGGTAGTAGATGCAGGTGAAGGAATTATATTTTATAAGTTTAAAAATTTATTTTAAACGTATGTTTGAATTATATTTCATATTTATGAGCTAAAATAGTAAAACCATATCTAAACTAGATTTTTTTTAATTGCATTAGGTTTTCCTGTTGAAAAAATCTAAATACTTTCAAGTTTCATCATTTTAACCTATTTGTGAAGAATCACGCGTATAAATATTTCATCTGAATCTTCTTTAAAATCATATATGCATTCAGAAATTTTATATATAAAAGACATATGTTTGAACACAGGTGTAATTGTAATGTATTCTGGTGTAATCTAACACTCTTTTCATAATTTTCTAATATATTTCCAAATAACCTCAAGTAAATAATTTTAATTGGATGATTATTCTATCGCTAATTTCTAAAAAATGTCTACAGTAAAATGCTTAATAGCTAAAACATTTTTTCATTATACAATAAAAATTATACCGGAGGATTTACACCAACAAAAATACTTCAGAATTTAATTTTCTTTTATCCTTTTGCCTCATTACACGTTTATTGCTTATCCATAGTGGGAAGATGCTATCCATGAAGTAACAAACTTGAAAACAGTTGTAATTTTAAGTTAAACACATAAATACTGAACGTAAATGGGAAATCCTAAAATCTGTAATAAAATAAATAAAGAACATTTTTGAGCTTCCTCCTTGAAATTAATGAAAATAAATGGTTTGGGAAAACCGTAAGAGTTTAAGTTGAGGGAAAATATTTCCTTCCTTTCGTAGAAAATTGCATAAAAAATAACAATTTTTACGCTAATTCTAATGACATTAATAAAAATAAACAAATATTTTACTTTTTATAGTTTGTTTTATAAAATATATTTTAAGATCATATAGGAAATTATTTCTCTTCTGATATAGAAAATAATTTTTATATTAAGCTAATAAAAAATTCAAAGCTTTAAAGCATAATATTGGTTTGCCCGGTATGTTCTAAGAGAGGAACAAGAGGTGGTAAGCTTTTATGAGTATTTGAGAGGGTGGAAAAAGAAAAAAATTATACATAGACAAAAATGGGTTTGAAAAATGAAGTTTTCTATGTGCTGTTATTCTAAAAAATAATGGCGCATACATTTTATGAAAAAAATTTTCCTTTTTTTGTTACCGATTTCTGATGTAGGTTATTTTCATTACTCTCTAAATGTTTGATCGGGAAATCAGTTCCTGTCTTGTTTTTGAGCATGTTCTCGTCGTATAAATAAAATGCGTTATTTAAATTTAAGAATAGATTTAGGAAATTGTAGGCTCTAAATCTGGCCTTAAATAAACCATACACTGAAATGTAGAAGAAGGAAAGTGATAGCCGATTAAGTGAACATGGGCCAATATCAACAGCAAGATAAGAAGTGTAATCTTGAAATTTATGATATGATTTATGGTGTCAAATAATTCAGTTATGAAATTGTTCCATGGTTTTGTTCCATTCATGACACATTTGGAATTTTATTTAAAAAATATATATTTTATTAAGCAGAAAATGAGTACTGGGTCATTCCATGTCAACTGGCCTAGAGGCTCCTACTCGACCCCCTTCATTTTTTATAATTGATACAGAATATGCATGTAGGTATATGATGAACATTTGGAAACTGTTTAGTGCAAGAAGTAGTATAGATGGGGCGCCAGGGGTCCATTTGTACCAATCATTATTTCATGATCGTAGAAAAAACGGCCAAATCATCAAGTTTGGCATCATATTGCTCATGATATATGGAACCTTGCTTAATGAAAATAAGTGATCTAGTACAACATTTTGTGCTAAAAATGTAATTGCAGTATTAAAAATCACAAATCAAAACTAGCATCATTACTAGTCCTCAAACTAGGCCGTTCGGCCAATCTGGTTGAATTTTACCCTTATTTTAACATGCTGTAACTACTGTAAATATTATTTTAAAAATGTGTCGCTTCACAAATTAATTATCTATGAATATGTCATAAAGCTGCTGAAGTTGTTCTTAAATTGCTTAAATATTCATTAAATTATTCATGTTCAAAATCTAATAAAAAATTAAAATCGTCGATTTTGCCCCATTTTCAGCAGCGTATATCTCAAAAGGGACACTTCTGATTTGATTACAATCAGCACCACTGGAAAGAGAATATCTTAATTTATAAAAAAAACTTCATTTCATTTTGGGCCTTTTAGATACAGAAGGAAAATAATAAAATTCATAAACCTGTTGTACGAGATAATTACATACATACAGATACATACCAGAAAAGTATATATTACGTATTTTGCACCATTCTTTTTATTACATCAATTAATGCATAGATAATTATCACTTTTTCTGGTCACAGTTACTTCCCCTTTAGAATTATGAATGATTTGTAACTGCATTACCAATGAGTTATATCCAAGAACCAGGCAAGACTAGGTTCTAGACTAGGTTCTAACCAAATCAGAAGTGTCCCTTTTGAGATATACGCTTCTGAAGATGGGGCAAAATCGACGATTTTAATTTTTTATTAGATTTTGAACATGAATAATTTAATGAATATTTAAGCAATTTAAAAACAACTTCAGCGGCTTTATGACATATTCATTGGTAATTAATTCGTGAAACGAAAAAATTTTAAAATAATATTTACAGTAGTTACAGCATGTTAAAATAAGGGTAAAACTCAACCAAATTCGCCGTACGGCCTAATATGAGGCCTAGTAATGACGATAGTTTTGATTTGTGATTTTTAATACTGCAATTACATTTTTTAGCACAAAATGTTGTACTAGATCACTTATTTTCATTAACCCATTAACGCCCGAATTATTTTCTTCGCTAAAATTTAAATTTTGTATTTCCCACCACTTTTAAAATCAAATTAATTTTTATCTAAATTTATCGAGGATTCTGTCTCGTGAAAGAAGGTATATATTTATCTTCCTCTTTACTGGTGGGAAAACCGCTTTCTTGTTGCTTTTGTAACCGTCCTCAAATGAGGACGCTGGGCGTTAATGGGTTAAGCAAGGTTTCATGTATCATGAGATATATGATGTCAAACTTGATGATTTGGCCATTTTTTCTACGACCATGAAATAGTGATTGGTACAAATGGACCCAAAGGCGCCCCATCTATACTGCTTCTTGCACTAAACAGTTTCCAAAAGTTCATCATATACCTAAATGCATATTCTGTATCAATTATAAAAAAATTGAAGGGAGTCGTGCCGGAACCATGCCAAAATTTAGGACACTTGACATGGAATGACCCTATTGTGTCTTTAATTGAAAACTAGATTGTTTTGCAGCAATTGTATCATTAACTAAAATATAAGAAAATAATGAAATGTCCATTTAGGTCATTTTATTGCAGTTACGGCAGTTAAAAACTGCACGAGATATCGAAAGCCCTAAGCGTGGCGATGCTTTTCATTCATTGTATTCAACGTAAAATATTCATTTAATTGCTATACATTTTTGAACTATTTAATAAGAAGATGGAATACACGAAATTAAAATTTAAATGTATGATTAATGAACAACGTAACTTATTTATAACTTTATTTATTGATGACATGAATAACAAAAAAAAAAGTTAGAATCTAGAATTGTATAGTAATTAAATAATGCATTTGACATTCATACTTTACACATTTTTTTACTTTGAACATAGAAAATATAAGAAATAAATAATGAATGACTCATAGAAAAAGTTTTACCAAATCTATTCAGATTTTTTTTCTAAGTTGCACCAAAAGATCTAGAAAAGTTTGAGGTTTATGCTTCTTCATTACTAGTTTCTGTTGCACCTTTTCTGCCAGATTTTTTTACCGTCTTCTTTCCAATTTTACCGATTTTTTTAATGTAGTGTATGCTTATTTTAGCTTTAATTGTTCATTCATTTTCATACCTTCATTACATTAGTTTTTTATCCTTTCACTTTATTGCCTTTTTTATGTCTTTTTTATGTGTTTTGAATGTTAAGCATTCAGAAAAGTTTGATTATATTCGATTTTTGCTGAAAATGTTTTAACAAACGGCTGTCAAAAGTATGTGATGGATTAAATTCAGAATGAGATATCTGTGAGAGTGAAAATTCTTGCACATGTAACGAAAATTGATGTATTTATTTATATAATTTATATTAACTAAATATGTAATAGGAATTTCTTTATTATTATGATTAAAAAGAGAACATGTTAGTTAGTTATTACACTCTGCGTATAAAAATTTTAATTGCACAAGAAGTGAAAATATTGATTTATCATGATATGATGTTTTTTAGCATAACTGAAAAGGCGTTATTAATAAAATATTTAATTACTTTTATAACACAATGAAATATAATGGTCAAATATTTTACTGGAAAATAAATGCTGATTTAACAAAAGGAAAATAATTGATTTGGATGATTTGATAAATTCAAGAAATTATGTATGCATAAATTAATTAATATATATGCAATTATTATAACTTGAATAACAGAAAAACATAAAAGAAAGAATAAATTTTATGATAGCATTTTAATAGTTTCTACAGAAATTGAGAATGTAATCAAAAATAGATAATTACTTAATAAATGATGTTTGTTAAGGTAAGTAAGATATTTGATTTCGACATTACATATTTCTTCAGCAAATGATACATATTCGCAAATTATTCCAAATTTGGTGAAGATGAAGGGGTAATAATTTTTTCTATTATATAAAAATGTTGAAGATTGCAGATTGTTAAAAATGAAACGGAACATAATGTATTGCATACAGTGTTGGAAAAAATTATAAAGCCGATAGAAAAATTTACAAAAATCAAAAAGTAATGGAATTATTGATAACGCAAATTTTATTTACATTTGCATGATCAACATCGCAATAATACGCATAAACTTTGTTTAGAAAAATGGAAGAGGGAGCATAAATTATGCTGATTTCTTAAAACCAATGAAAAACAACTTGGAAAAAATCATAAAGCCGATGGTTCTAGCCTCATTTGGCATGATGCCAAACTTGGGAAAGCAGATCTCCAGTAAAGTTTAGGCAAATGTAAATGTGTTACGTGCATTCATTTTCTATTTGATATGTTTAATACAATGCCAAGAGGAAAAAAATTATCCAATGGTGAACAAATTAAAATATTAACTTTAAATGAAGCTGGAATGTCTGGTTCTAATATTGCAAGAAAAATAGGAAGGTTCAAGGCTGAAGTAAACAGTTTTCTCAGAAATCCCGAAAATTACGGCAGTAAGAAGCGTACAGGAAGACCGAAATCCTTAACTGTAAGGCAATCAAGACAAATCCGGAAGCTAGCTTGCGCAGAAAAAATGTCGTCAGCTCAAATTCAAGAACAGTTACAATTACCCTGTACAAGCCGAACGGTAAGAAATGTTTTAAGTAACAATCCCATTGTTCAATTTAAAAAATTTAAAGGAAAACCTCCTCTTTCTAAGCACCACAAAAATGCTCGCTTAGACTTTGCACGAAAACATTTAACTGAAGGCACAAATTGGAGAGATGTTGTCTTTTCCGATGAAAAGAAATTTAATTTAGATGGACCCGACGGCTATAAATTCTTTTGGCATGATATACGACAGGAACCTCATATTTTTTCAAAGCGTCAGTTTGGAGGTGGTTCGGTAATGGTTTGGGCTGCATTTGCTGCCTGTGGAACCACTCCAATTGTCTTCATGCATAACAAAATGAATTCAGTTATGTATCAAGATATGTTAAGAGATAATTTATTACCTATTGCTCCTCTTATAACTTCGGAAGACTGGACATTTCAGCAGGACAACGCTTCCGTTCATGTTTCGAAGTCAACTAAATCTTGGCTGGAAGCTAATCAGGTGAAATGCCTTCAATGGCCAGCTCGTAGCCCCGATCTGAACGTAATAGAAAATCTCTGGGGAATTTTAGCCCGAAATGTTTACAAAAATGGACGACAATTCAATTCAAAGTTAGATTTGATGAATGCTATTAAAAACTGCTGGAACAATATTGATGCAAGTACTTTGTGTGGTCTGATAAATTCAATGAACAAGAGACTAGTCAAAGTCATCGAAAAAACAGGGTCTCACATCGATTATTGATGAAATACATGTATCGACTTTATAATTGTTTCCAACTTTCTTTGTACAGAAAATTGTCTTAAGTCTATTAACCTTTTATTAATGTAGTTAATAATGAATTTCTTTTTTTCTTTACTTCCTTGTAGCATATAATGTATATGTATGAAATTTCACAAATATTCCATCTTTTGTTTTTTAATTATATCATATTTTCAAGTGGCTTTATAATTTTTTCCACCACTGTATAATCCTTATTGAATAAATGTTGTTTCAAGGAGATGCAAACAGTTGCAGGTAGTGTTACGGTCATTTAACCCTTTGCGGCGCGGTGGTATACCTGTTAAGCCACTTAATTTTAAATCGCAAACGCAACATTGGCCACCGGAATTTTGGTAAAAAAAATTAAAGTTTATTGAAAGTGTGAAATATAGCTTTTTCTTATTTACAAATAAAGTAGTTTTCAAATTCCGGTGTCAATCATTAATTTCAACATTTAAGCAATGAATTTGCCCTGCTCCGCAAAGGATTAAAGAGTTTGATAGCATAGAAAAATAAACAAACACGCAAACACCCAAACAAAAATATAAAAAAGAGACAATTTGGCGTGAACTATAAAATAAAAAAAAATGACTGTCATTCAAACAAAATATCACCTCAAAAACATAATTATATAATATTATTTTTAAAAAATCCTTTCAAATCTTAAGATAGGAATAAGATATGCTATCATAAACAAAAATTTATTTAATAAAGGAGACAAGTTAAATTATATTTTGACACATGAACCAGTTTTTATAAAAAGAAATTATTTATGAAATTAGAAGCCGAAATCATAAAATAAACAAATTTGATATGGGAATCTCCATACAAAAAATTTGCGACAATTATAGAAACTTTTCATAATTATTATCAATTATTTTATTAAAAAATATAAATAAGATAAAAATTGACATCATGTTCTACTCACATAACAAATATCTGTCACAAAAAGCATTTTACTCGTCAAAATAATAAATCAAAATTTTGTTACAAATTAGATATATTTAGTACGCCACAATGGTATTTAACTGCACTCGAAAAACTAAAGGTGTAAAATAGCCAAAGGGCATAGCCGGATAAGCAATGGAAACATGCCTTTCAATCAAATTTCTTGATTTTTTCCCCATGTGTGGCTGCTTATCTGACAATGTATTTCCCTTATTATCACCTTATAAATATTGATATTTTATGAGATAAATATGTTTTTTCGATTTTTTAAAAACCTCATTTTCTCAAAAACTACCAAACCGAATTATATGTTATTAGTTTATACAGATGTCAAAGATGAATATCTGGAAATTTTTGTATAAATTTCTGATCGTAAAAAGTGTGTGAAAAATTGATTAAAAAATTTACAAAAATAAAAATTATATCTTATAGTTGTCCGAAAATTACCATTTTCTTGTAAAAAATTCCTCTTTTGAGCCTGCATATTATATAAAAATTTCAAAAGTTTGAGTAGGGTACTTCATATAAATATTTACGAAAATATGTATAAAAATTCTTAAAATTCATTTAAAGGCGTCATTTGGGGCGGAGCTACTCATCTTCGATGTCTGAAGGTTTTTGGGACTATAAACTTACAGAATTGCTGGTTTTTAAATTTTAATGAGCACATGGGCATCGTTCTCAACGCTGACAATACAGTTTCAATTTCAAAATTTGTTGTTGTCGTGGTATACAAGAATATTTTTGGTATAGAAACAAAACTACATTCTTCGATATCAAAATGTAACGACAGTGATCGTAAACAATTTAATTAAAAACGTTTCTCACCAGTTTTTATAAACAGAAATTATAGTTAATAGTTTCAAGCTTCTTCATGAATTATGTGCTCTGTTTTGCATCGTGTAGACGCGCATGCGTATGTTATTGCTAAACTCTGCGACCGGAAACAAATTCGATTTAGTGAAAGATTTTTATTTGTTACAATGTCATCTAAGAATGATAATACGAAATAATGATTATTGTGGAAGTTTCTTAGGGGGAAAAAAAGGTTACAGGAAAAAAACTATTTATTTTTATGTATAAAATAATGTAATACATTATCAAGTGTCAACTTTTTTTCCCCATAAAATGTAACTGTTCTTTAAAGTGTGGCCTAAATATCTGAACACGACTATGTATTTTCAGAAAAAATTAGCTATGTCTTTACAATATTTTAATCTCCTGGTAAATTTTCCATTGTTTCTTTAAACTGATATTTATTTATTAAAATAATTACTTAATTAAATATTAAACAATTCAAAATTACAGAAATATAGTTTTCAGTACAAAATATCATCCAATGTTATCAGCTTTCTATTTTTTCTTTTAACTCAAATTATGTATATTTCGCTAATATTTATCTTCGGATTAAACAGCCTCAGTAATCTACCATAAGGATAAACAAAAAAATTCTAGTAGTATAAATCTTAAATAAAAAATTGTCTATTACTACACATTCCAGATAATATGTCAGAATTTTAAGAACTGATTAAATTTTAAATCTAGCTATGAATCACCCATATTAACGCAGTAAAAAGAGTAACTACTTATTCTTATTATCCTTCCTTAAAAGTGGTGAAAATGTTTGAACAACATCATAATATAACAGTCGTTACATTTCGATACCAAAGAATGTTGTTGTTTTCTAGGCAAAACTTTTTTTCTCTATTGTTTCCAAAGCAAAACACCAGTTTTCAATATCGAAATAGTATCGATAGTATTGAAAATTATGGTTTGTATGCTTAATGAAATCTATAATTTATTAGTTCACTCATTCTCTAATGACATTGTACCAAACAGACTGCGGATGTCGAAGTTAAATAGCTCCACCCCAAATAACGCCTTTAAATGAATTTTAATAATTTTTATACATATTTTCGTAAATATTTATATGAAGTACCCAACGCAAACTTTTGAAATTTTTATATAATATGCGGGCACAAATGAGGAATTTTTTACAAGAAAATGGTAATTTTCGGACAACTATAAGATATAATTTTTATTTTTGTAAATTTTTTAATCACTTTTCCACACACTTTTTACGATCAGAAAATTATACAAAAATTTCCAGATATTCATCTTTGACATCTGTATAAACTTAATTAATAGCATATAATTCGGTTTGGTAGTTTTTCAGAAAATGAGATTTTTAAAAAATCGAAAAAACATTTTTATCTCATAAAATATCAATATTTATAAGGTGATAATAAGGGAAATACATTGTCAGATAAGCAGCTACACATGGAGAAAAAATCAAGAAATTTGATTGAAAGGCATGTTTCCAATGCTTATCCGGCTATGCCCTTTACATACAAAGAAGTGCAAATTTCTAAAATTATACACTTATGATAAAAATTACACACATTCACAAAATTTTAGTTGTTTTTTACTTTTTTCTATCTTTAAAAGAAGAAAGTATTGTAATCGATTTTTTTTCCCGACGGATTTACACGTTTTAGGTATTTTTTAGAGTGGGAATATAAAGAAAAGTAATGATAAAATTATGTTTTAAATGTTGGTAAATTGCATGTTCATAATAGTTGTTTCATAATTGTTTTTAAATTGTTTGAAATAAGCAATGTGATGTTAATACAATGTCTAATTCATAAATTTTAATTTGGTGAAGAAAATGTCCTTAAGTATTTATAGTTATTGTAGTTTTTTTACAAGTCTTATTCATAATTTTTTGTTAGGATAAAATGGAAATCTATAAAATAAAAATAAAATGGAAATATTTTTTGATCGATACGTAATTTATTTTTCATTTAGTTTACTTATTAAACGAGTTTCTTTCTCCAACATAAAAACTTTAAATCCATACTATGAAAGTTTCATTTATTCCCCCCTTTATGTTTTATAAAATGCATTAAATAAAATACTGATAAATTCTATATCTGCTTAAAATTGATTTTTACTGAAGCGGGCATAATTTTCACCTTCACTGTCTTCATTTACTTTAGAAACTGACGTAAAGTTAATTCTTTTATGCTCTAATAGGCTAACTCTCATCCAAGCTACATCCAATTTTAGAAACGCCACAAGAAATTTATCGTCGTGTAAAATGTTAGTATACACATTAATTAATTAAATGCGCTTTGTGGGTTATTTCTTCATTATACGCTAAATGTATCAGTTTAATTTAATTTAATTACATAAAAAAAATTTCGGCAGTGTAAAATCTTATTTTGTGATACGTCTATTAAATTCATACCTTGAAACCAGCATTTATTCTTTACATTTTATTGTAAAAAATTAAATAAAAAAAAAATGACGAATTCCATAATTAATTTTATTTAAATCGAAAGTAATTTTCGCTTAAATATATTTTATTTGTTTTAGAAACTCACGTAAAGTGAATTCTTTAAATCTCAGGTTAAATCTCAACTAAGTTACGTTTAATTTAGGAAATGCTACAATAAATTTATTCTCAAGTAAAACGTCAGAATATACATTAATACATTGATAACATCTATAAATCGATAAAATCGGCACATTTATTCGATCATCCAAGATAAATCTAAGTATAGAAACGCCACAAGAATTATTTTTATAGTTGTGCAAAAATCAATATACATATTAATTAATAAGAAATTAGTCTGTGTTACTTATTGTTACTCACAGAAAGAATTATAAATTAAAAAAAACATTTTTCATTTAAAGTATAGGAGAAATATTTTTCCACACATCAAGTAATAGCAATAGTGTAATAGGCATACCACTTATTATTTTGAAAGAATTTTGTTTCTGATGTTATGAATAAGGATGTGAAGATATTTTGAATAATTTATGCCTCATTTCTATAGAATGGTAATTGATGTATTTTACCCGAATAACTATGTTCATTCATTCGACTCAATCTCAGTTTATTTATCTCAATTGAAAAACTTACAAAATTCCTTTTCTTGTAGCTATGTTAAATCTTCTACTGGGAATATAGGCCGTTAAAAGATTGTATACTATAATGAATGTACTATTATTTTAACAAAATCAAACTGATTGGTAAATTTAACATAAGAATTGAATATTTTCAATTGAGCAAAAAATTGCCCAGGCTGGAAATCGAACCCAGATACTTGGCTTACAAGGCCAATGCCTTACCTGTTAAGCTAACTGGGTGATAGCTGGCTGGGATTTTTCGCTCCGATAACCTTATTGGTCATAACATATGGTCTGTCATTTAGACAGCTCGGCAGAATAAACCAATGGTAATGGAATGCCTTATAATAATGGATACGTAGATATACTATTATTTTAGCACAATCAAACTGATTGGTAAATTTAACATAAGAATTGAATATTTCCAATTGTGCGAAAATTTGCCCAGGCCGGGAATCGAACCCAGATACTTGGCTTACGAGGCCAATGCTTTATATGTAAAGCGATTCAGTTTAATTTTTTCCATTTCCACCTCCTTTCTGTTCTGTTTAAATACCCATCAGTTATTTAAAGCAATGCTTTTTCTAATATGCAGATTAAGAGCATTTATAAATTTAGCTCTCACAACTTCAAGCTTTTATTGTGCTGGCGAGGCTGTTAAAAAATCTGCATTTTGGGTTCAGACTCAGACGTTACTTTTTTCTGAAGACTCGCCTGGGCGGGCCTAACGTATTTTTTATACCGGAGGGAACTGTTTTCTTCTTTCTAGGTCTGCAGTGGACAAAATTTTCATTCCCGGTTATCACACAAACCGCATTATAATCACTCTGCCGGACTGACCTAATATGTATATAAAATAAGTAAAATTTGGCT
>OZ025293.1:199131979-199340979 GCA_964019185.1 Maratus speculifer | reverse complement strand
CAATCTAAATTTGTGCGAAAAACGCATAGATTTTAAAATCGCCTTTATTTTACAAATAAACTTTAAAATTTATTTATTTTTAAGAATAATATATTCAAAGGCAAAAAAAAAAATATATATATATATATATATATATATATATATATATATATATATATAATAGAATCAGTGAAAAAAAATCTGCCTATGACGGAAACCTGTCTTAGACGGAAAATGTATTGATACATGCAAAATAAGTATTATAGTACCTGAGAAAATAATAAACTCCATTTACTCTTCTTAAGTAAGGAATTTGTCTATAACGTATTTTTTCCTTCCAATATGATTTCGTCTTAAAAGGTTTTATTGTATAACATTTTTCAAAGTCTCAACTTATGGATTATGGCTTAACGATATTGAAGTATAAGTGGAACATTTACGTATAAATAGAGATCCATTGATAAAATAAATATATCACATCCTTTGGTGCTTCTTTAATTATAAAATGTATAAATATGAAAAACGAAAAGTGATATGTATTTTTGGTCAGAACTCCTCCATATAAAATAATTTTTAACCATATATAGAAATTCACTATGGATCGGTTTAGAACCAGACCTAGATATTTCGACCCATGCAGACTATCAGCGTATTTTGAAAGCAGGTTTAGTGTTAAACCTGTACGCTTCTTTTTTTATGTCCAAATGATAGGCACTGTCTTAAATCGACATTTACACCGCTCAGCAAAATTTTAGACAATGATGGATTATGCTTCTATTTTCTGAAGTATGTACCGAATGTTTGTAAATCCTCTGTCAAATATTAGTTGTGACTTATCCTTTATTCACACACAATAAATTTTGAATTTTACCTTTTACATAAAATATAATGACAAAAAATAAAATTAACATTGTGGCAAAAGTATAGACAATTTGTGTATTTACAGAAAAAATAACTACAAATTAAAATCGAGTTGCACCCGCATTGTTTACAGTTAGTGCAAGAATGTGACTTTTCATCGAAAAAACTAAATGCTGCGTCATTTAGGGGTCTATTTCGTACCAAACTTGTTCAACAACAGCTCGAAACTCATTAAAAGAAAACTATAACAAAAATTTGCATAAACATTACGACATATGATGTTACAAAAGTTTTCGATTGGGTCGGATCAGAACTACACGCCGGCCAGTTGAGATCAATAGTATTTTCAGAGTTAGACGAAGTTCTTCTTTTGTATGCAACATGAACAGATGCTAAAATCCATACTTTAGATCAGCAAAAGTTCCCCAAATGACTAAAAATTAATCTCCAACGTATATACGTAGTCTTGTGTTTCTTGGCAACCAATGAATAACTCCACAGATGCACGAGCATTAAAGCTAAGTGAGGGCCAAATTATTTAAAATTCACCTTCTTTTTGTCGACTTAAGTCCCAGGATCTTTGCTTAAGTCATTCCAATAGTATGCCCACGTGTTTGGACCATTCAAATTCCACTTTTTTTTCGTTACTGAATATCATAGCGTACCATTTGGGTCCATATGACGTATGTTTGCAAGTTAATTGAATTCTGGACAATTTATAGCGAGATTTTAAAGCTGATTGTTTTATTATTATCATGTAAATTGATTTACCTGTTTCTTTAATCATCTAAGCATCATGTCCGTCGACACAGAAATTCCTGACTTACTTTTAATGTGATTAACAATCATTATTTGTGTAAATGTCACTTTCTGGATCCTTTTGTCATCGCATTTTCTTGTCACACAAGGTCTTTCAGATTATGTTTTTTTTTGGAGAAGTCAACCTTAGATTATATTTCATAGACAAACCGTTTCGGACGATTCAGTGCTGCTGAAATTTCTGCAACTGTCTTCCCTTTCCATTTCAGCTTACCTACTTCAATTACCTCATCTAAATGAATATTTTTAGCTCGCGGCATCTTCACTAACTGATGCTATATCGAGGTATAATTAAATACTTCAGACATGTGACATCATAACTTGGAAATGTGCATTTATCCATGAACATTTGGCTAAAAATCAAAAAAGTGTCTAAACTTTTGCAATATGCAAATTTTACTTTTTTCAGTTAAATTATATGTTATCTTACATTATAACCATTATTTTTATTGTACATTGTTTAAAATATATTTTAAAATAAGTATAGTCATTTCTAAAACTCACGTGTTCGTATTTTATATTTAAAGGTTAAAAAACACCCGTGTCTAAACTTTTGCTGAGCACTGTAATAACAGCCGATTTGTGGATTATCATTAACTTGTTTTCAAAATGGGTCAAAAACTCTTCGTTTAGAGACATGGTTAAGTGGTGTAAGTCACGAATTTTAGAGAATTTTGAATTTTAATATCTCTGTGACATTTTTAGATGTAGAGATGAATGGTTCAATTATGATGATTTGTTCAATTCAAGAATGAATAAGGAATAACCTTCTAATCAGTAATTTTGCCCGACGAGGGCCGTATGAAAATTTATATTTCGTATTTTTTCAAATACACCCCCCCCCCCCATGGAGTTGCAACATCTCATCAAATTTTGCACCTTTTTTTATGAAACTCTGGAATTGAAAGTATGTGCCTAAGTGCATTACTTAAAGAAAGAGCCTACTGTTTTGCTAATTATCATTCATCCTGTAAATAATAGAATTATTTCCTTTTTGAATTTTCAGTTAGAAAATCCGCCTTTGTTTTTTTTTCTTTATGGACGAAAAAAATCTTCTAAAATGAAATCTGCTTTCGGATAAAAAAAATCATAAAGAAATATTTCCTTTCTTTACTTCTATGTTGTGAAAAATCAATTGTTTAAATTACCAGAAAAAAATGAATGAGCATTAACAATATTTCTAATGCTTGGAAATTCCATATCAGAGTTTTTAAAAAATGTAAGATTTTTTAAAACGTCAACGTTGGTTGCTCTTAATACAACTCATTTCAAATATATTTTACGTGCGACGCATGCTTTTTATTTATTTAAAATCATTCTACCCGGAAAAGATTAATCATAATACAAAAGATTAAATTTCAAAAGACATTTCCTTCCCATTGCTTGTCGGACAACGAATTTCTGACAACATTCCAATACAATGATCAACATCACCAAGGTGATAAAATTGTACATACATTTATTAGTACCACAGAGAATACCTGTTAAATATTCCCGAATTTTATTCATATGGTAATTAGAAAGCTATTTGATATAAATGTAATTTGCCAAGAGAATAAGAATTAATTTTCAATTTATTCTGAACGGGTTTTATATTCGTAGACCTCGTTATTTTATTACTGATACAATTAAAGCCTGGCGGATAAAGAACGGTATTTCTGTATGTTATAAATTAAATAGTTACTTTATAAAACTATAAATCTATCAGAATTGTTTATTTTTCAATTAATAGAAAAATTAGCAAACAATTTTTAAGGAAACTTTTCTCATTTTCTCATTTTATTGAAGATATACAAGGTATGTCATTAAAAGTTAGTAAATGTGTTAAAAAATAACTGCTTACATCATTAAATATAACTGTTTCACAAATCTTCGGAATAATCTTAGTCGTTTATAGTGCGCTGTCAACAATGATAGTCCAGTTCCGGAATCGTGTGAGCAAAATTTCCTTTGATTTCGCATGGCGAACACTTGACACATGACACTAAATGTTTCCCATATCTAAAAATCATTCTGTTTTTAGGACTATATAGTTTAAAATATTTATAAATGTGTTTTAAACATACTACTTCATCTGTGTGACCTTGTTTTAGCGTATCATGGCTTTCTTCAGAGATGAACAAGGTTTGAAATAAAACTTTTCATTTGTTAATTGCTTCTTCCTTCCGCACTAAAGTGACATAAATAGAATTTTATAATTGCGAACTTCAAAATTGGAATCAGACGTGAAGAAACATATTGCAGAGTATCTTTTTAATGTTTTCCCCATTTACCTAATTCCACATGTGCGAATCTTAAGACTTTATTCTTAGAGTTTAACTGTTCGCTTTCCTAGTTAGGAATACCGTTTGGAAAGCAATATTCGGATGCAGTCAAATAACATTTGATGAATACAGCTACAGTTATGTAGAACTGTTTACCTATAGTAAAGAGATTATCGACTAACATATAAGAGTGCAGCGCTCCTAGTGAAGAAATGTAGAAACAACGGAACTATGTGAAAAACGATAACAGATACTGAAAATCTTCAATTAAAAAGGTATATTGAAGTCTCGATTCAGGTAAAAATGACAATAAAATGTAAAAATAACCTTATATGAATCTTTGAAATAGATACGTTTTTCATGGTTTCGTTCATCTGAGGAAACCCTATTCGTCTCTGTCCGCTGCCTGTCTGTCACCGAGTCCGTACACGAAAGCTATATAAGTCAAATTTTGTGTACTTATAGCTGAATACCTCTTGTCAGACAACAATTCTTAAAATTTTGGAAAAGACTATTATTTTAATTAATATATTTTTTTAATATCATCAGTGCATTTTTTAAAAAGATTTTTTTATTCTAATTGTTGCACGCAAATTTAAATAGATATAAAAATTATTTCTTTTTTACACTTTAAAAAGAAACGGAGTACTTCTGTTGCCACAATTACAAAATTGGTATTCAAAATTACAAAAAAATTAATATGTCAAAAAGAAATCGAGATACAGCTTTTAAACTCATTGCATTTAAAAGTACATTTTTTTTCCTATACGATGTTGTAAAAAATGAAAATGTACAATATTTATAACTTTAAAAAATTTACAATAGCGTAAATTTCAAAATTTAAATTTCATTTCTTCCAATTGTTGCACGCAAATTTAAATAAAATTATTATGTATGTGATATAAATTAATGGATTAACTAAATCACGTGAAAAACGTTTTTATTTGCTTTTATTTCATCATATTACATCATATTTATCCTCTATTTTGAAAGGCGAAGTGAAACATTTTTTTTTATTTATTAAATTCCTGTTCATTTAAATTACTAGCCGCATCTGGTGACCGATTTGCTCTCCCTTAAATTTATGCTATGCTTGGTAACATTTTACTTTTATAAATAATTTTATTTACCTGCGTACCTTCACTAAATCTGTAGATACTGATGGAAAAATCAACAAATATATGTGATCAAAGCAGCATTTAGGGGAAGAATTCAGTATTTTGTTCTCGTTGGCGCGATTGGTGAATAAATACGAAATGGCGCCGAAAATCACCTTTCGTTTGTTAATTTAATGATAAAATGTTTTGAAAGAGATATTAAACGAAAATCTTTGTGCTATTTGCGATCACACTTACCCACTTGTTTTTAATTTAATCATCGGCTTAAGTACATCGCAAATCGCGTGAAGATATTTGACCTTATAATGTTGATAGGTATATAATATGGAATCAAGGTACGTTATATTAAAAAGATTATTATATAGATAGATAAATTGATATATATAAAGAAGTTGGTTACAACTAAAGTTACCCTGTTAGAGTCCGTTCTGGTAGTTTCATATCGACGAAACTTTGAAAACACGTTATATGGAACATGGGAAAAAGAAATCTACAATAAAAAATAATAATTCAAATTTTGACCACCAGGTCAGAATTTGGCGCAGGAACACAAAAAACTGAAACTGTAAACACAAAATGTTATTTAATCGCATCATATGTTCAATGTGGATTCCACTTGCGTCAAGCACATGTTCAAAGCGTGTGATAGCCAATTCAAAAGTCGCGCGATATTTCTCGATCAACTGCAGTAACGTGACGAGTGTTGTTTGCTTTCAAATCAAGCAGAGTTCGTATGATTCCTCCATACACACGATACTTCAAAAATCCACACAGCTTGAAATCACAAGTATTAAAGTCCGAAGAACGAGGTAGCAAATTTGTTGTAAAACTTCGCGAAATTACCAGATGACCCTCAAAGTGTTTGTGAAACTGTAGCATCACTGCTCGGGCACCATCTTGCACAACAAATTTCTGTCTTTCTGATAAAACAACTTCACCAGTATCGCTTTTTCTTTCTTCTGAAAATGTATGGTGCAGGATGATTTTACGGCGACGACTATTAGCTTTTTAAACCGCACCAAAGTTTCAAAACGTTCATTCTTGCTGATTGAACCGCCGTATATTGATCGAAATTTGAAGTACTATATTTAATTAAAGATTTCTTTTCCTCATAGTCCATATAACGTATTTCCCAAGTTTCACTAATATCTGTCAACCGGAACAGATTTTAGGCAGTTCTAAAACAGGGTAATTTCAATTATAACCACCATGTATATACAATAAATTATATAATTTATAGTTAAACTTTTAATATTTTTTTTCCTTTTTTACATAAAATATTACATATAAAGGGGAAAATATGATAAATGCAGATATATTTTTATTAGTTGCTTTTTGTTGTCAGAATTTTCAACAATATTTAATGTACCTTTGCCATACAGATCAATTATCTTTATGCCATGATTATGATTTTTTATTAGTTAAAGGTTAGTTGTAAAAATAGTAAAATCATCTAAACATATCTTCCTAATGGGGTTAATTGGCTCAAATATTATTTATTATGTATTTATTATATATTTATTACTATCTTGTAAGAAATTAAAAATTTTAGACCTATAAAAAAGAACATTGTATTTTCTTACAATTTTAATAAAGGAACAAAATCAATAATATTTTAACTATAAGTCTGATTATTTACTATTTAAGAGCCATTATTTTGAAATTCAGACAAAAAAATGATGTTTAAATAGTTGTATTTTTTAATTGCCTTGGTATTTTATGTTGAAATAAATCATATTTAATGAATAATCTGCAATTTTGAAGCCCTGAAAAAAAAATTCCTCTTTTCTATAGAAGATGTCAAAGTTCAAGGTTGTGAATGCCATTTTTCATGAAAAGTAAAATGCTGGTATATTTGGAGCACTATATCTCTCGTAAGCAACAACATCCCAAAATTCTTTTGGCATTAACTCTTAGTATAACACTACCTACTTATTAAAAGTTATTTGTTTGCATGGGGCACTGTTACTTTACATTGTTATGTTGCTACAAATACAGTCAAAATGACGTTTTTGTCCATTTTCCTCACTTAATATCTTATTTAAGCAAAAGTACCCCAAACTTTTTCTTATAGATTATGAAAGTGCACTACTAGGACAAGCTAAATAAGATAGTACTGCACGGAGATATTGTTGCTCTTAGTAGATATAACATGTTAAATATTGAAAATTTTCAAAATCTTCAACATTTAAAGTAAACTTATTTAAAAAAAAGCGCCACAGTTGAGTAAAAAATATATAACACGCAGTAGTTTAATGTATGTACTAAAACATGGAAAAGAAAAAGAGGTGGGGCCTCGTGATCGTGACCGTGTGTAAATATCAGGAATTGACCAAAGCGCTTTTATAGCACCATATTTTTGCAAATTCGAACAGGGAAAGTTACAAATATTTTAGACTTATTTTCCTGATATATTATTACTCAAAAAGCGCATTTTACATTTAAACGAATTTTGAAATTGGCTTTTATTCACAGAGTTTGTCTTTAATTAAAAGTGCCATAATTTGTGCACTTATGAGTACTCAAATCTTATGTAAATAGATGCGATTTAAATATATTTCAGTATTTCTTTTATTCAAAAGGAAACTTGTTCGGGAAACAGAAGCTAATTTTTTGACAAGATAAATGAAGTCTTAAAATGTGTTTGTTGATAAATATAATTACGAAGAAAAGCCGTGATCTTTTTTCAGTGGCTTGGAGGAAGAAATTGTAGTCCCTTATTCTATTTAGCGAGATAGTGAAGGTAATTTTCTCTTCATGATATGCTTAATCAGTAACTAGCCAAGAATATACTTTCATTAATAATATAAAAAGAATGCATGAATATGTATAGAGAACTGTGCTTAAGTTTCTTTCAATAATAAACAATTTCTTCCTCTAAAAAATTGACAGTATCATTAGAAAAAAATGAATGTTTGAATAAAAATAATAATATATTTAATATTGAAATAGGGATTTGATGTTCTTGAAACTAATGAGTACTTGCGTATTTTCCAGTCCACTAATTTTTGTACAAAATAACTGTAGCCAAATAATGGGATTAATCAAAAATAAATGCTTAAACGTTGCATTACATTCGTTTGAAGTTCATGTGTTTTGGCACGTTCGGGATTTTCGTAAATCAAACAGGACGTCACACATTTCTACTATTGATGTTAAGGGGGCTCAGGGGTTGAAAACTTTTAAAAAAATCGATTTTGTTTATGATCTAATTTGATTATTCATTTAATTCTTAACTCAATGCAAAAAAACCGCATAAAAAATATTTGCATTTTCAACGGAGTTATAAGCATTTTTGTATCAACACTTTCATATCCGCATCCATATAATTTCAACTTTAAGTCGCGTTTTCTCAAAACTTGATTTTTGATGACTAACACCAAGATTAAGAAAAAACTATTTGATGGAATGGCTTAACTTTTTTTTGCATGCATGTAACATCATTATCTAGATTATGAATTAAGTTAATTTAATTAATAGTTAATTTATAGTTAATTATTTAATTTAGTTAATAGTTAGTTTAATATTTTAAGTATTTTTATTGGAAAAAAAGTTGTATTTTTTAGGGTTTTTTTAAACTTTCAACTTTGAGAGATTTTTTAATACTGTTTTTATTAAGTGATAGTCATATCCTTAACTCATAATCTAGATTATGATGTTATATGCATGCAAAAAAAATTTAAGCCATTCCATCTAATAGTTTTTTAAAAATCTTGGTGATAGGCGTCAAAAATCAAGTTTTGAGAAAACACGACTTAAAGTTGAAATGATATGGATGCGGCTATGTAAGTATTGATACATAAATGCTTATAACTCCGTTAAAAATGCTAATATTTTTATGCGGTTTTTTGCATTGAGTTAAGAATTAATTGAGTAATCAAACTAGATCATAAAAAAACCGATTTTTTTGAAAAGTTTTCAACCCTTGAGCCGCCTTAAATCACTTTGTCTGGTGACAATTTTCCTTTTAATAAAAAGCATTGAAGGAGAGTAGATTAGTACCGAAAATAATTTGTGCTTTTAGCTAACACAGGGTGAAACCCGTCAAATTCCTATGAAAGAAAACGTTTATGAAGGAACTGTTTCATTGATCTTTAATAAACCTACAAAAAAGTTACAATAAAAAATGGGATTAGTCTAACTCTCAAATGAATATTATTTTAACCTAAAATTAACAAAGTACTATTTATATAAAAGTCATTTGTCTAAACTATTAAAATTAAACTTTAATCAGCAAAATATAATAAGGTCAGTTATTATGATGAATTCGTAAATTGTGGCTCTTATGCTTGGTACCCCTAAATGTAAACAACGAAATTTATTCTACTTTGACTCAGGGTTCGGGCCATATTGGAAAAATTTAATTTTCTTACCAGAACCTTTTATCAAAAATTTCATGATATATTGCATATTTCAGGAAAATCTCTATTAAAAACTATTCTTAAAATATACTGGTAAAAAAATAAAAATAAAATTTGTCTTATATGCTCCAACAACTGCTTTCACGCGATCAATTACAATTTCTCAAAATTTACATAATCACATCTCATATCGGTATTGACCATGTTTTAGAAAAGTATTTTATCATTTTAAAATCATTTTGCACTCAAAACTTCAAGTCACCATTGTCAACTTGTATGTTTTTATGTGAACAGTCGCACTGTTAATTCAGATAATAATATCAGTACCGATAGTTCAGTTCAGAAACTAATTTCAGTGCACGGCCGATGGTGCATTGCACTGAAAAGCCACCATTAAATTTTTCATGTGACGCACGTTATTTTTCATTTTACTGTGATTTTTAATTCTATTTTTTGAAACCATTGAGCAACTTGTGCCACAGTTTTGGTAAGTTGAATGATTTTGTATCGTTACATCATTTTACGTGTTAGAATATCTATTGTTTCTCTTATAATGGATGGATAAAGTTCTTTGGAGGGAAAAATTATTTGACTGTCGTTTAAGTTTGTACAAATATTTTCTTACTGATGTAATTATGCCAGGGTTGTTGTTTTTCTATTATATTTGATATCCGTGATATTTTCCTTCTTTCTGTGTCTATATGTCTTTCTTGCCATCCCAATATATTAATATTTTGATCTCTTTTCTGTAATTAAGTGCATTTCATAAAACCCTGAATAATTATCAAAATAATTTGGAATCTTAGAGGAAATTATATTCTTCAATTTCGGAGATGGTTTGGCTACCAAGCAGATACTGAAACACTTAAGATTGTATTTTTTTTTTCAAATCTTGGATAATATTGGATGAAATAAAGTTTGTATTTTTGGAAATCAATTTTATGCTCGGGCTTTTTATTATTGGCAAAATTCAGGATTAATTTATTAATCTTTTCAACATTAAAACTAATACCATAAGCAATTCTACACATATTTTGTAATTCCATATTCAAATCATTTTAAGTACGTATTATAAAAGAACGTCTTATAAAAAATCTGTAGGTAGAAATTTTATAGGCTACTAGCTGACCCGCCCGGCGTTGCCCAGGTCCGTATTAACAATATTAAACGAACTTGAAATTTGTATGATTTTATCATTGTGCGCGCGGCAGCGCTCAACAATAATATGATTGAGCGGTAATGCTTAAGCATAGGAAAGCGCAAAAACACGGATTTTTCAATTTTTCTTTTTGCAATAACTAACTAAATACTTATCCAATTTTGATGATTTTTTTTTAAATGTTCGTCTGACCAAGAAGCACAACATAGCACAAAAATTATTTTTTTATGGCATACTGTAGGTGTACTGTAGAGCAGTGATGCATAGCCTTTTTACCCAGAAATTCATTTGCCACCAGAATATTTGAAAAGCGGAGTTTCTTTTCTTTAATCTCAAAGTTTCTGTCATTACTATAAGGAAAATTATTCTGCATAAAAATAGTGGTATCATTTTGGCCCGCGGGCCAGAGGTTGTGCACCCCTGCTGTAGAGTATTCTGAAAATCGGACAAAAATTTTGTGTCACAGCACTTTTCTCGAAAACTACTAAAGATAAAAACTTAATTTTTTTTTAAACAAAAGACAAACTTTTTATCCCGGGGTAGTCATCGAGAAAACGTTATTTCGCTGGGCGGTTTTTCTGAAATTGCGTATTTTCCAAGCTTGGTCATAAATGGGTATATCTAACGTTCTATTGGAGATAGAATGTTGCGGTAAAGTTTATTTTAAAGATTTTGCGATGCTAATTAATCCTGCAAAAATTCATAGCTTTACGTTAAACAGTTTTTTTACAAGATGAAATAAAAGAATGGCAGTCATCAATCTGAGGTACTTGTGATCATCGGAGAGAAAAACCAGTTACACCATTCGATTAAGCATAAAAAAATACAGAATGCTTTTTTTTCTCTTATTTTTAACTTAATTTTTTAACGAATTATGAATTTTTTTGAAATTTTTGACACGCTAATTTTTGTCATTTTTTAACACTAGAACGCCCGGATGGAGTAGATTCGACTCCAATCATGTAACTAAATTTCAATTCGAACCAGAAAAATTTTCTTGAAATAATTTAAATCTAATCCACGCAAATTTACGTTAAATAAATCAATTAAATAATTTTGAATAAAAATTCTGGTGAGAAATATTATTTTTAAACTTGAGTAGAATTTCCGGGCGTTCTAGTGTTAATGAATCATTTACTGAATAATTATGCACGGTGTCTAGCCCTGGTGGCTGTTAAATTTGATTTTTAATTTTAAATTAGGCAATTTTTTGCACCATACCAAATTTATATTTTATCCATTTTTTTCATTTATTTATATTTTGTTTTTAGCACAATGGCATCAGTGGCAAAAATGCCTGGCATACCTGTCAAATATTGGGGCCTTGTACTTTAACAAAGTGTATTTACTATAAGTATATACCGTATTTATTCTAATAGAATGCGCCCTCTAATAGAGCGCATCTTCTAATAAAGTGCGCACCTTGGTGCTGATTGAAAAAATAAATATACGGAAACGATATAGTAGATAAGTAGAAAACGATTACTTAAATGCATTATCGAGGATTCTCATCGATCAAAATAGAGATATTCTATCAAAGCGATGGAGTGGCGATGCAGCAAAAGTTTCAAATTTTGAACAATGTACCACTCCTGTAAACTATAGCGCCAAGGATATGCACACTGTTAAAAATCTGCTGCATTTTGCTGCAACGCACTCCCCTGCTTGTATAGAAAACGGTTACTTGGCCGTGAAATGGCGCTTTCTCATTGGTTGGAATCATTGTAAACGCGGCAGCGCGCAACAATAATATGATTGAGCGATAATGCTTAAGCATAGGAAACCACAAAAACACGGATTTTTCAATTTTTCTTTTTGCAATAACTAACTAAATACTTATCCAATTTTGATTTTTTTTTAATGTTCGTCTGACCAAGAAGCACAACATAGCATAATTTTTTTTTTTTTTTTATGGCATACTGTAGGTGTACTGTAGAGTATTCTGAAAATCGGACAAAAATTTTGTGTCACAGCACTTTTCTCGAAAACTACTAAAGATAAAAACTTAATTTTTTTTTAAACAAAAAACAAACTTTTTATCGCGGGAACATTTTTTATTACTATATATAAAATACAAAACAAGTTGTGCAGTATCCCAGTGGAATATGGAAAAATAGAAGGACTAGTGAAAAATGCTCCAAGGAGCAGTGCAAAAGCAGAATATGATTTTAATTGAGCATTAAAAAGTAACGGACAAGTGCTTCTGTTAATTACTGAGCATGAGGAAGGATAAGGGATCCCTTCTTGGCTACAACTCACTTCAATGCCAACTTTGAAAAAATCATATTTGCGCTTTTTCCGTGAAAACAAATCAGTCGCAGTTACTATAAAAATGTATAGTGTAAAGACGTAACCAGTAAATGTGCACCTTAATTAGACATAAATGTAAAGGAAGGCGACATAATGCCAGATACCTAGTTCCTGCAGGTATCACATTCATGCACTGCCACCAAGCATACCCTAAGTGTATAATTGCACAGAAAATTGATTTGTAGTATAGTGCAGAGTGAACAGTGCAGTTAACATCAGAGATGTAGTACAGGCTATACGCCGTACACCTTCTGGACTTTTTAATAGAACACCATATACCCTCTGTTTTTCAAGAAAACTTATAGTATACACATTCTAGAATATCCCTCTGCTTAGAGCATATATCTTATGTTATTTTTATGACTACACCCCTGGTTAACATTTAAAGCACGGTGGAAAATTCTACTAAAGAACCGCAAATTTCTTTTGTATGGAAAAAGCGCAAATATGATTTTTTCAAAGTTGGCATTGAAGTGAGTTGTAGCCAAGAAGGGATCCCTTATCCTTCCTCATGCTCAGTAATTAACAGAAGCACTTGTCCATTACTTTTTAATGCTCAATTAAAATCATATTCTGCTTTTGCACTGCTCCTTGGAGCATTTTTCACTAGTCATTAACTCGTTACATGTCTGAAATGCATTGTCTGAAATGCCACTGACTGTGTGAAAAATCGGTTTTAAAAACAACTAATATTAAGCTCTAAAAATACTCAAAATGAGCAATGAAGAACGCGGGAGGGAATATGTATCCAACGATTGCATGATTTTCGTGCTAAAAAGTTGATATTTACCCGTAAAAATCACTGTTAAATCACGTAGCTAATTATTATTTTCACATACAAATCCCAAGTGAAATATTTTGAATTTCAAACTAATTATATCACACTTAAATCCGACTATACCATGAATGAAATCGATACACGAGTGTAGCTAAAAGATTGGTATATAGTATTATAATTTCAGAGCTATTTAACAAAAGTAAGTGTTATTTTTAATCAAATCTTGCGTAATGTTCAGTCTGTGTATAAATTCCTAACCTTAAACTTTTGTACCGTAACCAGAACCTGTCTGTAACCTAACCGCGACTTAACAGTACCCTACCGTAAATTAAATATAACAGAAATGTAACATAGCCTTCACTTTATTGTAACATATCCTTATTCTAACCATAACATAAATGCAATTTAACTTTAACCTAACTTTAACCTAAATAATATAATAGAAAAAAACATTTTAAAAAATTACTATTTCTTCGTAAAATATGCTTCAGCTGTAATTCATTTCTTTCAATTCATTTTATTAATACAAAATTCCTTCCTCGTGCTTTTGTTTGAGACATTAAAGTTTCAGCGATAAATGGTTTAATATTGCAAACCTTTTTTCGGTTTACTTCGCCTCCACCAATCTTTTTCTCCATGGTGTACAGCAGCTGTGATAAAAAAAAAAAAAAATATTCTCATTTAAACTGACAGTTTGCCATTCTATGAATTTTAAAAGTCTGTCCCAGCTTTTTTGATTATTTCTGCGAAAATTTTATGCAACCAATCAACCATAAGAAAATGAAAGGAAAAAAAGCGAAAAAAGGCGATTTTTATGAGAGTGAGCTTTGGAATTTAATTAATTACTCAGTTAATAAATAGAATTTTGAAATTCTGAGCTTCAGGTGCATCAGAAGAGACATTGGGCTACTCTCAAAATAATTTTGAGCTTCGTACGTGCTGTAGATTTTGCTAGCCATCGCAGACACACAGACACACACACACAGACAGACAGAGCGTTTTGTTCTTTTATTAGTATAGATTGCCCAACATGAATTACATGGTATAATAGTTATGATTACAACAGCTATTCGATACATTGATTGGTTCTTGTTAACGTTATATCTAAGAATATCTAAGAATGGAAGACTATGTTCAATTTCAATTTAATTTGAAATTTAATGTTATTGTCAATTGAACTTAGATTATATGTAAATAGTTTGAGTTCTTCAAGACAAAATTTAAAAAATATCTATCCCATATCTAAGCTAAGTGTAAGGCGTTAATGGAAACGTATTAAAAACTTTATTTTTCAATAGACGAAGATTAAATTCAGCTTATAAACACGAAAAAGGGGAACCATTTGGGGCTCCACGATTTTATTTATAATATTTACCATTGAATATGAAAAGGTATTACGGATGATTAGACTAAGTCCTCTTTTTATTGTTAATTTCGTATCGTGTTCAAATCTTTTCAATATTATTACAAATCTTAGTGCAAACTTTCTGTATGTTAATTGAGGGATATAGTGATAAAATGTCCAGTCTTGGCATAATATAATTATTAGGTGATTGTAC
The DNA here is from genome assembly GCA_964019185.1 of Maratus speculifer. Taxonomy (NCBI): domain Eukaryota; kingdom Metazoa; phylum Arthropoda; class Arachnida; order Araneae; family Salticidae; genus Maratus; species Maratus speculifer. The sequence continues at coordinate 199,325,771 of OZ025293.1, read as the reverse complement.
CTGTCTTATTTTCTAAATTAAATCTTCAGTTGACTTAATTGTGAATCTTGAATCTAATACTAATTGCTTTAAGAAAGTGACATAAGCCTAGAATTACTATATTGGGATGACAAGCAGGAAATTTAAATACAGAAAGGAGGAACTGATATTATTGCCGATATTAAATATTATAGAAAAACAACATCCTTGGCAAAATTAATCAAGAAGAAAATATCTATATAAACTTCAATGAGAGTAAAATAATATTTCCGTCCAAGCGGTATTATCCATCCATTATAAGAGAAACAATAGAGAGTCTAACACGTTAAAATACCATATAAAATGATACAAAATCATTCAACTTACCAAAACTGTGGCACAAGTTTCTCAATGGTTTAAAAATAGAAGTAAAAATCCATGTAAAATAAAAAATAACGCGCGTCACAAAAAACTTCATGTATGAATCAAACTTCAACCTTTCAGCGTAATGCACCATAGACCAAGTTTGGAATATCATTTTTATTTGTTTTGAAAATGATTCGGTGAAAAGTTGAAACATGCCAACATTTAAATAAAACTTTTTTTTTGTTTATAAAATCTTCCTTGCACATTTTTATCAATTAGACAAATATAGGAAAAATGCATGCTTTTGAAAGCGGTAACGTCATTTTGCGTTCAAAATATTTTTTCGCAGTATGATACTAAAGGGATTTCGAGATACTCAGAAAATGGCATGAATAATGATAAATAAACCTCATTTTTCTCTCAATTGAGTAATAATAAAAGCTATCTAATTACCACCATTTTAAAGAAATTTCATAAAATATTTTTTTAAATTAAAGTATGAAAATTGAGATGTTTAAAAAACAGCTAGTTGCGGGCGCATCTACAAATGGGCAGCTTCCAATTAAAAAAATATATATTAGTAAAATGGTTAGGTAGAAATCTAAGAGCAGATTATTAAAAAGCAGCCTCGTGTTTTAAATGTATAGGTTATATAAAATTTTAAAAAATATATTAATCAAATTTTGTTATTTTGATAAACTTATAGTAGAGTGTCGCAAATGAACAGCAATAAAATTTTAATCGTCAAAATAATTTTTGGACAAAAACTTGGGGAACTTTGTATTATTTTAAACCTTTAATTATTACCATGATCCTCATCGTTTGCTTGTATAACTCGAGAAAGTGAATTCATCCAGGTGAGAATCATCAAGTTCTTTAATATATATATCACTATTTTTTGGACAAATACTTCCGATTGAGCATACATACAGCATGTTACTTCTGTTCATTATAGATAGATTAAATTTTTGTAAAACATTGCGCTAACAGTTATCTAAAAACCTCATGATTGTTATAAAATTCTACTTGTTTTTATGTTGCTACAATGGGGAGATGGGACACTTCGACTCAGGAAGGGATGGTACATATGTCTCATCCTTCCCAAATGATATCTCTATACAAATAATTATGCTTAATAACATACAGTTTTTGATATTTTATATTTATAAGACTATTTTGTTTTGAAATTTTGAAACTGAATAGTGTAACAAATAATACATTATTTTGCAAGTTCCAAAATTGAAAAATTAGAACACAAAAAATCTGCAACTGCAAACTTTACTTTTTACACGGCAATACACTATTTGTGTTGAAAAATGAAAAAGAAAAAAAAGAAATTTTATCTTCTCGAAATTGACTATTCCATGAATAAGACATTACTGCATATATACATCCACCAAAATTAATTGAAAGCACTAGTCGAGCACAAGAATATTTTTTATTTGATTTGGATTTTACAAATTATAATGTAATATAAAATAGATGTTGTGATTTACAATAAACCTTATTCATGTAAATGGGACACTATCTTTGCCATTTTTTACCCACATTTCTAAACATTAAATATGAGATCATTTAAAAAAACCATGTCTCATGACATTTTTCATGATAATTTAATTAGTTTATTTAGTGAAACTGTATGAACTAACAATTACGCTCATAAATATGGATACTCTAGTTTAGTACTATCGGGATGTTTATAGGGATTTTTCTTATCATATCAATTCATTTAGCTTAAAGGATGTGCATTACTTTTACTTTCACCAAATTTTGCAGGGAATTTCGCTAAACTTATCCTATTCAAATTATGAACAAATTTCATAGATCCGGTTGGTTTGATTTATCTTTCGTTTTTAATAAATGGATTAAGTGACAAATATAATTTTTAGTAAAAGGGGGATGTATGAAGAATAAAATGTAGCAGATGATTTTATTCAATAAAATGTAGTGTTTTATTATGTATGCAACTTTTTGCAAAACAAATTACCGTACCTAGAAGGTATACATGATGCAAATAAATTTGTTAATGGGATGTAAGGTACTAACATAGTAGAATTAGATAATTGTCAAAAACTCCGTTTTGAATCACGCAATAAATTATTTCTTCAACTTATTGTAAGTAATTTTTTGCAGAAGTCATGTGACCACATATTAAATAAGATTCCAAAATACTATACTATAGAGGGTGTACACTCTGAACGGAGGCCAATGGCTAATTCATAAACCGTTAGTCATAGACATATAATTCCAGTTATAAAAATATTTAAAATTGTATACGCTCCCTTGGTTCTGTAAGTTATATTTAGTAAATTTTTTCCTATTACTGTGACAAGTAATACAAAGAAAAAACCCCTCATATAACACTAAAATTAACCGAGTAATGAAAATTTAAAAATGTGTGACTTATACCATTTTTCTGCTTGTCAACACAAATGAGTTCAGCCTGCTTTAAAGGGACAAGTGCCAAGTGCTTAAAGTATTCGAAGAACACATTTCATGTGTATGTACGAATTGAAAAAAAATCTACAATATTTACGATTGGGTTAATTTTTATTAAGTTTAAAGATTGCGTATTTTAACATATGTTAGATAGATTTCGTATGAAATACTACCGATTGCGATCGCACCAATGTTGGAATTTCAGAAAAAAATTTGCAGTGCTTAAAGTATTCGAAGAACACATTTCATGTGTATGTGCGAATTGAAAAAAAATTTACAATATTTACGATTGGGTTAATTTTTATTAAGTTTAAAGATTGTGTATTTTAACATATGTTAGATAGATTTCGTATGAAATACTACCGATTGCGATCGCACCAATGTTGGAATTTCTGAAAAAAGTTTGCAGATCTACGCCGATCATGACCCCTAGACCCCAAAACTACCATCAGTAAAAAAAAGTTTATATATCACTTTCTTATGTACACGATAACTTCTATAGTTTTGCTCCAATCTCTTCTAAACTGATACATAAAATCAAGGGGTATAAAATCTCGGCTAAGTTCGTTAATGGGAAAAATCAGTCCAAGGGGGTGGAAAAAGGGAGGGTTTTTGTGAAAATCGAAAAACGCCATAACTTCTTAATTAAAATAGAAATAGAATCGGCTTAAAGTTTATATTACCTCTTAAAAATGGGCCAAAAGTTTATGCGTGGCAGATTTTTGATAAATTTAGAAATGGGCTCAAGGGGCGAAAAAAACAGGGTTTTGGGGAGAAAAAAATTCATAACTTCGTCAATTTTCAAGGTATTAAGTCCAAATAATTTTTTTATAAATGTTCTCAAAATTATCTAAAACATTTGTATTTACAAGATTTGATAGGACTAACTTTTACCGATAAAACAAATTAAAAACGAAAAGAAAATGGGGGGTGAAAAAAGAAAAAATTCCATAACTCCGGCAATTTTTAAGCTATCAAATCTAAATCTTCTCAATAATATCTACAACTTTTATATTGACAAGTTTTTCATAGGACCAATTCGTAGCAAAATGATTAAACAAAAATAGTAGTTGGAGAAAAAAACCTCAAATCCAAACTGCTTATATTCTGACTAATTTTTAAATTCATTTTTGATTTTAAACGTATCCAAATAATAGATCCTTTTATTTAGAAACTATATTAAGTGACGCATAGGTCAGCTTTTTGATAAAGACAGAATATATTTCTAAAAAGGTTACCAAAAAGGGTATTTTGAACAGAATTTCCCGAAGTCATCATGACTGAAAATTTAAGGAAGTATTCAAATAAGAAATTGCGTTTTTTTCTGACTCGTTTTTAAATCCATTTTTGCTCTCAAATGCATCCAATTTATAGATCCTATTATTTAGGGACTATATAATGTGACGCATTGGCCAGTTTTTTGATAAAGACAGAATATATTTCAAAAAAGGTTGCCAAAAAGGGTATTTTGAACAGAATTTCCCGAAGTCATCGTGACTGAAAATTCAAGGAAGTATTCGAATAAGAAATTGCGCTTTATTCTGACTCGTTTTTAAATCCATTTTTTGCTCTAAAATGCATCCAATTTATATATCCTCTTATTTAGGAACTATATAATGTGACGCATTGGTCAGTTTTTTTATAAAGACAGAATATATTTCAAAAAAGGTTGCCAAAAAGGGTATTTTGAACAGAATTTCCCTAAGTGATCATGATTGCAAATTTGAGGAAGTATTCAAATAACAAACTACATTTTTTCTGACTAGTTTTTAAATCAATTTTTGCTCTCAAACGCATCCAATTTACAGATTCTCTTATTTAGGAACTATATAATGTAACGCATTGGCTAGTTTTTTTGATAAAGATGGAATATATTTTTAAAAATGCTGTCAAAATGGGCATTTCGCACAAAATTTTCCGAAGCAATCATGATTAAAGAAATAAGGATGCATTCAAATAACAAATCGGTTATTTTATGAGTCATTTTTAAATTCAATTTTGCTCTCAAACGCATTCAATTGACAGTTTTTTGTTATTTAGGAACTATATAATGTACTGTTTTGGTTGATTTTTTAATGAATTCAGAATATATTTCAAAATATGTTGTTAAAATTGGTATTTGAGCTTAATTTCGCTTAAGATGATTCTGATAAAACCAGTTCTTACAGAAAAATAAAAATTAAGAATTTTTCATAAGCGGCCAAATGAAGTTATTAAACTGGGTCATATTACTAATCTATACTAATAAAATCCGTGCGCCTCTGTCTGTCTGCTTGAAGCCGATTACAGTTCGCAACGCGGGCGAGTTGGAAGTCGCGAGAGGTGTCTTTCGATTCGAAAAATTCCGGGAAAGTCATTTCGGGCATTTTCGAGACCGTGGGACCAAAATTAAAAAAGTTATGAATTAAAAACCGGTCGGGAATCGGAACGGAAAACGTCTTATTTCCCAAACAGGTCTGAAACGGAGCTCTGAGGCAGAACACTGCGCTACCTAAGAACAGGAACTTTTCCCCTTTGGCTAAAAGAAGAAGCAGCCGAAAACCTATTTTTCTCCCCGTCAATTTGTCAAAGAATGTATAAGAGAAAAAGAAGTAATTGGTAAAAAATATTAAACACTGTTTAATTAATATAATAAGTACAACTATTTAAGCACAGCAGGATATGTTCACTAAGAGGTAATAGTGTTGCTAATTAATATTTTGAGGATCTCAGATGTAACCGGCTATTCATATATTTATTCTGTATGTGAGTATTAATCGTTGTAGCTCATTTTCATACTTTTTCTTTTTGGTAGCATACACGAATATTGTGTAACCTAAGATTTACGCGATTAATACTAATTTCTGTTAGTACAAACGGAAAACGAGCTGCCAAAATTATTTGTTAGTTATGTTCTTTGTGATATTAATGAAATTACTTTTTTTTTTAATAGCAGTCTTTTGCAGTTTTTAATAAACAAACTTTTTTGCGTGTTTTTTCTTAAACCATCATGCAGACAGTTTTTAAAGTAGAAAAAAACTGATTACATATTCAGAATCTGCGTAAAAGAGTGCTTCTGATGATCCAAAAAATGCGAGAAAATGTATTATGGACGCGCAGCGCCAACCGTGCAAAACCAAATATTTTTAACGGGACAATGGCGACCATGGCGTGTAGCGCCGGTGGGCCGGCTTCGCACGATGGGCCCGTACCGCCCACTGTGCGAAATCACATATTTTAACGGGATAATGGGCGCATAACAACCATAGCTCTTTAATTTACTTTTTTTGTGCTGAGAATTAAAACACCAAGACTTGCTTATTAAATGAATTTTTTTGTTTATTATATATTGCTTAATATCGAGGTTCGTTTGGAAAAAGTGGCCCAGCTAGCGGGCGTAGCTCGCTAGTCTATACTAATAAAATCCGTGCGCCTCTGTCTGTCTGCTTGAAGCCGATTACAGTTCGCAACGTGGCACAGTGGGGCAAAAAGCCTTGAAAACTGGCAAAAAATCGAAAAAATGAAATTTTATTTTGAACTACCGACATACGTCACTTTAATAGAGCAGATGTCAGTACACATCTTCCTAGTATTAAAATTTGCGCAAAGTTATTTTGATCGTCACTAGAGAAAGAAGATAAACTGCATATTGTGCTTTGATAATAAGTGAAAAAAAAATCAATAATTTTGTTTCAACATTCGTTTGTTAATTTCGCTATAATAATTAAAAAATAATTTTTTTGACTATGGAACCTTTAACTAAAAGTATGTAACAATAATTCATTAACATTCAATTTGTTTTAATACGATTTTTATAGATATACAGATATATAGTGAGATATACAGATATTAGGATATATAGTGGTGAAATTTATAAAAAAAATTAACACTGCCTACAAACATTATAAGTTTTAGTTATGAGTTAAGGCGAGTTAAGTGTTAATTATAATTTTTTCTACTAAGTATGAGTTTTAAAAGGACAAATATGCCAGAAAATCTTGCTCCTTTTTGCCACTTTTTTAATTGTATGGTCATTTTTATAGCTTTTTGTTAGTGTACGGGTGTGCCAAACATGATTATAAATATTTTCTTTGTTAAATACGAATTTTAATGCATTGTTTATCACAAAACAATGTATTTAAATAATACTGACTGTCATGGAACGTTTTAACAAAAAACTTTTGAAAAGTAATATGATTTTATGGTATAAGAGCTCCATAATCGGAGAAACTACGAATAAGTAGTTTAAATGAAAAGAAGATTAAATGTTTTAAAGTTTAATATAAATTCCGATGAGCAAAAGCCTGGCGAAACAAGGGAAATGCTTTAGAATTAACAAAGAGTGGCTTGGCAAATCGCTTTCATTTCCTCGATTTGAAAAACAAACAGAAGCGTCAATGAAAAGCAAACGTGCCCATCTTCATATTCCGTCTGAATTTGTTCTGGACGATCAAAAATATCAAGAGTAAAACGGTTATACAATTCTAGTTCTACATATTCGTTAGTGTACGTGACATGTATGAGTTTAAGATCTGAAAAACAGGATAACAAAAAGTGTGTGTTAGCACTAAAACAACAGAAACAGTTTTTCTTCTGCTGTCTTTATAGTAATACGTACATTTTGCCTGAGAGAGGTTGATCCAATCCTTCAAAACGAGTCGCTAATATTCATTATAAGGTTTGTTTGAGAATAATTAAAATTACTAATTATGTTTACATTTTTTAATGCGATATTATGGATGATTTATAAATATCTAATTAGTATAAAACTATCTTAAATTCTTGTTTTAACTCATTTTTCTACAAAAAATATTGAAAAAGGTTTGTAAATTAATTAATAAATTACTATTTAGCTTATGTAAAAGTTTAAAATTTTACTACTTTTCTTCTACAAAAGAATCCGTGATGTGCTTTTTTTGTTCAAAGTAAATTTTATTTTGTGCCAACTTTGGAGGCTTCCTGCCCCACTGTGCGCGGGTGAGTTGGAAGTCGCGAAAGGTGTCTTTCGATTGGAAAAATTCCGGGGAAGTCATTTCGGGCATGTTCGAGACCGTGGGACCAAAATTAAAAAAGTTATGAATTAAAAACCCCTTGGGAATCGGAACGAAAAATGCCTCAATTCCCAAACGGAGCTCCGAAGCAGAACACTGCGCCACCTTGCGGTGAAGGACATGAAATTTTTCCCCTTTGGCTAAAAGAAGAAACAGCCGAAAACCTCTTTTTCTACCGGCGCTAATTGCGTTTTTTTTCCGCATCAATTTTTTTGATTGCCGTAGAATATTTACCGTAGTTTTCGCTAAAATATTGAACTTAGAAATAAAACAGGACTATCGAAACTTTTTTTTGCGCGTTTTTTTTTAAACCATCATGCAGACAGTTTTTAAAGTAGAAAAAACTGATTACATATTCAGAATCTGCGTAAAAGTATGCTTCTGATGAACCAAAAAATACGAGAAAATGTCTTATGGGCGCGCAGCGCCAACCGTGCAAAACCAAATATTTTACGAAAGGATGGTGAACATGGCGCGTAGCGCCGGTGGGCGGTAGGACGGTGGGCGCGTAGCGCCCACTGTGCGAAATCACATATTTTTAACGGGATAATGGGCGCATAACAACCATAGCTCTTTAATTTACTTTTTTGTGCTTGAGGATTCGAACACCAAGACTTGCTTATGAAATGAATTTTTTTGCTTATTATATACTGCTTAATATCGAGGTTCGTTCGGAAAAAGTGGCCCAGCTAGCGGGCGTAGCTCGCTAGTCTATACTAATAAAATCCGTGCGCCTCTGTCTGTCTGCTTGAAGCCGATTACAGTTCGCAACACGGGCGAGTTGGAAGTCGCGAAAGGTGTTTTTCGATTGGAAAAATTCCGGGGAAGTCATTTCGGGCATTTTCGAGACCGTGGGACCAAAATTAAAAAAGTTATGAATTAAAAACCCTTGGGAATCGGAACGAAAAATGTCTCAATTCCTAAACGGAGCTCCGAAGCAGAGCACTGCGCCACCTTGCGGTGAAGGACATGCATTTTTCCCCTTTGGCTAAAAGAAGAAACAGCCGAAAACCACTTTTTCTACCGGCGCTAATTGTGTCTTTTTCCGCATCAATTTTTTTGACTTGCCTTAGAATATTTACCGTAGTTTTCGCTAAAATATTGAACTTAGAAATAAAACAGGACTATCGAAACTTTTTTTTTGCGCGTTTTTTCTTAAACCATCATGCAGACAGTGTTTAAAGTAGAAAAAACTGATTACATATTCAGAATCTGCGTAAAAATCTGCTTCTGATGAACTAAAAAATACGAAAAAATGTCTTATGTGCGCGTAGTGCCCATCGTGCAAAACCAAATATTTTTAACGGGACTATGGGCGCGAAGCGACCATAGCTCCGATCCAAAATCTTTTTTTTTCAAGTGCACGTGGCCCAATGCGCGAAATCACATATTTTTAACGGGACCATGGCTCTTTAATTTACTTTTTTTTGCGCTTGAGGATTCGAACACCAAGACTTGCTTATTAAATGAATTTTTTTGCTTATTATATACTGCTTAATACCGAGGTTCTTTTGGAAAAAGTGGCCCAGCTAGCGGGCGTAGCTCGCTAGTCTCTATACTAATAAAATCCGTGCGCCTCTGTCTGTCTGCTTGAAGCCGATTACAATTCGCAACGCGGGCGAGTTGGAAGTCGCGAGAGGTGTCTTTCGATTGGAAAAACTCCGGGAAAGTCATTTCGGGCATTTTCGAGACCGTGGGACCAAAATTAAAAAAATTTATGAATTAAAAACCCCTTGGGAATCAGAACGAAAAATGCCTCAATTCCCAAACGGAGCTCCGAAGCAGAACACTGCGCCACCTTGCGGTGAAGAACATGAATTTTTCCCCTTTGGCTAAAAGAAGAAATAGCCGAAAACTTCTTTTTCTACCGGCGCTAATTGCGTTTTTTTCCGCATCAAATTTTTTGACTTGTCGTAGAATATTTACCGTAGTTTTCGCTAAAATATTGAACTTAGAAATAAAACAGGACTATCGAAACTCTTTTTTTGCGCGTTTTTTTCTTAAACCATCATGCAGACAGTTTTTAAAGTAGAAAAAAACTGATTACATATTCAGAATCTGCGTAAAAATCTGCTTCTGATGAACTAAAAAATACGAAAAAATGTCTTATGGGCGCGTAGTGCTCACCGTGCAAAACTAAATATTTTTAACGGGACTATGGGCGCGAAGCGACCATAGTTCCGATCCACAATCTTTTTTTTTCAAGTGCACGTGGCCCACAGTGCGAAATCACATATTTTTAACGCGACCAGGGCTCTTTAATTTACTTTTTTTTGTGCTTGAGGATTCGAACACCAAGACTTGCTTATTAAATGAATTTTTTGCTTATTATATACTGCTTAATACCGAGATTCGTTTGGAAAAAGTGGCCCAGCTAGCGGGCGTAGCTCATTAGTCTATACTAATAAAATCCGTGCGCCTCTGTCTGTGTGCTTGAAGCCGATTACAGTTCGCAACGCGGGCGAGTTGGAAGTCGCGAGAGGTGTCTTTCGATTGGAAAAATTCCGGGAAAGTCATTTCGGGCATTTTCGAGACCGTGAGACCAAAATTAAAAAAGTTATGAATTAAAAACCCCTTGGTAATCGGAACGAAAAATGCCTCAATTTCGAAACGGAGCTCCGAAGCAGAACACTGCGCCACCTTGCGGTGAAGAACATGAATTTTTCCCCTTTGGCTAAATGAAGAAACAGCCGAAAACTTCTTTTTCTACCGGCGCTAATTGCGTTTTTTTTTTCGCATCAAATTTTTTGACTTGCCGTAGAATATTTACGGTAGTTTTCGCTAAAATATTGAACTTAGAAATAAAACAGGACTATCAAAACTTTTTTTTGCGCGTTTTTTCTTAAACCATCATGCAGACAGTTTTTAAAGTAGGAAAAAACTGATTACATATTCAGAATCTGCGTAAAAATCTGCTTCTGATGAACTAAAAAGTATGAAAAAATGTCTTATGGGCGCGTAGTGCCCACCGTGCAAAACCAAATATTTTTAACGGGACTATGGGCGCAAAGCGACCATAGCTTTAATCCAAAATCTTTTTTTTTTCAAGTGCACGTGGTCCACAGTGCGAATTCACATATTATTAACGGAACCATGGCCCTTTAATTTACATTTTTTTGCGCTTGAGGATTCGAACACAGAGACTTGCTTATTAAATGAATTTTTTTTATTATTATATACTGCTTAATACCGAGGTTCGTTTGGAAAAAGTGGCCCAGCTAGCGGGCGTAGCTCGCTAGTCTAAACTAATAAAATCCGTGCGCCTCTGTCTGTCTGCTTGAAGTCGATTACAGTTCGCAACGCGGGCGAGTTGGAAGTCGCGAGAGGTGTCTTTCGATTGGAAAAACTCCGGGAAAGTCATTTCGGGCATTTTCGAGACCGTGGGACCAAAATTAAAAAAAGTTATGAATTAAAAACCCCTTGGGAATCGGAACGAAAAATGCCTCAATTCCCAAACGGAGCTCCGAAGCAGAACACTGCGCCACCTTGCGGTGAAGAACATAAATTTTTCCCCTTTGGCTAAAAGAAGAAATAGCCGAAAACTTCTTTTTCTACCGGCGCTAATTGTGTTTTTTTCCGCATCAAATTTTTTGACTTGTCGTAGAATATTTACCGTAGTTTTCGCTAAAATATTGAACTTAGAAATAAAACAGGACTATCGAAACTCTTTTTTTGCGCGTTTTTTCTTAAACCATCATGCAGACAGATTTTAAAGTAGAAAAAAACTGATTACATATTCAGAATCTGCGTAAAAATCTACTTCTGATGAACTAAAAAATACGAAAAAATGTCTTATGGGCGCGTAGTGCTCACCGTGCAAAACTAAATATTTTTAACGGGACTATGGGCGCGAAGCGACCATAGTTCCGATCCACAATCTTTTTTTTTCAAGTGCACGTGGCCCACAGTGCGAAATCACATATTTTTAACGCGACCAAGGCTCTTTAATTTACTTTTTTTGTGCTTGAGGATTCGAACACCAAGACTTGCTTATTAAATGAATTTTTTTGCTTATTATATACTGCTTAATACCGAGGTTCGTTTGGAAAAAGTGGCCCAGCTAGCGGGCGTAGCTCGCTAGTCATACTTTATTTTTTGTTGTTGAAATGAGCACTCTTCAAAATCTACCTCCGCCTATAGGCCAAGCCGAGAGGGATTTTTTATTTTGTAAAGATTTAGGAGTTTTTTCATGATTTCTTTTAATAAAATTTACGTTAGTTTTTTAAGTTTTTATGTATTTTTAACGGTCTTATGTATGGTTTCTGCAGTTTAAAATTTTTACTTCAACTTTAATTCACTTTCAAATATCGATCGAGATTCAATTTTATATACTAACATAAGTCCGATAAAAATCTAATATTGTTATGATTTTCTGCATTTATATTTATTTTACATTATAACACACACACAAAAATAGACAGATTACAACCAAGAAGTTTAAGAATAAGTTTTTCCTGGGATAGCACAAGTCTGCGATGGTTGTGTTTTTAAAATATTATGTATTTTTTATCACTGAATCTGAAAATTTCCTTAATTATTAATCATTATCTCTGGATTTTTTTATAATTGATAAATTGTCAAAGTTAAAAAGTCAGAAAAATCGGATATTATAAAGTAAAGCAGATGTTTGTGTTTTTTTACATTTTATAATTGCTATGTTAATTCTTATATACATTTTAGCAAACAATCTGAAAATGGCTTTCTTTTTAACAGTCCGTTAGAATTTTTTTTTTCAAATTGTAAATGTCAAAGTTAAAATGTAGCGAAAATCCGATACTATAAAAGAGATGTAATTTTTTTTATTTAATTTAAATTAATTTAATAATTTATTAATTTTTTTAGTTTATTCAGGCATTTTTACAGCTAAACTGCTGAATGGTCTGATGAGGTGTTTGAGGAGGTTTAATTTTAGCTTTCAAATTTTTAATTTTGAAATTTACAATTTAAAAAAATCGTGACATCATGATTAAAAATGAAGGTCATTATTGGGTTAAGCGGTAAGAAATAGATAAAAATCAATTATCAAAACTTAAAATACACTGGTTTCCAAAAATTAAGGAAAAATCACAAAAATAGTGATAATTCAAAATATTACATGTAGATTTTAATGGAACTCAGCCACAATATACAACGCATAGTAAGGTATAAATTAACATGAAAAGAAATTAACAGACAATTATGGTGTTTCAAAAAATAGCATACTTATAAAATTAACAAAATCAGTTTGCCAGTTTGGTATAGGAAAAGTACCTTTAATATGCCGTATGATCATCCCTAGTAGCAATACAGCACATACAGCGATGTGTCATACTGTCAATTATGCGGTCAATGAGTTCGCTGGGAAGTAAGAGCCATTGCTCTTCCAAAGCAGTTGTAAGCGTGGCAAGGGTCAGAGGAAGGGGATTGAGAGCAGCGACACGTCTCCCTAAAGCATCCCAAACATGCTCAATGGGATTCAAGTCCGGTGATCGAGCTGGCCATTCCATGCGCTGAGTTATCTGGGGCTGAAGATAATCTTCAACGATGCGAGCCCTGCGTCCTGTAAAAGGAAGTCATTACCTATTCCACCGGCATAATGTCGCACATAAGCATCAAGGATGTCATCTCTATAGACGTAAGCATTCACGGTTTCATGTGGAAAGACATAGAGGTCTGTGCGTCCACCCAAAGAGATACCACTCCAAACGCAGACACTGCCTCCTCCGTATGAATCTCTTTCACGAATGTTTGATGGATGATAGCGTGTTCCCTGTTCTCTCCAAATCAAACAACGCCTACTATCGCTTTAGAGGATAAACCGGAACTCATCCGTAAAGAGAACACGCCTCCATTGATCAACCGTCCAGTGGACATGTTGACGTGCCCACATTAAACGTTCCCTCTGGTGACGTGAGGTGAACGGCACACAAATGGCTGGTCGCCTCGCGTAAAGTCCACCTTCGTGAAGCCTTCTACACACAGTAGACATTGACACCAACCTTCCAGTGGCTGCAGCAAGGCAGAATCTAAGGCTAGATGGTGTTGGGGTTCTATTCCTTTGTACACATAACCGCAAATATTGGTCATCGGAGTTTGTTGAAACCCTTGGCCGTCCTTGGCTGAACCTTCTTGAACCCGAACCAGTGGTTTGAAATTGTTGCCAAAGCTTATGAACCACCGAAGAACTCACATTTCAGCCATCTAGCCACCTCTGCCTGACTTTTACCTGCCTCCAATCTCCCAATAACTCTAAATCGCAGTTCTGCGGGCAAATGATGCCTCGAGGTCATTGTAATGAATTGGCTATCCTAGATTTATAATATCCCTATCACAGCGACAACTGCAGCCTTACTCTCTAAAGTGCTTTTTTATGTGCCTCAAGGATAATACAATGCGATTGTAGCGCCACTAATTTGCATTTGCAATTTTTATTCAACATCTTTTATTTAACAATATATCCAAATTTCATACGGATTACTTTCTTTTTGAATGAGTTATCGCTATTTTTGTGATTTTTCCTTAATTTTTGGAAACCAGTACAACAATCACATCTATTTAATAGAATCATTTTTTTATAAATATACTTTAAAATTTACAATTTGCAAAAAAAAAAAAAAAAAAAAAAAAGAAAAAAAAAAAGAAAAAAATCTTTACGTGATGCTAAAAAATGCAATTTTGGATTCAGTGCTACAGTATACATAAGAATATACATACATAAGTTAAAAAACGTGACCTAACACATATTTTGAAGGGTAGTGTAATCTAAAAACATTATCAAATATATATCTTTTTCTAAAGAATTACAGCTGGTCAGAGCCATTATTTTGAAAATCAGACAAAGTGCGACAGTTGTACTTTTTGAGTTGCTTGATTTTTTTATCTTAAAGTAGATGATATTTAATGAGTAATGTGCAATTTTGAATCCCTGAAAAAATGGTAGAAAATGTTAAAGTTCAAGGTTGTGAATGCTATTTTTCATGAAAAATGAAATGCTAGTGTGTTTCGAGTTCTATATCTCTAGAAAGCAACAACATCCAAAAATTCTTCAGTTATAAACTGTTAGTAGTATAATGCAGCCTGCTTAGTAAAATTTACTTATTTCGATGAGGAAACAAGTAATTGTTTAGTAGTTTAACTAGAAAAAAAATTCTCAAAAATTCTAAAAAGCTATTACTTATTTTTCCATTTTTTGGATGCTATTTTTCGAACTCTCATTGTAAAAGTAATTCTCTCAAACTGCAAGTACTTTTATACTAGGATTCTTTGGAACGCAGTCAATTTTTTTAATGTACAATTTAGAAATTTAAAAGTTATGCATATAGTCCTATCTTTAAACGCTGCTTAATAATATCTGAATTTTATAAAAATCAATGGGATATATTTTGTTCTATAAAAAATTTGATTATTAAAAAGGAAAAGAAATGCTAAAATGCGATAGTGTTAAAATTAAGAAAACTGACTTACCGATCGACTTCGAATGTCTAATTTTTTTTAATCGATCGCTAAGTTTTTGTTTTATAAAAAATTCGATTTTTAACAAAGAAAAGAAATGTTGAAACTTGAATTTATTAAAATTAAGAAAACTGACGAACCGATCGATTTTGAACTTTCGGATATTTTTTGATGCATAATATAGATTTTAAAAAGTATGAGGCTTTAAATTTGGTGGGAGGGGTGATAAGTTAACTTCGGAGGATGGCATGGGATAAATATTACTTATTTAATATAAAAATACAAAAGTGTACTTACCACTGCTTTCGAATAGCGATTTGAACAAATAATTTAAATTATTCTTTTAAAGTCCGACAGTCTCTTGACTGATATACCATCAGGTAGGTTGTTTTAAGGATTTTGTGTAGAAACAATTTTGTTTAGAATAAAATTCGCCGCTGTGGGTGGAATGTGTAACTAAAAAGAATCAAGATTGTGTCTAATGGGAAATTTTGCAATGCGTCAGAAGCACAGCTCCTAAAATGTAGGCAGCAGAGACCCCATTTGAGTTTCGTTCGGTTCGAGATTGGGTCTTTTATGAAATTTTGCAGTACAAATTTGAGGTTCATTTAAGAATGTGATTACAGGCCCAGGCAACGGCGCGCGACTCAGCTAGTAAATAATAAATGCTTCTTTAAATTTCATTATTAATTTGTAAAGACTCTAGAGATAAATGCAGGTTTCAGAATTATGGTTAAAACCCATTTGTGGCCGAAAAATTATCTCTAACAGTGCTTTGTTTGATGAAAAGTACCGTATGCGTAATAAAATACATATTACATTATACGTTTCGAAATGCTATTTTTATAAATATTGTAAAATAATCTTTGGATGTTGAAAAATAAATATATCTAAAAATACATTAAATTAATTCCTAAAAGTCGAAACGTCCAGTGAGCTGGTTATGGATGCGTTAATTCTGAACAGGTATTGCAAATTTTCGTTCGTATTTACATAACATTTTCATATATGAAACCCTTTTTATTTTTTATATCGTACCGCTAAAGCTATGACATTATCTATGAATAAATAACATGATAACAAACGACATTTAATCAATGACAACCGCTCAGATACTATAAGTGATAATGTCTTCCGAAATATTCTTTATGTAAAGTTTCTATAATGATTTTGATTTATTATTAAAAGACTGAGTTTTATTAACCTTCTATTTGAAATACATGGCGTTGTCCGTAAAAAGAAGAAAAAACTGAAATTGAAACAAGGACTTTCACTCTTTATATAGAATCAACTCATAAATATTAAAAACAAAAACATAACTTTTACTGAAAAATATAAAATCACATTAAAATAAACATAGTGATAAATGATCCGCTGCCTGCAAAAACTTACTTATTTAATATTTGAAAGCGTAAAAAAAAAAAAAAAAAAAAAAAAAAGTTTAATCTCGAAATTAAAAAAAAAAAATCTTTTTTCATTAATATGTGAAATCGTAATTTGATTTTATGAAATTTAGTTAAATTTTCATTCTTAGATACCGCCTACTTTTAAACTACTTAAAAATAAAAAGTCAGTAAGAGTTGTTCCTTTAAATCATTCCACTGTTTATATCTTTTATTTTGACTATTTACATTTTCTAATTACCAGTTTCAGTTTGAATGTATCTATTAAATAAAAAATTGTAAGTAAATTTTCTTCGGTATTTTGAAAAATGAAATCAAACGCTGAAAAAAAATTGCAATGCTGAAAGGACGCACATTTGTTTAATAATTAAAAGATATTAATAAAAATCTTTCAATTATTTTACTTACTTACTTCTTTTATTTATTTATTTTCTAATCTGTCATGCGATCAAGCAATATTAAGTATTCATTCTGTAAAAATTAATCAAGATAAAAAAGTACAAAAATTACTATTCAAAATGCGTTCACATGTGCCCCACCCTTCCCTAATAATGTACAAAACCCCGATAATACACAATATTAGTTTTATTTAAATAAAAGAATTTTTTTATGGAGTAGAAAATTTTACAATATTCTAAATGGAATCGTAAAATAAAAGTATCTGGAAACTTCTCAAATATACAGAGTATTTCAAAACTATCACTACAAATATATAGGGGATATAGAACACCTCCGGACAATCAGAAAGTCGAAACTTTATGATCGCAGGCCAGAAAGTCTACAAGACACTTTTTGAGAAATTTCTATTAAGCAATATCAAATATTTGTTTATGCATAATACATTTGAGATCAGAATGGTAACAGACTATAGTTACAAGAAGGAAGAAATATTTTTAAGTTCATTATTTTCCAAAGCAACTGCGCGCAATTGGAAGAAAGAAATGCTCTATTATATTTTATTCAGTCGTTTGGGATAAGATTTACACCTTCACCATGAATACCGCAGTCTTTTTTTAATCATCTTAGGTTCATGTTTCTTTATAAAAGCATAGATATAGAGTCACGATTATAAAACGGCTTTGGAAACTAAAATAGATTTTTTCGGTAAATATATTATCCCTGGTCTTAAAATCGATAGCTTTCTCTAGGCAAATATTTATTAGCATTCGAACCCGAAACTCTGATAGAATTTTTTTTCTCTTGAATCAAATATTGAAAAATGCTATTTTTTTATAGTTTCTGAGAAAATGTACCTGCCAATTTAATGAATTGAAGTAAAAGTAAGAATTTGTGAATGCGTCAAAAAAGAACAAATTGGACTTGGAAAAGTTTGAACAGGAATTATCATAAATGTATTTCATACCTTCAAATAGAAGCGATACGGATTCTCCGTTTTGCATAGGATTCTTCAAAAAATGTTTGTTTCGTTCTTACTCCTTAATGACACGTTTAATTAATATTAAATATATCACTTTATTGTGGAATTTCCATTTTTGTGTTTTATTTAAAAAGTAGCCTTTTTGGTAGCAATATTCATTGAAACAAATTTCGCATTCATTTGTTAGATTTGGTGATTTACACATGGGCTCTACTTCAAACAGAAATTGTTGTAGAACTGTGTTGCGATAATGCATTTTATGTCGAGTGCGTGCTTAACATTTCTTAGGTAATTTATCAATACACATTGTTGCTACAGCTTTTATTTTCATGCCAAAAGAAAATCCTTCATAATGAATTTAAATTATTTAATAACAGATAAAAATATTATTCTAAAGCTTTGTGGATTTTTTTTATTGTTCCATAAAAAATCTATCAAAAATAAGGAAGAAATGCTTAACGCTGGAGAGTTCTAGAACAGATAAATGAAATAATCCAGTTACATGTATAATTATGAACTATCATATATTAAATTAAAAGAGTCGAAAAGCGTTAACTAAAAAAGGTGTTTTGCTCTTTTATTTGTCTTTTTTCTCGAATGTAGAGAAAAAAATGTGTCGAAGAGAAAGTTAGAAGTAATAAATACAAATATCGAAATTACCTGAATAACACTTAACATTCTAATAAACAATGCAGTTAGTATTGACAAATAGCATGCGTTTTCGTAGTAAAGTCCCTAAACATTTTGTGTATTGAGTCTTAAATTAACCATTTCCGGACGGGCGTATCCTACACAAATTTAAAATGGTTGCCACCATTTTTTTGAAACGTAACTTTAATTGCATAATTTCAAAATTTTAATTATATAAAGAAAATTATTTTTTTAATTACTTGAGCCAAAAGCAAATTTTGCAAAGACAGATAACGCCAAGTCGGACTTTACACTAGAATGTAGAGGTTTAATTATCTAGAAAATTTATAAATAGCTTCAACCTACTAGCTGTAAACAACAATATAAAGATATATTCTTATATGTTTGATGCTGAAATGTAGGAAATTAACATAATAAAAAATAAATCTTGGAAAGAATTAAACTTAATAAAATAATTTATTTGCATATTTACAAACATAAATTCCATAAAAAAATTAATTAAAAGTGAAATTACTAAGCATATTTTAATATCACCATTCAGATGGGATAAACATTACTAAGAAAGTATACAAAACCACTTAAAATGTAATTTTGCCGACCATATTATTATTATTTTACGCTACCTTGTATCTAATTTAATCAATTTTCGCGGAATTCATAATAGTATTGCGTTTTAATTATGTTAAGTTACCCATCTTAATGTTTTATTAACTAGATTAAGTAACGATTATGTGATGTAAAGTTCATGTGACGAAACGAGATGAATGATTTAGAAAATATAGCCCAAAAATAAATATTTCATGAATTTGTTTATAATAGTTGGCTATAAAAGAAAAAAGAAGCATATTTTCTTAAACAATGATTGACATTTTGTTTTTGTTTTCAGATGTGGAATGACATATGGACATTCTCCATAGTTGCTTGTGTATTATTAGGTTTCTTTTTCTTTTTTCTTTGAAGCAATTTTAGTCAGTATATTTTGTGTGTTTAACCAAAATAAGACAGTCGCATCAACAACAAAAACTTTGAAACGGACAGAAAGTGTCAAACAAAAAGTTAGATTATTTTTTGAAAGTACAGTTTTTTTTTCATCACTGTGAATAGTGGCTTATTACTGTAATCCAGCTTCTAGGAGGTTTGTACTTTTTTTTTTTTTTTTTTTATTCTGTATATTTTGTGTGTTTAACCAAAATAAGACCGTCGCATCACAAACAAAAAGTTAAAACGGACAGAAAGTGTCAACCGAAAATTTAGATTTTTTTTAAAAGTACTGGTTTTTTTATTGCCGGGAATAGTGGCGTTTTCCTGTAATCCAGCTTCACCGCATATTTCACCGCATATTTCACAGAATGCATATTTTAATGCACCTCATAAATGCATATAAATTTTAGTATGTTTGACAGGGTGTAACATCTTTAAAATTCATTTGAAACGATTTTTTCCCATACGCCGTAATGTAACGGTAAATTTTGACAGTCCCTGTAAATAAACTAATCTTGGTAGAAACTTCATTTTCAATAGGGATCTTACTAGGGTAAACGTTAATAACGTCTTAAAATTTCAGTGTGATCCGAGTATATTTACAGGAGTTAGAGCGCGGACAGACGGCCAACCGGCCAGACAAACCGAATGCATAAGCACTTTTGTGCTAATAAACGCAGTTTAATAATAAAAAAAAGAAAACAGTCAAAAAATATGAAGTAAAAGATATGGTCGCTATAAAGAAACTGTAGTTTTGCAACTTTATGAAAGAGAAAGAAAAATATGAGTAACTGTGGCCATAGATTACAATCCATAAAAAGTAGAAAAAATAGCCGATTATGTCATCCAGGAAATTCGTCAACCAAAAGTTTAACCTGGATGGTATTCATGGATTTCACTATTATTCGCTTAATTTACGGACATCTCTTGATATACAAATGAGCCGCCAAATGGGTGGAGGCTCAGTAATGGGGTGGGCTGGTTTTTCGGTTCAAGGGAAGCGATTGATTTTGTGCACGCAAGAATGAATTCCGAAAAGTCTAAGAATCTTCTTAAAGATCAACTTGTCATATACGGTGAACTTCTTTATTCCAAAAACTACATTTTCCAGCACTATAATACATCACACGTAACAAAAAAGTGGTTTTCAGAGCAAAGTATCAATGTAGTTCCATGGCTTTCTTGCTCCCCAGACATAAGTCTCATCATAAACTTGTGGGCGATCTCAGCTCGCGAGGTTTACCGAAATGGGAAAGAGTTTACGTGTGTCGAAGACCTAAAAAACGCTTTAAAAAGTCTTTCGAAAGAGCTGTCTTGCGATATTTCTTTTTTTTATTTGATAGATTCGATATCGAATTGCATCTTTTATGTTATAAAAAACAATGGCGGCTCAACCAAATATTGAATAACAACGTTAGAGAATTTTATTTTAAACCATTATTGTGTGCTAATTATATTGACAAATGTATTTGAAAAAAAGGTTCGTGTCTTATAATTTTGTCCATTACGTTTTTAAGTTATTTCATTAAAATGTATGAAAATATCATTATTATATAATAATTATGTATGATGATAGTAAATTTATGTTTTTGTCATATTTGATGCAATGCATTTTTAAGCTTTATATCGTTTCTTTAATTTTATGTGAAATCCGATAGATGTCTTATAATCATGTCCACCACTGTGCATATACTATAAATTAAGAAGAAGGAATAGCAAAATTTACTGATGGGTGGTAATTTATGTAAAAAGTATGTATTATAACGGATCTACTATAACAAATATTTTAAATACATTTATTATAGTATTTATTAAAGAACCGAAATTGTTATCACAAAAAATATATTTTACTCATGTTTGCTGAAAAAAATAGTAGGGGGAACTGGGGTACATTGATACATGGGGCACATTGATACACCCCCTCTACCGCTCACAGGGTCGTTACAGGAAGTTTCACAACAGCTCCAAAAGGTGATGCTAGTGTATTCAACTACATACAGAAAATCTTGGAATGATTCAGTAGTTTGATGAAATGGGACGGGTGATTTATTGTTTTTGTTGTTCAAAAGTAAATTTGAGTTGTACAATTGAAATGCTATTATACAACTGTTCCAGTATTTTCAACCAAAATGAATACTCTCCCTGGCAAGTACAGCTACTCTTTATCAGTTACTCATTATTTATTGTTAGATATATTGTGAAGTGTTGTACTTGAGACTCATTTTATTCAAAATCGCTGTATGGGGCACATTGATACAGTCTATGACGGGGCACATTGATACAGCCTAAATTCTTTAATAGTTCATTTTTTCATTACCTTTTATTATTTTTTTACCATACACTCCTTAATCCAACTTTTTTTTCGCAAAAAATTTCTAATATTAGTTTTTATTGAAGTGTAATAGCTCTAATTTCTTTATATTAGAACATTTTATAGTATTTTTGAAAACAGAAGACGTAGGAACTTACCCAGCATCTAGTGCTAGTAGAACTAATAAAAGAAAAGGACGGCATTCTGGCAAATCTCGAATTTATATCGGTTCTCCAGAGAAAAAAGTATTTTCGACATGAGAAATGTTAAGTAAGAAAAACAAACTGCAGAACAGAAAATGATACTTATATTATAAACAGAATTTTTAATATAATTATCCTTTATTTTCTGTTTATGAACCTATTTATAAACAGAAAAACTGGTAATTTTTTCATCTTTCATAAGAAAGAAGATAATGCTGGGGTTGAAGTGCTAGATATGGCAAAGTTACCTCAGCCAACAATCAGACAAGAAACAGCCAGAACATCAGGTCATAATATATTTAATTTTGATTGCTTTAATATTGCTTAAAAAAATTGTGGGTGATTTGAATTTTTATAAATAAATATAAAATGGTTTTCTAACTCATTTTCTATGAAAAATATGCATTGGTATTATTTTGTCGTCATTTTTCTCAAACGTATCAATCTGCCCCGGGGATGGGGCACATTGATACAAATGACTTTTTTTGATTTTTTTAAAATTACATGCGAAAATAATATATAAAACAACGATTGTACATTTTTATAACATACTACACAAGTTTTGCTGTCACCTCATGGGAAAAAAACTTGAATTTTCTACTTTCTTCACATCAAAAAAAATCTTAGAAAAAAACTGTATCAATGTACCCCAGTTCCCCCTAAATGATTATTAAAAAAATAGTTTGCTTTCCTTGCTAAAGTCGAACTTTTCAAAGACTATTCTAGAAAATCTTATAAAAAAAATTAAAATTTACATTTTATCAATATTAAAAAGAAAGAATATTCACAGTCAAATTTAACATTATATTTGAAAATCCCAATATTTTACCTCAGTTTTTAAACTATTTTCAGATTATTTAAATGCACAAGAATAAAACTAAAATGAAAGAACAGTATTGCAAAGATATTCCTCAACGGTTTTTTCTGTATTAAAATGCTATAGAATGATAATAAAACTAATGACAGCAGTACAGACTCATTGCGATTTCGAATAAAGTTTTTACATCGTTTTTTATTGTGCTGAAAAAAATTATTTTTTCATTTGAAAATTAATCGAATTTACGAGACATATTTTATAATTTATTATGCACCAATACCGATCTTTTAATAAAATGTATTCTGTTTATTTATTTGTTGATTTATTTTACGAGATGAAATTTTGCTGTTTGCATTAAGGCCGAAAAAAATATGAAATTTCGGATAACATAATTAAATATGAGTTAAACTGAAATTTAGAGAAAAATTTAAATTTAATATAGATATCCCGTGTTTTCTTGCGGGACACCACAAGATAAGGTAAGATGGTGAATGCGAAGAACATAATATGCTGAAGGCGAAGGTTCCTGATGAATGTATTTCAAATCGTAAATCCAGTCATCAATATTTGCATATTTAAATGTATGGGTACGAGAATCAGTGAGGCCCAATTACAGTTGTTAAGGGTTAAAACTTATATACAATATAAATTTTAGCAGTAAAACATTTAAATAGTTATAGAAGTTTGCTTATTGACACTGTAGATTTATTTTAACATTCATACGTGAACTCTTTTTGAATTTAGATCTCATCTAACTAACCTTAATGGACATAATAAGTTACGTTTTATACTCAATTTTTGCAGGAAAAATTGTTTTCACCAATAACCCTTTATAGTTATTATAGTCCTTTACCAAGAGTTGATGAATTTTGTCTCATTTATGCTGAATGCTTACTAAGCCATCTCATTAGTCATTCAAATGAATTACTCGCTTAAATATTCCAAATTCTAAAAGTATTCGTAACTGGTGGCATGTACACAAAACAAAATTGCTCCAACAATTTTATTGGCAAGTAATATAAATACCAAAAAAATTTCGAATGTGTGGGTATAGTATGACCACTGAATGATTGATTATATTTTAATAAAAAGTACCTATTGGAGTTTGATAATGCAAATAAATTTGTTCATTTACAAATGATAAAAAAATAAAAGAAATTGTATATTTTATTTAAATTTTTAAAGTAAATATAGAAATCTGATAAAGCCTTTTCTTTATTTTTTAGAAAAAATACATTACAATTACCTTTTGATTTTAAATGAAGTTTTCAAAATGAAAATGTGAAAATTTTCTTACAAGCCATGTTTGTTAAAAAATAGGAATTAAAAAGACAAATTTAACTACCGATAAAAGAAAAAAAAAAAAAAAGAAAGAAAACTTCCTCACATAAATGATTTTCTACATTGTGACAGAAATTTGATTTGGAAGCATGTCTTCTTTTAACCTTTTGCGGCGCACCACCCTTTAAAATTGAAATTTAGACAAAATGTTGTAGCATACTATTTAGATTTAAAGGGATACACGTGTAAAAGGTCGTAAAGATTGCACTTACGTTTTCATTCAGTAGAAATTCCATCAGCGGGAACACTGTACACTAGAAGTCTGAAAAGGACGGCTAAACGAGCTTTGCAGTGAAGCGCGAAAGTGAGTCAAAGTTTTTCAACTCAAAAACACTTACAATTTTCAATTAGTACACTATTCCATTTGTATATATATATATATATATATAGTTATATATATATACATGTACACACACACACACACACAAGACCTATATGTAAAAATATTTACAAATAGATTTATTTTTTAGGTTCGTGGTATTTTTGAAAGCCAGTTACACCTTTTAGTAAAAACATACACAAAATTGCAGCTTTTGCACATGAAAAATTATTTTTCCTTAGTTTTCTTGCTTATGTAGTGCACGTCTTCTGTGCTAACATTTAATCGACATGTGTTCGCGTGTAGTATATGTATACTATATGCACATGTAATTTATACTTATACTATAACGCATAAAATATCAATATTTCCGGGGGTACATTTCAATGTTCTAGTGCAACATACGTCTACACCGTATCATCCTGAAGGAACTAGAAAATGTAAACACACATGTTTTCGCTATCATAGTTTTCATATGCGTAAGATAAGAAGCGCTGAAGGTGCAGTGTTCCAGTTCATGGGACGCCTCATTTTATTCAACGATTGTACGCATGCTTTCATATAATAAATTAGAAATAATATAGTATAAGTAACTTAAAGTATAACTAACAAAATTGCATACAAGTTTTTTATTTAAAATCAATTATTTTTTATTTTTTTAATAAAATAGACAATATTCCTTGGAAATTTAAAGTTTTACTCATCACAGCTAAAAACTATTGATTTGTAGGAATGTACCGGGTTTCTAGTAAATAACTGACCCATTTTGAACTTAAATAACAAATAAACGGTTTGAGATAATAATGCACGGTTTGAAATATTGTTATTAGAAAATCAATAAATTTTTAAACATGTACTTTGTTAATATAGTTCAAATTTCGGAAAAAAATATCGCGCTGGCGGTAACAGGCTGTTTGAATAGAGACATGACTCTAATTTTCATAAATATGAGATTTTCGGCTGAATCTGAATCTATATGTTGTCGAATCTGAATCTATATGTTGAATCGACTCTCGAATCAGCTTCAGAAATAGGGTACGTTGGTTGGAAAGTGATTTAAAATAATATTTATGATTGAACTATCTGTATTATACTTCACCTCCTCAGTCTTGAGACTGAGATATTATTTTAAATATTATTATGTTACATTAACAAAGTGCATATTTTAAAATTTATTTATATTCTAATAACAATACAGCAAGCCGCACATTTTTATCTCAAACAGTTTTTTTTTTTTTTTTTTTTTTTTTTTTTGTTATTTACATTCAAAATGGGTCAGTCATTTACTGGACACCTGGTATCTACCATCTATTATTGAGCGATATGCACGAAAAACAATCAACTCCAGTGTATATCAAAATCTAACTGAATCTAAAGTTTCGTGAAATTCCGTGCATTACTTTTTGAGGTAAAGCACCCAAAATATTTTTGTCACATACAGAGTGACAGAGATATAGGCTCACAGACATTTTGTAAAAACCGCCAAATCGTGTTCAGGACCTAAAACTTATAAATCCATCGAAAACCGGAAAATGATTTTTTTTCCTGAATCCGATACTTCTTGTAAAGATGGAAGAAAATAAAAATATAAAAAATTTGTTTAATTCTATGCAAAATTCCATACGTGTTTCGATGACCTAAAGAAGAGACAGACCCACTCACTAATACAAACGCCAACGCGCACACGGACTTACATACCATCGTACATTTTGCAAAAACATATTTTTGGATCTCTGTCCCCTAAAGTATGTAAATCCCTTCGAAAAAAGTAGAGATTAACTTTGACCTATCATAGTAAATTTGGGCCAAGAGAAAAATATTAAATCTGCTACATCACTTGAGTTAACGACAAAATTTTGGTCTCAATATATATATAGCATCAATACTGTTAGTTTGGCAGCTCATTGGAAATAATTAGTCGAGATTACATCATCGTAGAATGGATAAAAATTTCACAAAGCTTGATAAAAATTACCTTTATTTGGCTCAAAGTTACCCTGATTGACTGTACTTTGTTTCCTTATAAATAAAAGAAAGAAAGAAAATTCATATGTCAAGCATAATGAAACACTTTCCTATGCTTCATGAAATTTTTAACAAAGCTTCGTTATTAGAAAAAAAGCATTAACCCTGAACAAACAAATTAACAGCTCACTTTCTTTCATACCATTCAACGGAGTTTGGATTGAAGGGAAACTAATCTTGAACTTATCTTGCTCCTCTGGAATGATTTTGTAATATTAATGGTTTTTCTTTACGAAAATTCTCGAAGAAAATCTGAGTAAAACCCCTAATTGTTTACTGAGCAATTTCGACTGATCCCTTTTTTTTTTTTTTTTTGTTGTTTTTTTTTTATTATTTATTTATTTTTTTTCGTGGAGAAGATTTTTTTTCAAGAAAGTTTGTTAAAAATGGATTTTTTCAGCAATTTTTTTTCTGTGTTTCTTTAAAAGGTAAATATTCTTCCAAAGTATGTTTCATTTTGCATTAAATTACCATTTATATATTTAATTAAACTATAAATAATATGCTATATAAACTTCTGCACTTACATTATTTCTTTTATATATTTTTAAATGATAAGTTTAAAAACAGGTCTCTTTATCTTTCTGTTTTCAGTCTATTTTATACACATACAGTGTATTTCGCTACCAGACTGACAAACTTTGAGGGATGATAGTACACACGAAGACAAACATTATTAAATAGGAAACCATAGGGCGCAAACGTCTTTTCTTTCTGAGCTAGGAGCCATTCAAATTTAAGGTCTAAAATTTCAAACCATGATAAAAAACGGAAAAAAGGTTCGATTCATTTGCAGTTTTCACTAAAATCATTCTTTATATCACGATTTTTTAGAAAAAAATTTTAAAGGTTATGTTCAAAAATTGTCGATAGAGTGTGCTTTAGACTTTGGAGTAACGAACAATTACTTTTTACCGTCATTTTGTGTATGGGGATGAAAATTTTCTAAAGTGTAGACTTTAACTTAAATTTTAAGCCCAAAATCGGAAACATTGCGATCGGGTAACTAGCGAAAATTTAACTGTGAACAGAGGGGGACATTTTAAACGCTCATAAATATTGGACAAACAAATCGATTTTGTTGCGGTTTGCATGTAAGTCATTCCCTTGGTAATTATTTTATTCAAAATGACGTGCAGCTTTGATGTCCTTATTTTTTGATAGAGGGCGCTTCCGACACATCTCTGACTTTTCAATGGCATTACTCCTGGAAGTTTTTCTACCAGACCAACATACTTCCAGGAAGTGTTAGGGATATAAAGACGACTTGGAATCACATAGGAATGTAACGTTGGAAATGCCTTTTTTGCAAGTTACGGTTAAAGGAAGCAGAGAAAAAAAGTAACAGAAACAGCAGAGAAAAGCGACACGTTAATGTAACAGAAAAAAATTTATTTAAAGGTTTTACTAGAAAAGGTGTTCGAAATTACGACCAGAAGTAGTCCGGCAAGTTTGACAGCGACGGTAGATCGCGCTGAACGGTAATGCGCCTGAGCAGCGATCACTTTCAAGTTATCATTCACGAACTGGTTCCAAAGGTAGCAGAATGAAGTATCTGAACGATGAACAGCAGGATAGGGACTGAAAGGGGACTGAAGAGGATGAACAGCACCACATTTTACCAATGACGTTTGCAGACACTTCAAAGTAACATATGGACTGCGGTGGATAGGCGTGGTGGCCCGGTTCATTGGCCTGCCAGATCGCCGGACCTATCATGTATGGACTTCTTCTGCTGAGATCAAATGAAAATTTGAGTGTATAACACTCCCGTACCATCAGTTGAAGACCTCGCAGCTGGTATTTCTGTAGCAGCCAGAAAACTATAAGAGATGACAGGAATCTTTCAAAGCGTGAGGAATTCCACACGATGCCGCAGTCAAGCATGCAGGACTGGTTCTGGTCGGAATTTCGAACACATTTTGTAGTAAAACATTTAAATAAACTGTTTTCTGTCACATTAACGTGTTGCTCTTTCTCTGCTGTTTCAGTTTTCTTTTATCTGCTTCCTTTAACCGTAACTCGCAAAAAAGGCATTTCAAACGTTACATTCCTATGTGATTCCGAATCGTCTTTGTATCCCTAACACTTCCTGGAAGTATGTTGGTCTGGTAGTAAAACACCCAGGAATAATGCCATTGAAATGTCAGAGATGTGTCGGAAGCGCCCTCTATCAAAATATGAGGACACCAAAGCTGTACGTCATTTTGTATAAAATAATTACCAAGGGAATGACTTACACGCAAACCGCAACAAAATCGATTTGTTTGTGCAATATTTATGAGAGTTTAAAATCTACCCCTCTGTTCACAGTTAAATTTTCGCTAGTTACCCAATCCCAATGTTTCCGATTTTGGGCTTAAAATTTAAGTTAAAGTCTAAACTTTAGAATAATTTCAACCCGATGCACAAAATAACGGTAAAAAGTAGTTGTTCGTTACTCTAAAGTCTAAAGCGCCCTCTATCGACAATTTTTAACGTAACCTTTAAAATATTTTTCTAAAAAAATCGTGATATAAAGAATGATTTTAGTGAAAACCGCAAACGAATCGACCCTTTTTTCCGTTTTTTATCATCGTTTGAAATTTTGGACCTTTAACTGTAATGGACCCTAGCTCCTATATAAGACGTTTGCGGCCCATGGTGTCCTATTTAAAAAAGTTTGTTTTCATGTCTACTATCATCCCTCTAAGTTTGTCGGTCTGGTAGCGAAACACCCTGTATAGACAATGTAGTCTGAATAGAATTATAGTAACTAATTTCACACAGCTTAGAATAAATCAAGATTTTTTTTATCTAAAAAATATCTAAAAAGAAAGACAGTATATGTCTATAAATCAAGGTTTTATTTAACTTTAAAAGTTTTTCAAAATATATATTTTCCTTTAATTAAATACATTTGAACCAGTTCCTTCATCTAAATATTCTTTAATTTATTTCCAATCAGGTATATTTTACAAATATTATATTTAAGATAAATCAATTACCTTCAAATTTTCTTTTTGCTAAAGAATGATAATTCCTGCTGCAAATTATACAGCACAGATAAAAGTGCACCTTGGGAAATCCTACGATTTATTGTTAATTAATAAGTTCATCCCTTGTGGTAGTAGCAATTTAGCAAGATATTTCTTTATCTATAACTTGTTCTCGTTAATTTAGTTTCGCATTGAAATACTTTCGTAACTGACAATGACTTTTGGCGTAATGGTATTCATGTAATAATATACGTGTATACGTTATAATCAAGTTATTAGCATTATAATCTCCTTTAATGTGACGTATTATGTTATAAATATTAATATGAACCGCAGTTCAATTAAAATTTATAAATTGTAATAAATTATGTTGATACATGTGTTAACTCAAATATAACGGGAATTATTTTTAAATGTATTTTTACGTGGCTGGTAAACTACAATTAGCATATACAAACTAATCCCTATATATGAGTTAAGATAGCCAATTAAATGTTGTCATCGTGCAGTACAAAATACATTAAAAATATCCTTTTATTTGTAAACATCCACTTTTAAACGTGCTGAATTTGGAGGATTTTAATGCTATACTAAATTTAAATTAAGGTTAACATTATTAAAAACGACTAAAATAATTTAAAAGGATTTTTTATGTCAGAAATCCCATACATGACAAAATTTTAAAAAAATTAACATTGTATTTGTTTGTTTACAGAAAGACACTTCGGTTGATGCAAAAACGTCGTGTATATCACCTTTAGGGTCTTCCATATTTCGAGTGAAATCACAAATTTGTGCTTTACAAAATGTCTCACTTGCTCTGAAAATTTTTCGCCGAGTTAATTTGCTACGTTGTAAAAAGTGCTTCATGATTTTTTTTCCTTTACTTAGAATTCCTGAAAAATAGATGCATGAAAAAAAATAACGCTTTAACATAACTAAATGTAAGTTTTCTAAAAATTTATAGTTAAAGAAATACGGGTGAAATAAAAATGAAAATGCAGGTGAGAAATATGTGTTTTAAAGCAGAAATCCTATAACCGCGAAGTAAGAAATATTTTTCATTTCCATGCTGCACATTACTGATTAATTTAAATGTAAAAAATCGTTGCTCTGGAATGTTTGGTAAAAGATATTCAACTTTTGATTAGTTTGTCAGATTTTCTTAAAAGTCACACAACTTAAAATTTAGCGATGAGAAAGTTTAAAACAAAAGCAATTCAATTGACATTAGTCTTCTAACTTGGTAGGTTGGTTCTTAAACAACTGAGCCATCCCCGAAGTCCTGAATAAAACTACGAAAATATCAGTAGGATACCAACAGGAAATTCTTTCAATGTTTCGGATTAAAGAGTACATAAAATAAAAATCGCAAGAACATTATTCGTCGTATTAATTTGCAAACACATAAAATAAAAATACGTAGGGGGAACTAGGGCACATTGATACACCCCCTGTACAGCACACAGGGTCATTACAGGAAGTTTCACAACAGCTCCAAAAGGTGATACTAGTGAAATTAACTACATACAGAAAGTTTTGGAATGATTCAATAGTTTGATGAAATGGGATGGGTGATTATTTGTTTTTGTAGGTCAGAAGTAAATTTGAGTTGCACAATTGAAATGGTGTTATACAACTGTTCCAGTATTTTCAACCGAAAATAATACCCTCCCTGGCAAGTAAAGCTACTCTTTATCAGTTCCTCATTCTTTATTGTTAGATAAATTATGAAGTGTTGGATTTGCGACTCATTTTATTTAAAATGGCTGTATGGGGCACATTGATACAGTCTTTGTCGGGGCACATTGATACAATCTAAATCCTTTTCTAGTTCATTTTTTAATTACCTTTTATTTTATTTATTTTATTTTATTTTTTTTTTTGCCATACACTCCTTAATTCAACCATTTTTCGTCAAAAATTTCTACTATTAGTTTTTATTGAAGTGAAATAGCTCTAATTTCTTTATATTAGAACATTTTATAGTATTTTTGCAAACATAAGACGTACAAACTTATACAATATCTAGTGCTAGTAGAATTAACAAAGAAATGGACGGCAGCGTGGCAAATCTCAAATTTATATCGATTCTCCAGAGAAAAAAGTATTATCGACATGAGAAATGTTAAGTAAGAGAAACAAGCTGCAGAACAGTACAGGATAATTATATTATAAACATAATTTTTAATATAATTATCCTTTATTTTCTGTTTGTAAACCGATTTATAAACAGAAAACCTGGTAATTCTTTCACCTTTCCTAAGAAAGAAGATAATTCTGGGGTTAAAGTGCCATATATGACAAAGTTACCACAGCCAACAAACAGACAAGGAACAGTCAGAACATCAGGTCATTATACAGTTCATTTTGATTGCTTTAATATCGGTTACAAATAAATTGTGTGGGATTTTAATGTCTATAAATATATATATAATGATTTGCTAACTATTTTTCTATGAAAAATATGCATTGGTATTATTTTGTCTCTATTTTTCCCAGACGTGTCAAAGTGTATCTATCTGCCCCAGGGATGGGGCACATTGATACAAATTACTTTTTTTGATTTTTTAAAAATTACATGCAAAAATAATATATAAAACAACGATTGTACATTTTTACAACAAACTACACAGGTTTTGCTGACATCACATAGAAAAATAACTTGAAATTTCTGCTTTCTAGACACCAAAAATTTTTTTTGAAATAAGCTGTATCAATGTCCCCCAGTTCCCCCTATATGCCCATTCGCACTTCCTTTATTTCTAGTTTAATTTAAACATTTTACTTACATTATTTGCAAAGATGTTTCAAACTGTTGATTAGCAAAGTCGGTGATAAGTTTTTCATCTTGCTGCATTCTTGTGTCAGTGTTTTGTTTAGTCGGAAATACCTCGGGATTTCTGAATATGGCAGTTATGAAATTCTATTCCATTTTACAATTTTTGTTCAGCCGATGAAATCAGATAAAATTATTATTTTTTTTTATGTCTGGAAACATTTGTCCTTTAAAACTATTACTTAGATATTTTGTTATCTTGTTCAAAATACATTAATATACCCAAAAGTCATTGGCCACTTTTCATTTTAGATATTTTGACAAATATTTAAAACTAGCTGACCCGCCCGGCGTTGCCCGGGTCCGTAATAATAAAGTTAAACGAACTTGAAATTTTTATGATTTTATCTTTAACTTGAAATATGTGTAAATACACTGTTAAAAATTTGATCCTTTTTCTGCATCGTCACTCCATCGCTTTTATAGAAAATGATTACTTCAGCCTATTATGGAGCATTCTCATAGGTCAGAAGAGAGATATTCTATAAAAGCGGGGGAGTGATGATGCAGCAAAAAGGTCAAATTGTTTACAGTGTACATTATATTAAATATGTGCTCCCTGACTGTGTCAAAAATCGGTTTTAAAAAAAACTAATATTTAGCTGCAAAAATATCCAAAATGACAGCAATAAGAAATGCAGGAGGGAATATGTGTCCAACGATTGCGTGATTTTCGTGTTAATGTGTTGATATTTATCCTTAAAATTACTCTTAAGTAGAGTTGCAAAAAGTCGGTTTATTCGCGGGTTTATTTCCAATAGACCAGGTTTGTTCCCAGATTTATTCCCAAAAAACCGAATTATTCCAAAAAATCCCGGGTTTTTTCCAGGTTTATTCCTAAAAACCCGGTTTATTCCCGGGTTTAAACCGGGTTTTTTCTAACCTTTGCAACGCTACTGTTAAGTGACTTAACTAAATACTTTTTCCACATAGATATCCCAAGTGAAATATTTTGAATTTCAAACTAATTATATCACTCTTAAATCCGACTATACCGTGAATGAAATCGATTCTCGATGATTAGCTAAAAGGTTAGAATATAGCATTATAATTTCAGAGCCATTTTACAAAAATAGGTGTATATTTTTTTATCAAACTTGCGTAATGTTCATTCTGTGAACAAAATCCTAATCGTAATCTAATTGTATTGTAATGATAACTTGTCTGTAACCTAGCTGTATCTTAACAGTAAACTAACTGTAAATTAAATATACCATAAATGTAACCTGGCCATCACCTTATCATAACCTACCCATAATCTAACCACAACCTTACCGCAACTTAACCTTAACCTAACTGTAACTTAACCATGACCTAACTGTAACCTAACCGGAAATTAAATATAACATAAGGCTCACCAGAACGTAATTGCAACCTAACTGTACCTAACCGTAACCAAGTTCTAATTTAACACTAACTATAAACGAAATATCTTAACCATTTCGCACTAAGTACTTAGTTTCATTTTCCACCGCTACGAAGCGCATTATGTTTTGTAAAACATTCGAATTTTAAGTTCGGATTGGATTCATTTTCATGGAAATTATTTTGTCTTCTTTGGATACGGTTGTTGTTGTTTGAAATATTTTTGTTCAGTTAGATTCGGTTCAATTCAGATTTCGGGGTTTTTTTTTCCTTCAAATGGAATTTTTAGGTTCGGGCCGGGTTGTACTTCCATGGAAATTAATTTACCTAGTTCCAATGAGGTTATACTTCACTGAAATATTTTTGTTAGGTTCAGATTAGACGGTTCAAATTTCGAGATTTTTTTTTGTTTTTTTACAAATTTTTTGGTTCGGATTGGGTTTATGTCCATGGAAATTATATTGTCTTGTTCGTATCTGGTTATAGTTATTTCGAATATTTTCGTCGGATTCAGATTTGGTTCGATTCAGATTTCAGGTATTTTTTTCAAATTGATTTTTAAGGTTCTGGTCGGATTTATGTCCAGGGAAATTATTATGTCTTTCTCGGATCCGGTTTAGGATCTTTGGAATATTTTTTCGGGTTTAGATGTCGTTCAATTCAGATTTCGGTTTTTTTTAATGGAATTTTTAGGTTCAGGTTGTGTTGCGAATCAACGGAAATTATTCTGCATTGTTCAAATAAGGATATGCTTCTCTGGAATATTTTAGTCAGATTCAGATTTAGTTTAGTTTTTTAGGTTCGCATTGGGTTCATGTTCATGGAAATTATTTGTCTTGTTCGGATCCGGGTATGGTTCTGTGGAATATTTTTGTCAGGTTCATATTTGGTTCGATTCAAATATCAGGTATTTTTTTCAAATGTAATTTTAGGTTCGGATCGGGTTCATGTCCCCGGAAATTATTTTCTCTCATTTGAATCCGGTTATGATTCTTTCGAATATTTTGATCGGAATCAGATGTAGTTTGCATAAAATTTCAGGGTTTTTTTCAAATGGAATTTTTTAAGTTCGAGTCAGGTTTATGTTCACGGAAATTATTTTGTCTTGCTCTTATCAGGTTATAGTTCTTTGCAATATTTTTATCGATTTCAGGTTTCGTTCTGGTTATTTTTCGGGCTTTTTCAAAGAAAATTTCTAGGTTCGGGTCGGGTTGCATATGCACGAACATTATTTTTCCTTGATCGGATTGTGGTATGCTTCATTTGAATATTATTGTGGGATTCCGATTTGATTCGGATCAGATATCAAATCCATAGTTTTTTTTCAAATGAAATTTTTAGGTTCGGGTCGGGTTTATGCTTATGGAATTTTTGTATTGCTTGGATCGGAGTATGGTCTGATTTTTTCTGGTTGGTATCGGGTTCTGTTACGCCTAAACATTATTCGCTACTATTCTTTAGTGACTATTTTTGATACATAATTTATTTTGCTATTTGATAATTTATTACTGTGTATGAATCGTCTGTTGATTCGAACAACTGTACGTCAAACAGCCATTTCATTTTTGTTTTAAAAACAAAGTAAATCTTAATAAAATTTTAACTTAAATAAATTGCATTCAAATTTAATCAATGATTTAAAAAAACTGCTAAAAAAGCCTCATATATACTTATACATATACAGGGTGTATCTAAACTACTGGGCAAAACTTTAAGGGGTGATAGTACACAAAAAGACAAATAATATTAAATGGGAAACTAAGGGTCCCAAACATCTTCCGAAGGAGATACGCGCCATCAATGTTTAGGGTCCAAAATTTGAAATGATTATAAAAAACGGAAAAATTGGTCGATTCGTTTGCGGTTTTCACGAAAACTATTCTTTATGTCAGTGTCTTGAAAATAAATTATAAAGATAAATTCCAAAAAATGCCGATAGAGGGCGCTTTAGACTTTGGAGTAAAGAACAACTATTTTATACAGTTATTTTTTGCATCTCTTTAAATTTTTTTAGAAGTTTAGACATAAACTTAAATTTTGAGCTTAAAATCTGTGGTTAAGTAACGCAAACTGAACTATGTTCATTGGGAGTGGTTAGGTTCAAATTTCAAATGATTATAAAAAATAGAATAATTGATCAATTCATTTGCGGTTTTCACTAAAACTATTCTTTATATCAGTATTGTCTTAAAAATAAATTATAAACATAAATTTCAAAAAAATTCGATAGAGGACGCTTTAGACTTTGGAGTAACGTACAACTATTTTTTACCGTTATTTTTTGCAATTTTTTGAAGCTTAGACATAAGCTTAAATTTTGTGCTGAAAATCTGAATCGTTGAGAGTGGTTAAGTAGCGCTAACTGAATTGTCTTCAATGGGGGTGAGAAGGTTCAAATTTCAAATGATTATAAAAAAGGGAAAAATTGATCGATTCGTTTGCGGTTTTTTCTAAAACCATTCTTTATGCCAGTATTTCCTCGAAAATAAATTTTAAAGATAAATGTCAAAAAATTCCGTTAGAGGACGCCTTAAACTTTAGAGTAACCAACAACAATTTTTAACTGTAATTTTTTATATCTAATTAAATGCTTGCAAAAGCTTAGACTTAAATTTTGAGCTCAATTTCTGAATCGTTGGCAGGGGTTAAAAGCGCAAACTGAACTGTGTTCAGGAGTTGAAATGTTACCCTGCCCACCCTACGAACACAGTTCAATTTTCCGCTACTTAGTTACTCACAACGATTCAGATTTTGAGCTCAAAATTTAAGTCTAACATTTTAAAGCATTTATTTAAATAAAAAATAATAACGATTAAAAATACTTGTTGGTTACTCTAAAGTTTAAGGCGCCTTCTAAAGGAATTTTTTGAAATTTATCTTTAAATTTTATTTTCAAAGAAATACTGACATAAAGAATGGCTTTAGAGAAAACCGCAAACGAATCAACCAATTTTTCCGTTTTTTATAATTATTTGAAATTTGAACCTCCCCACCCCCATTGAACATAGTTCAGTTTGCGCTACTTAACCATTCTCAACGATTCAGATTTTCAGCTGAAAATTTAAGTTTATGTCTAAGCTTCTAAAAAAATTTAATGAGAAGCAAAAAATAACGGTAAAAAATAGTTGTACGTTACTCCAAAGTCTAAAGCGCCCTCTATCGGCATTTTTTTTAATTTATCTGTCTAATTTATTTTTAAGACAATACTGACATAAAGAAAAAATTTACTGAAAACCGCAAATCAATTGACCAATTTTTCTGTTTTTTATAATCATTTGAAATTTGAACATACCCACTCCCATTGGACACAGTTCAGTTTGCGCTACTTAACCACAGATTTTGAGCTCAAAATTTAAGTTTATGTCTGAACTTCTAAAAAAATTAACAGATGCAAAAAATAACGGTAAAAAATAGTTGTTCATTACTCCAAAGTCTAAAGCGCCCTCTATCGGCATTTTTTGAAACTTATCTTTATAATTTATTTTCAAGACAATACTGACATAAAGAATAGTTTTCGTGAAAACCCCAAACGAATCGACCAATTTTTTCGTTTTTTATAATTATTTCAAATTTTGGACCCTAAACTTTGATGGCGCCTATCTCCTTCGGAAGACGTTTGGGACCCTTAGTTCCCCATTTAATATTATTTGTCTTTATGTGTACTATCACCCCTTAAAGTTTTGCCCAGTAGTTTAGATACACCCTGTATTTACTGCAATATAGCTAACCACACATACATTCTAATGTACGAAGTACCAACGTTCTGACGCAACATCTGTGTTCAAAAATCCTAAGTTAAACTGACATTTTGCCAGTCTATGAATTTTAAAGGTCTTTGGGGAAAAAAACTGCTAAAAATGTAATCCTACATTAAGTCCAATTAAGTACCAACAAAAGCACGTGCTTTGACACGCCTTTCAATTGAAACAGGTTTAAACTCGTATTTTTCTGCTCTTGTTTCTTAAAAAGAACTAATCTATCACTTCACCGGTAAAAATTTATTAATTATTTTATCATATCTGTTTTAAATATCAATATAGAAAATTATTTTAACGTTTTGCTTGAAAATATGACATTCTTTTGTTAATACATTAAAATCGTCTGCAGTCAGAAATCTATATTTTAGATTAATATTTATTACTTAAGTTTTCATGCATGATTTTAAAAGAATGTTTTCATCATTATACATTAAATATTTATTTATATGCAATTATTAAGTCATAAACATTTTTCATCTACGTTATAAACATTTAAAATTACATTAATGAAGGAAACTTTTAGTTATAAAACTTTTAGTTCGTATCAAATGTTTTCAATATCTCATTTAATTTTAATTTGATATTTAATTATTGCTAATTTTCCAATTTCCTTCATATTAAAAGCTAACATTTATTTTAATAAATAATAATAGAACAAAGACCATTTTAAAAATTTACTATTTCCTCTTAAAATATGCTTCAATTGTAATTCATTACTTTCAATTCGTCTTAAAATACAAAATCCCTTCCACGTCCTTTTGTTTGACACATTAAAATTTGAGCGATAAATGGTTTCATATTGCAAAAATTTTTTGAGGCTTACTTCACCTCCACTTATCTCATTCCTCCATGGGTTTCTTTAATTCTGTCTCAGCTTTCTTATCACTTCTGCGAAATATTTTACACAACCAACCAACCGTAAAAAAAAAACGAAAGAGAAAAAATTGGGAAAAAGATGATTTTTTATGAGAGTGACCTCTTGATTTTAATTAATTACTCAGTTAATAATTGGAATTTCGAAATTCTGAAGCTCAGGTACATCAGGAGAGATTTGGGGCTACTCTGAAAAAAATTTTGAGCTTCGTACATGCTGTAGATTTTGCTAGCCATCGCAGACACACACACACACACACACACAGACAGAGTGTTTTGTTCTTTTATTAGTATAGATATTACTTGACATATTCTTCTAAAATTATAAGATTATAAAGACGAGTTGCTTCATACTTTCCATTGAAAGTTTTGGTAAAAAGGCAACTAAGAGACAAAAAGCGAATTAAATACGAAAAATAATAATTGCGATCAACTGTAAATAAAATACTATAAATGACTTGTATCTGTACTGGATTTCCTTCCAAATTTAATGCTTCATTCAGGAATTTGAAAAAATACAATGAAACAATAAACCGCAATTAGTAATTAAATATCTTAAAATTTGATTTATGAGCCTTAATTAATATGAGTTTGTAAGCATTATTATTAATATGAGCATTTGTATGAGTATCAAATATTTTTTATCGCGGTTGAATCCGCATTGCAAAGAAATTATAAGACGACTAACGAATTCGTGTAGTACTGAAGAAAAAGTCACAATATGCAAATTTTTGTATATTTAACCCGTAATAGGGGAAGTGAAAAAGTAGCGCATAGAGATGCAAATTTTGTGCTGTATGTGAGACACCACGTTTCCTGTTACCGGTTAAAATTGGTCGTTTTCTGTTCTAAATGTTGTATTAGAATTTAAGTTACATTTTATTAAAATCTTCTATTTTTTTTAAAATGTAAATAAGATGTCTGTTAAGAAATTATAAGACCACCTGAAGAAATTAGCATATTATACGTCAATCAGAATAATTATAAAACGTACGTGTTTGTATATTGTGAAATTATTCCTGAGAAGCAAAGGTGCAGATACAGATAGTGGTTATTTATGATATATTTGAAGATGCCACGGGGTCACTAGTTGGCTGTGATAAAGTAAGACAAATTTGGCTTTATAAGGACGCTGGTAAATCTGAACGAGAAATAGCTCTGTTAATGAATCGTTCTAAAACTGGCATTTACAAAGAAATTGTTAGACAAAAGGATTAAAATAAAATTAAACGATCTGGAGGAAAAAAGTATTTTAATAGCACATGAGGATCGAAACATATTTTGGATATTAATTTAAAAATGTTTTTTCAACTCAGGAAATGTCGAAACATTTCATAAAAAAAGAAAAAAAACCTCAAACGTGAAAGTTTGGTAGCGTGTATTATGTATCCAAACCATTATGTAGCCAAATAATAATGGAAAATGTATGGAATTGTTGAAAAAAATTTATGTTAATGAAACATCATAAAGAAGAAAGATAATAGGCTAGAAATGTCATGTTATAGCACAAGAAATGGAAAGAAATGATATTTTCAGATTAAAAAATTAATCTTGACGGTCCGGATGGTTATAAACACTGTTGGCATGATTAAAGGAAAATACCGAAACAATGCTTCAGTCGACAAATGGGGGAATGACCAGTAAGGGTTTGTGGGGTTTTTAGTCGTGATAGATTATGCTATTTGACACGAATTTCGGGATGTAAGAATTCTGCGCAATATCGGTTTATGTTGGCATCGTTTGGGCCTTTTTTAGGTTTTGCTAACTGAATGTTTAAGCAGGACAAAGCTTCTTGTCATGTATTTAACTATACCCAGCAATGTTTAAAAAAAATATTCTGTTGTCATGGCTAAGTCAAACTTTAACTTTATGGAAAATCTTTGGGACGTATAAACTTGCAATTTTCACATTAATAATAAACAGTTTCTATCAACATTGAATTAGAAATAACCACTGTAAAAGATTGGTAAAACATTTCTGAGTTTTTACTTAATCACTTGGTCAATTTGAGGTTATAAGAAAAAACGGTGGGTGAATATCATATAATTTACAGATTTTTGTTTTTAGACAAATTGGTCAAAGGAAAAAATAACGGGAGGCATATTGAGATATCCACTCAATGAAAACTAGTCGCAAAACCTATAGTTTTAACGTAAATTAATTGTAATTAAGTTATTCTGTTTTTAATAATTTGACGTTTATTTCTTTTATACTGCTATAATTCATTGCATTACACAAATATATCACCAATTTTTTTTATCTTGACTTTATAAACCTACATAGAGTATGACAGGATATGTTAAATAGAGTACGCCGTCCCTGTTATTATGTATGTTCAAACAATCCGTGTCTTTAAGGGTTAATGTCTCAGCTACGTAACAACCAATTTTTTTAAAAATAATTATCAATAATACTTTTATACTTCAGCTACGATTGGTACCTCTAGCCCTCCTCAACAGATTTGCTGTTCAAAACTTGAAATTTGAATGTAACGTAAAAATGCGATTTTCTCAAACACTGTTTGAGCTAGGGTAATCGTTACAGTTTAACTGATAGGTTTAAATTAACTTCTATTGTCTCTAATGTTTTTAATAATTTTAATTGCATTACTATCGGAAATAGGTGGGTGACATACGAAAGTATAATGGCTGTGACGGACAGACACAGGAGTGATCTTATAATAGTTCCATTTTTATTTTTTACGTACGGAACCCTAAACACAGTCGATTGCTGTGAAATTCAGAAAGATATCGACGACAGAAGGAGCTTAATTTTAGATGCTTTATAAAATTAAATCCGTGATAGCGGATTTTTTGCAAATTTTCATTTTTTATTAACTGACTTCCATTAAAAAAAGAATTTGTCTAACAATTTAACGTTTGTCTACGAGTAACTTTTGAAAGAATTTTTCGATTTAGATCATTAATCCTTTATGGAATGGAGAGGTTCTGATTGTTATTCATTGAATAATTGGTACAATGATAAAAAATGACAGTTTAAAAATAATAAAATCAAAGTGACAATTTGTGTAAAATTCCTTATCATTTAGCTACTTTTTGGAAACAAAATTTTTGATTGGTATACCATCTATATTGTTATGAAATTTTAAGGTGTTTACAGTTAACCAATAAACTACACAAAATTAATATAAATAAAATATTAGTTCCGTTGTCATTTGCGCATGTGCATTTAAAAAATGGTTATCTTGTATTTGATAAAATAGTTCATATATTAAAATTATATTTGCAGTACATTGTTTATACACTCTTTTGGCAAGTTTCGTGAAAGTGGCCTTACATTTACGTGAAAACACTGCATGCTCCAAACAAAAAAACTGTGAAATTTTCATGAATTTTATAAAGAAGTATTTATGTCTCGATGTATCTATATGCTACTATAAAATGAAAACTTAATAAAAGAAGGAATGTTTAACAGAATACATACTCTCGTGGTCTGTAACTACAGATCATTTGAAACGTTTTATATAACAATATGATAGGATATATTTTTTTTTGAAAGTTGTGACAATCTCCGAATTTCTTTCTTAATCAATCCTGTTATGGAATATATGAGGTAAAATATTTCCTTTGTATTCGTGAAGTTTCAGACAAAATCGTCAATTATTTCTCCAGATATTGGAAAAAGTCTAAATTAGAAAACGCCCTTTGAGCATATACTGAAGCTTTGAATTGACACGTGTCTCTAAAAGAAAATTCACATTACACTTAAAATAATTTTTTTAATGTATATTAAAGGGAAGACATTTTATTTTGCATTTTTAGACACCAAAAAATGTTTTACTTAAGGATTTGAATTTAAAATCTTAATTAATGATACATGAAAATGCGTAATTTTGGACAAATTCATAACTTTAAAAGATATTTATTAGTTTTAAATGCGCATTTTGCTGAAGATGGCGCTGTTACAAATCACATTTTTTAAAATAAATTGTTATTGCTGCTGTATATACATTTTAGATGCCAATCTTTGATCCGAATATAGTTGAAATCTATTTTAAAGTCCAATTGTGAAGCTTTTCCGTATTTTACAAAAATTAGCTCTTGAATAGCTGCAAGTTGTACATGAAAGATACATGATGTCGTTAATTTTTTATTCTCTCTTACAGATGGTACTTAAAAAAATGCTTAATGATTACATGTGTCTACAAGAACGAATTCGCTCTAAAAATATAAAAAAATAAAATTATTCCCAATCGAATGTTAAAAATATTTAAATTGCGAGTTAATGTAAAGTAAGTTGTATCGCTATATAATCTGCAAAAAAATTATGTATTTGAACATCAGTTTGCAGTTTGATTTAACCATTTTTATTTATAATTTGTATTAATATTATATTCTAGACAAGAATAAGTTGTCATATGTGCTGCTAACTCAGCAATATCTGGTTAATTTGATGAAATTTCAATTTAAATCTTTTAATCTTCCAGACTCAAGCTCATCTTCAGTTTAATTTAAACTGCATATTTAAGTTTTTCTCAAGACTTTCATACTTTTTAGTGCATTTTACCCCTTGGCGATACCGAAATTAATTTCAGATAATTTCATGAAATTACAATAAACATCTTATTAAATTCCATATGACACATGTGGTTAATATATGGTTAATTCCATGAAAATTTGTCATGTCTATCACGCAGCTTAAAATCACCATGCTTGTTCGCCGCCGTTATTTTCGAAAAGTTTCCTTCACCTTATTCAACTGATGAGATATCTCCAAACAAAAAAGTACGTGTGGCACTCGGGGACTGCCGCGGTAAAGCTATTGCATAGCATTTTTTTATCAACTTATGCAATTATAATAATTTATATATTTTTTATTTATGCAGTTTTTTTTTTGTCTTTGATATTAATTCAAGTTACACTTTTTGAGCGTGATGACCGATAACAATTTTTTTTCTTTTATTGAATAAATGAGAAGTTAATATCGTTTAAAATATGTTTATTATCTTACAATACATGTAGGTTAATCAGGAATTTTTATCATTGAAACTATACGTTTATGGTAGCTGAAATAAAAAACACAAGTATGAGACTTGATATTCTTAAAATATCTGAAAAATACCGCATCACTGTCTGCCGAAGTCTACCGAAGGATACCGTGCCGAAGTCTGCCAAACTGAAGCGACGTTAGCCGGAGTGATAGGTTTTTTTTCTCGTTACGGAATTTCTAGATTCTTTCGCCGCGCTCAAAGCCCGCGATAAAAGCTATGCAATGCCTTAATAAATTACCAAACAAAATTTGGCCGCACTACGAAAATTAGATCGCGAGTTATAAGCATTTTAAATTTTTCGACCCTCACCGTGGAAGGGGGGTCTCCTGTCACCAAAACTTAAAACTGTCTCATAATAAATTACCAAACAAAATATGGCCGCGCTACGAAAGTTAGACCGCGAGTTATAAGCATTTTAAGTTTTTCGACCCTCACCGTGGGGGGGGGGGGGTCTCCTGTCACCAAAAATTAACACTGTCTCATAAGAAATTACCAAACAAAATTTGTCCGCGCTACGGAAATTAGATCGCGAGTTATAAGCATTTTAAATTTTTCGACCCTCACCGTGGGGTGGACGTCTCCTGTCACCAAAAGTAACACTGTCTCATAATAAATTACCAAACAAAATTTGGCCGCACTACGAAAATTAGATCGCGAGTTATAAGCATTTTAAATTTTTCGACCCTCACCATGGAGGGGGGGGGGGGTCTCCTGTCACCAAAAATTAACACTGTCTCATAATAAATTACCAAACAAAATTTGGCCGCGCTACGAAAATTAGATCGCGAGTTATAAGCATTTT
Organism: Maratus speculifer; assembly: GCA_964019185.1. Lineage (NCBI taxonomy): Eukaryota > Metazoa > Arthropoda > Arachnida > Araneae > Salticidae > Maratus > Maratus speculifer. Next base: position 199,281,492 of record OZ025293.1, on the reverse strand, counting down.
AAATTTTTCGGTCCTCACCATTGGGTGGGTCTCCAATCACTAAAAGCTACATTATCCTACCTTGTTTTATCTTAAGACGATTCTTTTCTATACACATTCTATCAGGAATTTTTATTATTGAAACTATAGATATATAGTAACTGAAATAAGAAATATAAGTTTGAGACTTGATATCCTCGAAATATCTGAAAATTACCGCGTCAATGGGTACCGAAGTCTACCGAAGGATACCATGTAGAAGTCTGCCGAACTGAAACGACGTTAGCCGAGTGTTAGGTTTTTTTCGTTACGGAATTGCTACATTTTTCTCGTTACGGAATTTCTTTATTCGGTCGCCGCGCTCAAAGCCCGCGATAAAAGCTATGCAATAGCTTAATAAGTCACTTTTTTCCGTTCTGAAATACTGGTAAGCAAAAATCGTTGTATGTGACAGACATGATATATATTCATTGAATAGTTATATATGAAACATGATAGATACATGTTTCATAAACAGATTCTAATAAAAAAAAATATTTAGTACTGGTCATCGTTAATGGAATTTCTAGTGTTAAATCATTCGTAAAAGATAAAAAATTCGAAATGATAATGCGTCATGAGATTTTAAACAGAAGATTGCAAGATAGTAATCTTTAAGCTAGTTACTAAGAGCTTTAAGACAGACACACCAGATAGAGCATTTTTTATACTTTTAAGTTACTGTTTCGCATTCATAAGATATATGGCATAGATTTCTCAAACCACCATCAGCCTCAATAATAGTATCTGTTTTCTGTCGAAAAAAACTGATGACAGTAATCAGATGTATTTTGGAAACATTTTCCAATAAATACAAATGTCTGTCCCAATCCTGGGAACAGAGTTATATGGACGCCTATTGGAATCCCTCTGAACAATGCCACTTACGTTATAGTCCATCTGGTAAATATTTGAAGAGCTGGGAGGCAACAAGTGGAGTATGATAGGTTCATGAATATTTTTGGCCATCCCTTATTGGGTTTTGTGGGTTGTATGGAATGGTGCAAAGTCTTGTTGAGAACCTACGGCCTCGCAAGTGTAACAGGAGTAATTCAGAGCTTTAACACCTCGTCATAAACAATTGCGTTGACTCTGACATCTTGAAGAAAGACTTGTGAAAGCATCAAGTCATCTTTGCTAATTACGACCATCAAATTCATGAGTAAGGCTGGAAATTTTCTGTGTATGATGGTCAAATCTCTTCATGGATTTTATACAGCTGCCTATCTTTATGCGGTTAACTTCCTAGACCTGTACAAAATTTTTCTCACCTGAGGAAAACAGAATTACTAGCTGCTTTTCATCTTTCATCGTTTTAAATAAGCATTTGGCTCTTGTCAGACGTTTATTCCTGTCGCTCTGGAACAAGAAGTGTCCTCTCTATCATTTAGACCTCTAACGGAGATCGTCACGAATCGAACATCGAATGGTAGCCCCATCAACATGCACCCATGCATCAATGATATACCTTAGCACTTCCTAGGATTTTTATCGAAATGAATGTCGAATTCCGGCAACTTGATAAATTCATATCGCCAGCAATGTCATTCCCTATATAAAAAGGTTTTTACACCAATTTTGGCAGCCTTCAGTTCGCTATTTACTATAAAGCCTAATGACCGGCCAGCTTTCAAAAATATAGCAGACTTTAAATTGGAGTATTCATTAGACAATGTGGCCTCTTCATTAACTCAACTACTCTAGGTTTTGACATATTTACACATAACAGAAATGTATTTGTAATCATAATGTGTTGGATGGTATTTCACTTTAATAAGTGTTCTGAAATAAGTGCCGCGCCCTTTAATATGACGTACATACTTTGTCAGAGTTGATGTCAGCATTAACAGCATACAACACGTCTTGTTTTCTTATGTCAGTTCTGATATTCAAGTTAGATAGCTTCGGACAATTTCGAGGCTTCTTTTTCTTCAATTTTTATAAAACTTTTCTAATTTTTTAAAAACTTTTTGGTTAATCTTATTTAGATACGCATAAATTCAATAAGGTTTCTTTTTTCTCTTGTAAAGATGCCTTCTGAAATTCACTTTGAATTTACGTTTTGGACAGTTTTTCTCCAAATCATCATGATGGCTTAGTTGTCACCATATAGCAATCAGTTGTAACACAAAATGTATCAAATTTCTAGATAAATAGCGAACACTACAGTGCCAGCAAAAGAAATTTTGACATTTAAGCCACATCCTCAAAGTTCGAATGTTTTATTTTAGCCTCCGATGCTATTTCTTTCAGACAAGCTGAAAATTGTCGTGTCATCAGCCCTGAATTTTCTACTGAACCGATTTTGATAATTATTTTTTTTTTAAATGAAAGCTATTTATTTGTAGTTGTGCCCATTTTAGTTCGTTTTTAATTTATTTCCATTTTTATGTTTTATTTTTAATTTTAAAAGCTTTTTCGTGACATTTCTTCAAAACAGTGGTAACAGGTTAAGCTTTTATCTCGATAATATAAATTTATTTTCCAAAATGATTGCGTATAATTATGCACTAATTGAGGCAAAAAAAATATATTTACTGAGAAATAATATTAATAATGTAAATGAAATAACATAAAATAATTTATGATAAAAATTAATGTCTAAAGCAAAATAAGAAAAACTTCAAATGAGGAAAATGATGTCATTCAGCAACCAGATAAATGGGAATTACAATATTATTACGGATGCTTTTTTCATATTACTAATAACAGTAACTTTTAAAAAACATTTGAAGAGAAAATGACGTCACTATTAAAAACATCGCTCTGTGCCGTCTGTTATCCTTTTATCCCGTCAACCTGTTATCTCTGTTATCCCGTCGACCAATTTCGCCAAATTATACAAATCGCCAAACTAATAGCCAAGTTATACTTATAGACATAATTTTTATTTTAAATAACGAAAAAACAAAGAAATAGTAGAATATTAATAAAAGTATTTATAAAAAGTCGAAATATAAATCACTTAATGACATTTTAAACACATGAATCGTATTTAATGTCATTGAATGTGACATTCACGATCATCCATTATTGGCATTTAATCTTATAGTTTGGTGATAATTTTTTGGTCGACGGGATAACCTAGTAGTACCCGATATTAAATTTCAATATTTCTTTTCATTATGGGCACTGAGATTGAGGTTTTACTTTCAGATGACTTCAGTTAGTGAAAATAATGTCACAGTAAAAATGAAATTAGTTTTTTTTTTTTTTTTTTTTTTTTTTTTTTTAATAAAACTATTTTTCTGTGAGTGCATATAAAATAAAATTTCTAGATTTCGCCGGCACTCAGATTACAATTTTAACTGAAGATGTGCGAATATTTGCATGCAAAATTGTAACTGGCAAACTTGACATTTAGTTTGTAAATATATTTATTATATATTGATTCAATAATGTAATTACTTTTGCTTTTTTTTTTAACCAAATCGATCGGGTCTTTTAAACATTTCATTCGTCGAATTCGACGGGATTCCACTCATTTTATTGTTAAATTGCATTTCCTTTTACTCATAGTCTATAAAAAAGCGTTTAAACTAAAGAAAAAAAATCAGTTTTTGATGAATCTAGTCAATGAAGAAGTAGCACGTCAAATTGTATCTCATTTTTATTCCGCAATTCCAATGTCTCAGAGAGAAATTGCTATTCAATCGGGTATTTCACGCCGTTCTGTTTGCTAGTATATTGATAAACACAAGAAAAATGAAGTTAGTTCATTGCAATCTAAACGGGGTCGCCCTTCTAAAAAACCTCTATCGATTTTTTTTTCTAATCGGAGGCGAAACTGAATTTTGCAATGGCAGAATCTACATTCAACTTGTTATTTTATTTTTTTTTCAATTTTAAATAGATGGGGCGGGTTAGAGTTCCTATCATGCATTGATTACATCGAGTGATGTCCCCTCCAGCTTAACATAATTTAGAATTCTCCCTTTGTTTTTTTTTAGTTATGATAATGGTCTGAAGAGATATTTTTTAAAAATTCTTTTCTCTACAAAAAGAAACTCTTCTGGTCCATATAATCGACGTAAGTTGCTTGCAAATGCTGAACAACGTACGTTTTGCTTTGACCTTATTAGAACAAAATGTTTCTGTAAATCGAAAAGCCTTACATTAAACAGAATCAGGGAAAATCTGTCTATGTGCTAAAAATGTCAAGGCCGATTTACCACACGCAAGTACACTGTAAAAAAAAATTCAAGAGATTACTAAAAATTTTTTAGTAAATTTGTATTCCACAGAATTTTTTAGTAACCATTACAAACTTTTTTTTTTGCAAGTGAAACAAGTATTTCTTTTGTAAACTGAACAAAAGACTTTTTTGTATAACTAACTTAAAAAATTTTAGTATGAGCCACCAAGCAAATTTTAGTAATAGCTCCAAAATTATTTTTAATAACCATTACGTGCGCCCGAAGGGCAGTAAATTCCTTAGAGCTGCATCCAGACTTCTGAAGCGGAAGATTTTCGGCAAAACTGCAATAGATGGCAGCACCAAACATTGCTAACATTTTCATAATCCCTTTACTAATGAGTACTTACACTACATACATTCTGGGCGTATTTGACGGTGGCCAGTATCGAACTCGGGACCTTTCAGTCAGGAGTCCGTTACTATAACCCCTATGCTATCAAGGCCACAGCGAGTGTGTTTTAGTAATAGTTATTAAAGATATAAAACTATTAACTCTCTTCGTTGCTAACTTTTTTCTAGTAATTCTTACAGATTTTCTTGTAACCGACTAAGATTACTAAGTTTTTTTTAGTAATTACAAGGATCACTAAATTTTTTTTAGTAGATCGACCCTTTTTTTTTTACAGTGTAGACCAAAACGAAACATCGGTTCAGAAAGACAGAGAAAGACTTCGTCCAGATCTGATAATTTTTTAAAACGTGACGTACTGTTAATGCAAAATATAACAACGGCAGAAATAAACAAGTTGGAAATTGCTCGTGAAGCCTAGCAAATGTGGTGCGTTCGTAGGATAACGAAGTTTAAAAAATATCATTCTTATATATCAATCTCATAAAATTGTAAATAGTTAATTACAATTATAATACGCACCAAACAATGTTCTTTCTATACCATTATGCAATGGAATACTTTTGTGTGGCCTTGTAAATCAATAACAAATTCTCTTTCCACTGCAGATTATGCAAAATGCATATTACAATACGTACTTTATAGATGCATATCAATTTTATTATGTTCGAATGAGTGTAACCCCATTAAAATGCATTTGAAACATTTTTCCCCATTGACCGTAATGTAATGGACTATTTTTGATTGTCCCTGTAATTGATCTATGCATCCAATTTTCATAAAATTTGAAATGACTAGACAAAATTATGTAATAATTATGTATTTTAAATTTAAAACGATTCGTTAGGGTAGTTTTTGAGTTGTTATATGCGGACAGACAGACGGACGGACTGAACGACAACTATAGGTGCTACGTATTTACATAATTACGAACGTACCTAAAAAGAAACATTACTAATGGCTGTTTCAGTAAGCACCATCTGTCACAAACTTCACAATTTTTAATTAGGGTCAAGTTTTTTTTCTTGATGGTACTGTATTTGACTATTAGGCATTTGGATAAAAATGCTTGACATATATAGGAATAAGAATTGAGTGATCTACGGAAAAATCCAACAATATTCGGTTATTTTGGGCCAGGAATTTTTTTTTTGGGGGGGGGAGCGGAGGGCTCACCTTATAAATATTTAATTTTTTTAATTGCATTTAAATGTATATCAAAAACTATTATATGCATAATTTCTTAAAATTAATTTGTGAATACATTAAATAAAAAAAATCCACTGTGACTTCTGATTGCATCATTAAAGATTTAATGATATAGGCGTTTTTTTTAATTTACTAATTTGTAATAGAATAATTAAAAGTCGTTTCCAGGGAGAATCTCTTTTTTACACACAGAATTTATCAATTAATGATAGGATAGATTATTTTCAGTTAAATAATTACTTGCTTCTGGGTCGATGAATATTAAATAACTAATGAAATTTATCGACACCTGTATTTAAAAAAAAAAAAAAAAAAAAAAAAAAAAAACTTACAATAAATTTGTTTCTCTCGAATGAATAAAAGATTAATGAATATTCTGTTTTATAAAAATATACATAGGATGAATTTTTGCAAAATTTTTTTCAAACATTCAAATAAAAAACTCCAGCTCGCTTGCTTGGAAATAGTTAAGTTGCCGGAAATTTTTTTTTCCCTACACATTAATGAAGTTACATTTTATTTTAGTTTAAGTAATTAAATTCTAAATTTGTTTGAGAGGATATTGCCCGATAAGGAAAAAAAGATGATGAGAGAAGATGTATATTTTTTAAGTATTTAAAATTAACTTTTAATAACAATGTTCTAAAAAATGAAACTATAATACCTCTCATAATTACTTACATTACGTATATTTAAAACAAAATATAAATTTATCTTTTGCAAATACCAGTCAAGGAAACTAACTTCTTTAAAATATATTTTGGTCTACAAGTATTAAACTGTTCTTAATTCCACTGAGGTATCTGTAATATGTAATAACCAATAACATTCACGAGTATATTCATTCTGTTTGTTCAAAGCTTTAAATATTTTTAATTAAAAAATCTTATAAACAGTTATTTAAAATCAATATTAAATTTATTATAGTACAACGATTAATTCCAGAATTTGTGACATTCTATATACATTTAGTCTGGCAGCTCTAATATTTGTCAACTGATCATTACAAATATATTCCTTAGAAAGTAAGGTACCCTGGGGTAATAACGCCACGTTAAGGTTCGACCAATTTTCATGGCTCAGTTTTAGTTTGTATTTTTCAAACAAATATACGATTCGATACAGCAACTCATTGACTATCTATATATAAAAAAATAATTTAACAGATATTTATTCATAAAACGTAATGGCGTGATTTCTTGACCAATGCTATTTGGCGTTATTACCCACCTATATGGGTAATAACGCCATGCAAACAAAATTATTAAATAAGATGCAATAATTGCATGTAGATTGCCCAATTCTAAAAATACAAACTCTACAAACTTAGAATTTGACAAATTGCATTCTAAGCTATTGAAAGTGTTCAATTTTTTGTGAAAGTGTAAGAAAATAAAGGTGTGGTGTGTGTGGGTGGAGGATGAGGCAAAAGAATATCAGACTGTGAGCTTCTTTTTGCTTAAAAAGGACCGCTTAAATAGAATTATTAGAAACATTGCACAGTTTTAACTGTGTTTATTTGAATTAGTATTTAGGATGTAGCTCGGCCACTGTAAGGAATCAACCGGGATATTAATGCCAAGGATTGGCGTTATTACCCCGTTATAGTTATTGCGCTGTACATTTTAAATTACAAATTATCTCGAGAAGATATCCAAAATCTTCAACAACATTTCTAATTTCCATGAAATGTACTACAAATTTATGTAATTAACAAAGTATTTCCGGATAAAAAAATAGTCTTCACATCACAAAACGTATCTCACAAATTTTAGATCAAGCGTTAATTTTAGTTGCTTGTAAAAACAATAAGACATAAAAATGAAACAAATTAACTTGAAACTGTTTTTTGCGATTTATATGACTCAAAACCCTTCCGCGCAGAGCATATGGGTGTCATTTACCAGATTATTTCATAATTATGCAAAATATTAGCACTTGGCGTTATTATCCCGCCTGTCGTTATTACCCCACACCACCTTACATTAACTACTACAGGTGTAGTATTTATTTGTGATGTCACCCTACGATGTTATATGAATCATATCAAAAATATTTTCTGACTTTCTGCCTTTTTGTTATAGCACTTTAAAGCTTGCTATAAAATTAGCCGTTTTCAGAAGATTAAAAAAAATCAATTTAAAATGAGCACAGTTGGAAATTTTTTAAACCGAATGAGGATTTTGTTAAGCAATATCCAGATGAGTTTTACTTTATAATAATTTAAAAAATCTTGTTTGTCTTCAATGAATTTTTGTAATGAAAAAAAATATTCAAAATTGTAATTTGTATAGTTTTGATTATTTTATTTTTATATTGAAAATATACTTTAAAACTGAAAAGCGATGGCAATCTAAAGTGATTTAAGGATAGTTATATTTCAAATTTTAATTTGCCCCTAAATTGACGCACCTTAAAAAATAATTTGAATTTTTGCATTGTTTTGAAAATCGCTAATATGAAAATAAATTACACAAAACCGCCATAAAGAAAGTGTACGCATATGGTCATTTTATGCTCTATTATTTAATAAATTGCAAAATATCATATAGGGGTTTTTCTTAGACGTTTTAATTCAATTTTTTAAAATAAAAGATATATGTTTTTCAAAATAATTAAATTTCAACATATTTCTTTTTTTTACTAGATATGTAATCCAATTAAAATTTTAAATAAAAGGATACGGTACTATATAAAAATACAGCGATGTATTTTTTTCTCTTAATGTCTAATTATTTCTCTAAACATAAATTTGTATAAATTATAGACTTTACTGACTTTGAGTTTTAATATAATGATGCTTAGTTCAAAATTATAATATTTCTTTTCTCAAATGAATCAAACTCTAATTGTAAGACCGTTAGGCGTAATTCAAAACACATTTTTTAAAAAACCCTTATTTTTTTATTTTTTACAAACGTCCGTCTTTTAGGTAGATTTCATATGAAATACTACCTATTGCATTCTCTTCCATGTTGGAATTTCTGAAAATTTTTTGCAGATCTACATCGATCATGACTCCTAGACCCAAAACTACCATCAGTAAAAAAGTTTATCTAACTATCTATCTATCGGTGTATATCACTTTCTTCTGGACACGATAACTTCTATAATTATGCTCAGATCTTCTTCAAACTTTTACATAAAATCAAGGAGCATAAAATCTCGGTTGAGTTCGTTAATGGGCAAAATCGGAGCAAGGAGGTGGAAATTGGGAGCATTTTTCTGAAAACCGAAAAAACGCGATAAATTCTTAAATAAAATAGATATCGAATCAGTTTAAAGTTTATGTTACTTCTCAAAAATGGTCTAAAAATTTATGTATGACAAATTTTTGGTAAAATAAAAAATGAGCCAAAGGTCGAAAAAAAAAAACAGGGTTTTTCGGAGAAAAGAAATCATAACTTCGTCAATTCTCAATATATCAAATCCAACTAAATTTTTTATAAATGCACTCAACAGTATCTAAAACTTTTGTACTTACAAGTTTTTGAAAGGACCAACTTTTACCGATGAAAAAATTTAAAAACGAAAAGAAAAAGGGGGGAGGAAAAAGGAAAAAAATCCATAACTTACTCAATTCTTAAGCAATCAAATATAATTAAATTTATTTTACATCTTCTCAATAATATCTAAAACTTTTACATTAACAAGTTTTTCATAGGACCAATTCTTCTGGCAAAAATAAATCAAACAAAAATAGGAGTTGGAAAAAAAAAAACCCAAATCCAAACTGCTTATATTCTGACTCATTTTTAAGTTCATTTTTGATTTTAAACGCATCCAAATGGCGGATACTCTTATTTAGGATCTATATAATGTGAAGTATAAGCCAGTGTTTTGAAAAACTCAGAATATATTTCAAAATAGGCTGCCAAAAAGAGTATTTTGAACAGAATTTCCCGAAGTAATAGTAATTGAAAAATTGAGGAAGTATAACAAATTGCGTTTTTTCTGAGTCATTTAGGTAGCTTTCATTACAAAAAGTAAAAAGCTACCTATTGCAGCCGTCCGGAAGAAAGCACTTCCGGAAAATTTTGGTATATTTTCACCGATCATGACCCCCAGACCCCAAAACCACCCTCCGTTCAAATGTTGACATATATATATATATATATATATATAACCATATATATATATATATATATATCTGATTTTTGTCATGCGATAGCTAACGTATTTATGAACCGATTTGAATGAAACTTGGAATGTACGTAGTACATACAAATGTCTCGACCGAGTTCGTTGGTCAGCATCATCCGCCATTTTGTTTCAAAATGGCGGCCATTTTAAAATTTTTAAAAAATTTAAAATTTAAAATTAAATGCGAAAAAATTAAAAGTTGAAAAATATTTTTCTTTTACGTGTTAGAACTTAAAACAAAGATTCCAGAACACTTTTTATTTTGTCTATATCTTAAAAAATGATTGAGTTATAGCACTTTGAATTTTTCTTATGGCTGACATTTTGAAACGATCTGATTTTTGTCACGTGATAACACGTGTATTTATGAACCGATTTCAATGAAACTTGGTATATACATAGTACATACAAATGTCTCGACCGAGTTCGTTGGCCATCATCATCCGCCATTTTGTTTCAAAATGGTGGCCATTTTAAAATTTTTAAAATTTTTAAAATTTTAAATTAAATGCGAAAAAATCAAAATTTGAAAAACATTTTTCTTTTACGTGTTAGAACTTAAAACAAAGATTCCAGAACACTTTTTATTTTGTCTATATCTTAAAAAATGATTGAGTTATAGCACTTTGAATTTTTCTTATGGCTGACATTTTGAAACGATCTGATTTTTGTCACGTGATAACACGCGTATTTATGAACCGATTTCAATGAAACTTGATATATACATAGTACATACAAATGTCTCGACCGAGTTCGTTGGCCATCATCATCCGCCATTTTGTTTCAAAATGGTGGCCATTTAAAATTTTTTAAAATTTTTAAAATTTTAAATTAAATGCGAAAAAATCAAAATTTGAAAAACATTTTTCTTTTACGTGTTAGAACTTAAAACAAAGATTCCAGAACACTTTTTATTTTGTCTATACCTTAAAAAATGATTGAGTTATAGCACTTTGAATTTTTCGTATGGCTGACATTTTGAAAAGATCTGATTTTTGTCACGTGATAACACGCGTATTTATGAACCAATTTCAATGAAACTTGGTATGTACATAGTACATACAAATGTCTCGACCGAGTTCGTTGGCCAGCATCATCCGCCATTTTGTTTCAAAATGGTGGCCATTTTAAAATTTTTAAAAATTTTAAAATTTAAAATTAAATGCAAAAAAATCAAAATTTGAAAAACATTTTTCTTTTACGTGTTAGAACTTAAAACAAAGATTCCAGAACACTTTTTATTTCGTCTATATCTTAAAAAATGATTGAGTTATAGCACTTTGAATTTTTCTTATGTCTGACATTTTGAAACGATCTGATTTTTGTCACGTGATAACTCGCGTATTTATGAACCGATTTCAATGAAACTTGGTATGTACATAGTACATACAAATGTCTCGACCGAGTTCGTTGGCCAGCATCATCCATCATTTTGTTTCAAAATGGTGGCCATTTTAAATTTTTTAAAAATTAAAAATTAAATGCGAAAAAATTAAAAGTTGAAAAATATTTTTCTTTTACGTGTTAGAACTTAAAACAACGATTCCAGAACACTTTTTATTTTGTCTATACCTTAAAAAATGATTGAGTTATAGCACTTTGAATTTTGCTTATGATTTTGAAACGGTCTGATCTGAACGACCCACAAGGTTGCTGTAAAATGGCATACACTTTATGATATCGTGGAATTTGGTGACTCTCTAAATCGCTTAAAATAAAACCAGGTTGAATAAAAGATGACTAATTTCTAAAAATTTCTATTAATATTCAGTCTTGACAAAAACTAGTATTCAATCTTATAAAATCACTAATTTTATAAGATTTTTTCCACTAATTTCAGCTTAGTATTTTTGAACAATATAACTTACCTTAAAATAAATAAATAAATATATAAGTATATGAAAGCTACCTCTTCCTCCCGGCATTGCCGGAAGGACTTTTTTAAATCCATTTTTGCTCTCAAACACATCCAATTTACAGGTCCTCTTATTTAAGAACTATATAGTGGGACAGATTGGCCAGTTTTTTGATAAAGGCAGAATATATTTCAAAAAAGGTTACTAAAATGGGCACTTCGCACAAAATTTCCCAAAGCGATCATGATTAAGAATTGAGGATTTATTCAAATAACAAATTGGTTATTTTATGACTCCTTTTTAAATCCAATTTTGCTCTTAAACGCATTTAAGTGACAGTTATTTGTTATTTAGAAACTATATAATGTGCGTATTCATCAATTTTTTGATAAAGGCTAAATATATTTTTTAAAAAAGCTGGCAAAGTAAGCACTTCGCAAAAAAAATATCTCAAAGTGATCATAAAAGAATTGAGGATGTATTCAAATAACAAATTGTTTATTTTATGACTTATTTTTAAATTCAATTTTGCTCTCAAACGCATTCAATTGACAGTTATTTGTTATTTTGGAACTGTGTAATGGGCCATATTTGTCAGTTTTTTGATAAAGGCTAAATATATATTTAAAAATGCTAACAAAGTGAACACTTCGCACAAAATTTCCCAAAGCGACCTTAATTCAAGAATGGTGGATGTATTCAAATAACAAATTGGTTATTTTATGACTCATTTTTAAATTCAATTTTGCTCTCAAACGCATTTAATTGACCATTTTTTTGTTATTCAGGAATTATACTAGTGAAAAATGCTCCAAGGAGCAGTGCAAAAGCAGAATATGATTTTAATTGAGCATTAAAAAGTAATGGACAAGTGCTTCTGTTAATTACTGAGCATGAGGAAGGATAAGGGATCCCTTCTTGGCTACAACTCACTTCAATGCCAACTATGAAAAAAGCATATTTGTGCTTTTTCCATACAAAAGAAATTTGCGGTTCTTTAGTAGAATTTTCCACCGTGCTTTAGATGTTAACCAGGGGTGTAGTCATAAAAATAACATAAGATATATGCTCTAAGCAGACGGATATTCTAGAATGTGTATACTATAAGCTTTCTTGAAAAACAGAGGGTATATGGTGTTCTATTAAAAAGTCCAGAAGGTGTACGGCGTATAGCCTGTACTACATCTCTGATGTTAACTGCACTGTTCACTCTGCACTATACTACAAATGAATTTTCTGTGCAATTATACACTTAGGGTATGCTTGGTGGCAGTGCATGAATGTGATACCTGCAGGAACTAGGTATCTGGCATTATGTCGCCTTCCTTTACATTTATGTCTAATTAAGCTGCATCTTTACTGGTTACTTCTTTACACTATACATTTTTACAGTAACTGCGACTGATTTGCTTTCACGGAAAAAGCGCAAATAGGATTTTTTCAAAGTTGGCATTGAAGTGAGTTGTAGCCAAGAAGGGATCCCTTATCCTTCCTCATGCTCAGTAATTAACAGAAGCACTTGTCCATTACTTTTTAATGCTCAATTAAAATCATATTCTGCTTTTGCACTGCTCCTTGGAGCATTTTTCACTAGTCCTTCTATTTTTCCATATTCCACTGGGATACTGCACAACTTGTTTTGTATTTTATATATAGAAATAAAAAATGTTCCCGGGATTAAAAGTTTGTCTTATGTTTAAAAAAAATTAAGTTTTTATCTTTAGTAGTTTTCGAGAAAAGTGCTGTGACACAAAATTTTTGTCCGATTTTCAGAATACTCTACAGTACACCTACAGTATGCCATAAAAAAAATAATTTTTGTGCTATGTTGTGCTTCTTGGTCAGACGAACATTAAAAAAAATCATCAAAATTGGATAAGTATTTAGTTAGTTATTGCAAAAAGAAAAATTGAAAAATCCGTGTTTTTGCGGTTTCCTATGCTTAAGCATTATCGCTCAATCATATTATTGTTGCGCGCTGCCGCAACAATATCAATAACGTTTACAATGATTCCAACCAATGAGAAAGCGCCATTTCACGGCCAAGTAACCGTTTTCTATACAAGCAGGGGAGTGCGTTGCAGCAAAATGCAGCAGATTTTTAACAGTGTGCATATCCTTGGCGCTATAGTTTACAGGAGTGGTACATTGTTCAAAATTTGAAACTTTTTTTGCATCGCCACTGCATCGCTTTGATAGAATATCTCTATTTTGATCGATGAGAATCCTCGATAATGCATTTAAGTAATCGTTTTCTACTTATCTACTATATCGTTTCCGTATATTTATTTTTTCAATCAGCACCAAGGTGCGCACTTTATTAGAAGACGCGCTCTATTAGATAGCGCATTCTATTAGAATAAATACGGTATATACTTATAGTAAATACACTTTGTTAAAGTACAGGGCCCCAATATTTGACAGGTATGCCAGGCATTTTTGCCATTGATGCCATTGTGCTAAAAACAAAATATAAATAAATGAAAAAAATGGATAAATTATAAATTTGGTATGGTGCAAAAAATTGCCTAATTTAAAATTTAAAATCAAATTTCACAGCCACCAGGGCTAGACACCGTGCATAATTATTCAATAAATGATTCATTAACACTAGAACGCCCGGAAATTCTACTCAAGTTTGAAAATAATATTTCTCACCAGAATTTTTATTCAAAATTATTTAATTGATTTATTTAACGTAAATTTGCGTGGATCAGATTTAAATTATTTCAAGAAAATTTTTCTGGTTCGAATCGAAATTTAGTTACATGATTTTAGTGGAATCGACTCCATCCGGGCGTTCTAGTGTTAAAAAATGACAAAAATCAGCATGTCAAAAATTTCAAAAAATTCATAATTCGTTAAAAAATTAAGTTAAAAATAAGAGAAAAAAAAGCATTCTGTATTTTTTATGCTTAATCGAATGGTGTAACTGGTTTTTCTCTCCGATGATCACAAGTACCTTAGATTGATGACTGCCATTCTTTTATTTCATCTTGTAAAAAAACTGTTTAACGTAAAGCTATGAATTTTTGCAGGATTAATTAGCATCGCAAAATCTTTAAAATAAACTTTACCGCAACATTATATCTGCAATAGAACGTTAGATATACCCATTTATGACCAAGTTTGGGAAATACGCAATTTCAGAAAAACCGCCCAGCGAAATAACGTTTTCTCGATGACTACCCCGGGATAAAAAGTTTGCCTTTTGTTTAAAAAAACTAAGTTTTTATCTTTAGTAGTTTTCGAGAAAAGTGCTGTGACACAAAATTTTTGTCCGATTTTCAGATTACTCTACAGTACACCTACAGTATGCCATAAAAAAATTATTTTTGTGCTATGTTATGCTTCTTGGTCAGACGAACATTTAAAAAAAAATCATCAAAATTGGATAAGTATTCAGTTAGTTATTGCAAAAAGAAAAATTGAAAAATCCGTG
The DNA here is from genome assembly GCA_964019185.1 of Maratus speculifer. Taxonomy (NCBI): domain Eukaryota; kingdom Metazoa; phylum Arthropoda; class Arachnida; order Araneae; family Salticidae; genus Maratus; species Maratus speculifer. The sequence goes on along the minus strand of OZ025293.1, from coordinate 199,266,277 downwards.
TGCATCATCGCTCAATCATATTATTGTAGCGCGTTGCCGCGCGCACAATGATAACGTGCGTATTGGTCGATTTTTTAATAAAATCAGAATATATTTCAAAATATGTTTTCAAAATGGGCATTTGAACCGAATTTTGTTTAAGATGATTTTGATAAAATCAGTTCTTTTAGAAAAATTAAATAATTTTTTTTTCAAAAGTGGCCAAATAAAATAGTTAAACTGGGTTTATCAATAGTAATATTTTATTTTTTTTTAATTCAAATGAAAACTCTTCGAAATCTACCTTCGCCTATAGGCCAAGCCGAGAGGGATTTTTTTCAGTTCATATTTCAAAATATGTCTTTCTTATCAAGATTATAAAAAATGTTATTTCTTCCTCGAAATAAATTATGCTTTTTTACACGGTTTAAAATCTGCAGTAAACCATCAGGTCATTCAACTGTTTTCATATAGAATGTCTAGGTGAGCAGCCTGCCTTTGGCCGGGCCCGCGATAAATAATTTTTTTAATTAGCTCCAAATTGTTTGATTTTATATCTTAAGAGATAATGTTATCTGAATTTATATATTTAACAGTAAAATTCATGGAATTAAAAGTATATGTTATTACATATATTATATTCTGCGTAGTTTGATTTTTGAACTCTCACTCCGAAAGCGAGCAAAATCGCGTCAAAACACTTAAAATTTTAGATTTCGTCGAAATTTTGCATATTTTATTTTTTAAAAATATTTCCACCCTTCTCAACTTTTAAATGTTTTTTTTATGATGAAAATCTCATAATATGAGATGTTTTTAAAAGACTGTGCTAAAAGGACGATGTTTACTTACATTTAACTTAGAAAATTGCATCCCGTTAGGCACGTATTGACTTTCGCTTGTGCATTTGAAAGTATTAAAATTCATATATTTTAAAACTAATTGTACCATCGACTGGAAGACAGTTTCCACTTTAAGAATATATTTTTGGTTTGTTGAAACCTAAAAATGTGTGCTCTGAAAGGGTAAAATCATGAGCAACTTTTCAATTTTTCATGGATTTTGTCGAAATTTTCGCGCATTTTATTTTGTTCTAAAATGTTTCTAACCGTCAGAACATTTCAAAATTTGTGTTTATGATGTATATCTAATCTATTGAGATGCTCTAAAAAGACTGCGTTAAAATAAAAACATTTATTTTTGGCGTTGAAAATATACCATCTCGATGAGGCACAAAATGACGCAAGTTCAGGTTTACTAAAAAGAATTAAAATTTATATTTTTAATATCACTTACACCATTGGTTAGAATAAGAATTAAGCTTTACTAGCATATTTTTAGTCTGGTGGTACTTGTTAAAAGTATCCTGTGGAGGCGTTAAAATTAGTAAAAAAAGTTTTTTCTTAAAAAACGTCTCCTGTTTATTATTATTTTTTTTTAAGATTTTAACTGTGATTTTTTTAAACGAAAGTGTACGATATTTCAAAATATATCTTCCGTTTTTTTCCGTTTGGACAACGTCAGTTAATAAATGAAGACAAAGTAATATTTAAATTTACTTTTTCGTTGTTCATTTTCAACCGATTTGGAAAATTACCTTGAGTGCATACGCCACAGCTTTTTCTTTCTCGTAACCGTCCAGATGAATTTTTAATAAGAGTGAGTTCGATTGTTAAATACTAACTCAACTAATTATAAGAGTTTTAAAAGTATAAGTCTCAGATTCATTGTGAGACACTTTAGGTTAACCACACAAACTTTTTCAGTCTCGTACATGTCATAGATTCTCTTAGCCATGGAACACAGACAGAGTGAAACTTTGTTTTATTAGTATATATTACATGACAGTAAATGGATGAGTTCTCATTGTTCAGAATAGAAATAAATCTTGGTGATATATCCGTTTTGCATAAAAAACTGCTAAATGACCTGGTAGATTTTGAACTAAGAAAAAGATGCGTTATATATAATTTTACATTCCCATTTTAATTACGTGTATAAATTTCTATAGTTACACTGTTAAAAATATTCCTGTAACGGGCACAGGTCGGCAACAAAGATTCCAGTCATATTTCGTAGACAAATCTATGCCCATCATTTTTTCCAGTCCGTAAAACAGGATGTAATGCACTTTAAAGTCCAATAAAACTTTAATTATTGTTCCATAGTATGCAGTACGTTAAATAATCCTCATAATATTGTTTTATTGACAGATTCAAAAAATATGTTACGATTAAGTTACATTATTTTTCGAAACACGACTAAAATAAAGGGTTACACCCCAACGGAGGATAATGCACAGGGTCGTACTGTAACTTTATTTACAGATGGGCTAGAACTGTAAGAATATGTGGATTTCCCTACATCTCCCCAGTACCTAAAGGATAAGACCGCTTATTTACAGGTTGGCCAAAATGATAGTCATAGATTTTTTAACGGGGTATAACTGGAAATTCTGTGCTACCGGTATCTGCCCGTAATTTTACAGGAATATTTTTAACAGTGTATGTCATTCCTCTTATTTTATTTTTTTCTTGCCAATATTAACATTTTACTATCTAAATATGTTTCGTTTATTGCTAGCCCAAATGCTTAAAAAATATGATCAGACCGTTTTTGATCTAATAAGACTGTTGCGCATGAAAATTGAAACTTGTGATATAACTTATCATGCAGACAATCGTCGAAAGTTTCAAGTTCGAAGTTCTGTATTTTGAAAACTATTTAACAAAAACGAATTTTTTTTTTTTTTTTTTTTTTTTTTTTTTTTTTTTTTTTAATAATATTGAAATCTCTGAAAGTCAATCTTTACCTTCATAGAGTAATAATAATCTGTTAATACCATTATTAATGTTAAATTGGTTGTAAATATTGAAATTTTGTAATTTTTTTAAATGAAATGTTATAAAAAATAAAGGATTTGAAAACACCTGTAAAATTGATGCATGTTGTAGTATTATATATGAAAATTTGAATCCTCCCAGTTTCAAAGTTGCAGTTTAATTCCTTCCTCTTAAAAAAAAAAAAAAAACTTTGAAAGAAATTATAAAATCATAATTTGTCCTTTTATGTATTCGCAAAAATATAATTAAAGGAAAGCTCCGACATTAACAATATTGCACATCTATAAGAATCAATAAGTCTATGACGCATAAAAAAATTTCAATATTGCCTTTTTGATTCATAACATAGCAAAAATGGGTTCAAAAAACTAATATTCGAGACATTCTAAGGAAATCTTTCTTTGAAATCACGTGCTTTTTGTGAGTTCCTTGCTGAAAAAAGATATGTGCTGGCATCTACATTTGCTATTTGATTTTAAGAGTAAAAAAAAAAAATCCCTGTCGGCTTGGCCTATAGGCAGAGGTAGAATTCGAAGAGTTTTCATTTCAACAACAAAAAATAAAATATTATTAACGATAAACCCAGTTTAACTACTTTATTTGGTCGCTTTTGAAAAATTTTTAGTTTTAGTTTTCTGTAAGAAATGATTTTATCAAAATCCTCTTAAACGAAATTCGGCTCAAATGCCCATTTTGAAAACATATTTTAAAATATATTCTGATTTTATAAAACAATCGACCAAAAAGCACGTTATATAATTCCTAAATAATAAAAAAATGGTCAATTAAATGCGTTTGAGAGCAAAATTGAATTTAAAAATGAGTCATAAAATAACCAATTTGTTATTTGAATACATCCACCATTCTTTAATTAAGATCGCTTTGGGAAATTTTGTGCTAAGTGCTCACTTTGTTAGCATTTTTAAATATATATTTAGCTTTTATCAAAAAACTGACAAATATATACAACCCATTACACAGTTCCAAAATGACAAACAACTGATTGAAAGAGAAAAATTGAATTTAAAAATGAATCATAAAATAACCAATTTGTTATTTGAATACATCCTCAATTCTTTTATCATGATCACTTTGGGATATTTTTTTGCGAAGTGCCCTCTTTGCCAGCTTTTTAAATATATATATATATAGCCTCTATCAAAAAATTGATGAATACGCACATTATATAGTTTCTAAATAACAAAAAACTGTCACTTAAAAAGCGTTTGAAAGCAAAATTGGATTTAAAAAGGAGTAATAAACTAACCAATTTGTTATTTGAATACATCCTCAATTCTTAATCATGATCGCTTTCAGAAATTTTGTGCGAAGTGCCCATTTTGGTAGCCTTTTTTGAAATATATTCTGCCTTTATCAAAAAACTGGCCAATCTGACCCACTATACAGGGTGTCCCAAAAGGTCGTTTACAAACTTAACATGCTAGTCTGTCATATCATGATGAACAATGTTAAATAGGAAACTAAGGATCCCAAACGTCTTCCAAAGGAGATATGCGCCATTAAAGTTTAGGGTCCAAAAATTCAAATGATTAAAAAAAAAAAAAATGGTCGATTCGTTTGCGGTTTTCACTAAAACTATTCTTTATGTCAGTATTTTCTTGAAAATAAATTATAAAGATAAATTTCAAAAAAATGTCGATAGAGGGCGCTTTAGACTTTGGAGTAACCTTAAACTAGTTTTTACCATTATTTTTTGCATCACATTAAATTTTTTTAGAATCTTAGACTTAAATTTTGAGCTCAAAATCTAAATCGTTGGAAGTGGTTAAGTAGCTCAAACTGAATTGCGGGGGGAGGTTTAAATTTCAAATGATTATAAAAAACGGAAAAATTGGTCAATTGATTTGCGATTTTCACTAAGATTATTCTTTATGTCAGTATTATCTTGAAAATAATTTATAAAGATAAAATTCAAAAAATGCCGATAGAGGGCGCTTTAGAGTTTGGAGTAACGTACAACTATTTTTTTCCGTTATTTCTTGCATCTCATAAAATTTTTTTAGAAGCTTAGACATAAACTTAAATTTTGAGATAAAAATTCTGAATCGTTGGGAGTGCTTAAGTAGCGCAAACTGAACTGTGTTCAATGGAGTTGGGGAGGTTCAAATTTCAAATGATTATAAAAAACGGAAAAATTGGTCGGTTTTCGCTAAAACTATTCTTTATATCAATATTTTCTTGAAAATAAATTTTACAGATATCTTTCAAAAAATTCCGTCAGAGGGCGCCTTAAACTTTATATTAACCAACAACTATTCTTAACCGTTATTTTTTGTATCTAATAAAATGCTTGCAAAAGTTCAAACTTAAATTTTGTGCTCAAAATCTGCATTGTTGTGAGTAAGTAGGCGGCCAAAAATTGAACTGCGTTCGAGGAGTGGGGAAGGTAACATTTCAACTCCTGAACACAGTTCAGTTTGCGCTTCTTAACCCCTCCTATCGATTTAGAATTTGAGCACAAAATTTAAGTCTAAACTTTTGCAAGCATTTAATTAGAAACAAAAAAAAACAAAAAAAAAAAATAAATAAATAAAAAAAAATAAAAAAATAAAAGGTTAAAAATAATTGTTGGTTATTCTAAAGTTTAAGGCGCCCTCTAACGGATTTTTTTTTAATTTATCTTTAAAATTTATTTTCAAGGAAATATTGACATAAAGAATAATTTTGGCGAAAACCGACCAATTTTCCGTTTTTTATAATAATTTGAAATTTGAACCTCCCCACACCCATTGAACACAGTTCAGTTTGCGCTACTTTACCACTCCCAACGATTTAGATTTTCATCTCAAAATTTAAGTTTATGTCTAAGCTTCTAAAAAAATTTATGAGATGCAAAAAATAACGAAAAAAAATAGTTGTACGTTACTCCAAAGTCTAAATCGCCATCTATCGGCATTTTTTGAATTTTATCTTTATAAATTATTTTCAAGATAATACTGACATAAAGAATAATTTTAGTGAAAATCGCAAATCAATTGACAAATTTTTCCGTTTTTTATAATCATTTGAAATTTGAACCTCCCCCCGCAATTCAGTTTGCGCTACTTAACCACTTTCAACGATTTAGATTTTGAGCTCAAAATTTAAGTTTAAGTCTAAGCTTCTAAAAAAATTTCATGAGATGCAAAAAATAATGGTAAAAACTAGTTTATCGTTACTCCAAAGTCTAAAGCGCCCTCTATCGACATTTTTTGAAATTTATCTTTATAATTTATTATCAAGAAAATACTGACATAAGGAATAGTTTTAGTGAAAACCGCAAACGAATCGACCAATTTTTCTGCTTTTTATAATCATTTGAATTTTTGGACCCTAAATTTTAATGGCGCATATCTCCTTTGGAAGACGTTTGGGACCCTTAGTTTCCTATTTAATATTGTTCATCATGATATGACAGACCAGCATGTTAAGTTTGTAAACTACCTTTTGGGACACCCTGTATAGTTCCTAAAAAAGGGGACCTGTAAATTGGATGTGTTTGAGAACAAAAATGGATTTAAAAATGACTCAGAAAAAACGCAATTTGTTATACTTCCTCAATTTTTCAATTACTATTACTTCGGGAAATTTTGTTCAAAATACTCTTTTTGGCAGCCTATTTTGAAATATATTCTGAGTTTTTCAAAACACTGGCTTATACTTCACATTATATAGATCCTAAATAAGAGTATCCGCCATTTGGATGCGTTTAAAATCAAAAATGAACTTAAAAATGAGTCAGAATATAAGCAGTTTGGATTTGGGTTTTTTTTTTCCAACTCCTATTTTTGTTTGATTTATTTTTGCCAGAAGAATTGGTCCTATGAAAAACTTGTTAATGTAAAAGTTTTAGATATTATTGAGAAGATGTAAAATAAATTTAATTATATTTGATTGCTTAAGAATTGAGTAAGTTATGGATTTTTTTCTTTTTCCTCCCCCCTTTTTCTTTCCGTTTTAAAATTTTTTCATCTGTAAAAGTTGGTCCTATCAAAAACTTGTAAATACAAAAGTTTTAGATACTGTTGAGTGCATTTATAAAGAATTTAGTTGGATTTGATATCTTGAGGATTGACGAAGTTATGATTTTTTTCTCCCAAAAACCCAGTTTTTTTCGCCCCTTGAGCCCATTTTTAATTTTATCAAAAATCTATGATGCATAAATTTTTAGCCCATTTTTTAGAAGTATTTTTTTTTTGTTTTCACAAAAACCGTCTCTATTTCCACCCCCTTGGTCCGATTTTGCCCATTAACGAACTCGACTGAGATTTTATAACCCTTGATTTTATGTAAAAGTTTGAAGAAGATCTGAGCATAATTATAGAAGTTATCGTGTCCAGAAGAAAGTGATATACACCGATAGATAGATAGTTAGATAAACTTTTTTACTGATGGTAGTTTTGGGTCTAGGAGTCATGATCGGTGTAGATCTGCAAAAAATTTTCAGAAATTCCAACATGGGAGAGAGTGCAATAGGTAGTATTTCACACGAAATCTACCTAATACAATTATTTATTCAAGAGAATCTTTTTTCGTTTACTCAAATTTAAAATTTTCTTGAGGCAAAAATAAACTGAAAGAAAGAATAAAACTTTATACATTTAAAATATACACTTTTATCTATAATATTAAAGAGTTTAAAGCTTTTGAAAGCTTTTATTCGTGTCCAAACATATGATAAGAATGTTGAATTTTTAATCAACGGTTTTCACTGTTTATTTTTAAGTGTTTAGTTTGTCAAATTCTGTATTTTATTTTAACATTATCACATTTGATTTCTTTTATGTTTACTTTGTAATAATTTATATTTTTAAAAGTTTATTTGTTTGGTATTTAATGCTAGTAGTGCATTAAATTTTTAACCCAGTTATTTGCATAAATAAATAAATATGGATTTCACGGAAATTAATAACAATATTGCAGGTTGGCCATATTACCTGCATTGGCTATATTTGCACATAATACCTTATTAAACATATTCCATTAGCTATACTGTCAAAAATTTTTGAAGCTGTAAAATGTGTCCTTCATTTTTAAACAAATAACTGAAACATTTCATTTTTTCCACAATTTTTTTTAATATTTATTTTTAAATTACGGAATAAAAACACAATTACTAAGTTATACTAATCTGCAACTTATAGTTCATTCTTAAGTGTAAATAATTTTTAATACAGTCTTTCCATTCCTAAGGCTAATAAACAAACTCTAAATTTCAAGCATGTACATAAAACCTCGATTTCGTATCAACTTTAATGTAAATTTTTGTACTGATTTAAACATGTCTGAAATCTATTACTTTGCGTTTCCTCGTTTGTGATCTATTTATATGATGATTTTCAATAAATCTGTGACATGTCAGCCACACCTGATTTGCTCATTTCGTGTGGAATGACCCATTTTTAAAAATCTTTCCTACTTTTTTAAAAATTGATATTTTTGTCCATTTTTCTTCATATTTTGAAAATATGTATTACACATGACTGAGCAGAGATTTTTAGATATATCTAATGTTACATTACAATATTACATTTTTTAGTTATATATACACTGTAAACGATAAATCTAAAATGTATTCATATGCTTTAATTGCTTAGAAAATAACAAAAAATCTGAAAGCTAATTCCATGCGCAGATGTGTCACATGTATAATAAAGAACATGTGCAGTAAAATACAAATCTCTATCTCAAAAACAACAATAGAGCTTCAAATTTTTAAAACATGAAAGTTTGGCAAATGTAAACATGGAGAAAAAGCTATTAAAAGTTTCAATTTGTGTGGGTAATTGTACTGAGTGTGTTAATAAAAACTGCAATATCTAGCAATATAACTATCGTATGAGTAAATATGAGATGTCAAATTATTCCTTTTTAAACATGCTTTCATTTATAATTCATACAAAAAGTCGATTTTTTAACAAATATTAACGGAAATATTTCCGTTAATAAACACCTAACATATTTCCTTCCAAATTTAAAAATAGAAATATTAATATCTTCTGTATAATTATATTATAGTAGTCAAATTTAATTTTCAAAGATTTTAATATTAGCACTTCAATTAAAAAAATTCTAATATTTAATACTTAATTCAGTAATAAGTATTAACTTATATACTTAATACTTAATTCTAATAACTTAAGAAAAAATAATCAAAAATCTTTTTAAATTTCGTGCTTTACAATAGATGAAAAATTATTTTTATTTGAAGGGAAAAAATTATAAATTTCCAAATATACTTAATATGCACCATAGGGTCTCATGAATTTTTCATTGTGCTGTTTAGTATTCTGTCTTTAGTTTTTTAAGTTTTTGTTCATGTTTCTTACAATGGATATTACCGTTACATTGTTTTATCGTAACTAATTTTAAAAAAGTAGAAAAGAAATTTCTTAATTTGATGCATAAGAGAAAGAATACTTGAGTGGAACTTAGAACAATCATTAGCTGTACCTGGCATTTAAAGCTTCCAAAAAATAGAAAATTGATTATTAGATTTTTTTAATTCACTCTCAGAATCTTGTTTTACAATTGACAAAATAAAATACATGCTGAACTCATTTATAACAAAAAATCCCTGTCGGCTGGGCCTATAGGCGGAGGTAGATTTCGAAGAGTGCTCATTTCAACAAAAAAAATATATATGATTAGAGATAAACCCAGTTTAATAACTTCTTTTGGCCGTTTATGAAAAAATTTTAATTACATTTTTCTGCAAAAACTGGTTTTATCAGAATCAACATAAGGAAAATTCAGCTCAAATGCCCATTTTGACAACATATTTTGAAATAAACTCTGAATTTATTAAAAAATCGACCAAAACAGTACATTATACAGTTCCTAAATAACAAAAAACTGTCAGTTGAATGCATTTGAGAAAAAAATTGAATTAAAAAATGAGTCATAAAATAACCGATTTGTTGTTTGAATACATCCTTAATTCTTTAATCATGATTGCTTCGGAAAATTTTGTGCGAAATACTCACTTTGACAGCATTTTTAAAAATATATTCTATTTTTATCAAAAAACTGGCCAATACGTCACAGTATATAGTTCCTAAATAAGAGGATCTGTAAATTGGATGCGTTTGAGAGTGAAAATGGATTTTAAAACGAGTCATAAAAAACGCAATTTGCTATGTGAAAACTTCCTTAAATTTTCAAATCACGAAGACTTCGGGAAATTCTGTTCAAAATATCTTTTTGGTAGCCTTTTTCAAAATATATTCTGTCTTTACCAAAAAACCGATCAATGCATCACATTATATATTTCCTAAATAAGAGGATCTGTAAATTGGATGCATTTGAGAGCAAAAATGGATTTAAAAACGAGTCAGAAAAAAACGCAATTTCTTATTTGAACACTTCCTTAAATTTTCAGTCACAATGATTTCTGAAAATTCTGTTCAAAATACCCTTTTTGGTAGCCTTTTTTGATATATATTCCGTCTTTATCAAAAACTGACCAATGCATCACATTATATAGTTCCTAAATAAGAGGATCTGTAAATTGGATGCCTTTGAGAACAAAAATGGATTTAAAAACGAGTCAGAAAAAACGCAATTTCTTATTTGAATACTTCCTTCAATTTTCAGTCCCGATGACTTTCGGAAATTCTGTTCAAAATACCCTTTTTGGTAGCCTTTTTTAAAATATATTCTGTCTTTATCAGAAAATTGACCAATGCGTCACTTTATACAGTTTCTAAATAAGAGGATCTACCATTTGGATGCGTTTAAAATCAAAAATGAATTTAAAAATGAGTCAGAATATAAGCAGTTTGGATTTGAGGTTTTTTCTACAACTCCTATTTTTGTTTAATTTAATTTTGCTATGCGAATTGGTCCTATGAAAAACTTGTCAATATAAAAGTTGTAGATATTTTTAAGAAGATATAAAATAAATTTAATCAGATTTGATATCTTAAAAATTGACGGAGTTATGGATTTTTCTCTTTTTTCAGCGCCCTTTTTCTTTTCGTTTTTAATTTTTTTCATCGGTAAAATTTGGTTCTATCAAAAACTTGTAAATACAAAAGTTTTAGATAATTTTAAGAACATTTACAAAAAATTTAGTTGGACTTGATATCTTGAAAATTGACGAAGTTATGAATTTTTTTCTCTCAAAATCCCTGTTTTTTTCGCCCCTTGAGCCCACTTCTAAATTTATCAAAAATCTGTCATGCATATACTTTTGGCCCATTTTTAAGTAGTAATATAAACTTTAAACCGATTCGATATTTACTTTAATTAAGAAGTTATGGCGTTTTTTCGGTTTTCACAAAAACGCCCCCTATTCTGACCCCCTTGGTCCGATTTCGCCCATTAACGAACTTAGCCAAGATTTTATTCCCTTTGATTTTATATACCAGTTTGGTGGAGATTGGTGAAGAATTATAAAAGTTATCGTGTCCATAAAAAAGTGAGGTATATAGATAGATAGATAGATAGATAGATAGATAGATAGATAAACTGGTGCGATTGCAATAGGTAGTATTTCTTACGAAATCTACCTAAAATTAATTCGATATTTTAAGCTATTTTTGTCAACTTCTTTTAGATAATGTATTCTTCATTACATCAAATTATATAAAAATCAAGGTTTCGAATATAAAAAATTCCGTACCTATTTTACAAAATAAATTTTATTTTTTTACACAAAACCATCAATTTATACAATAACTTTGATATCATTTTCAAAAAGACATTCAACTTTTATATTTTCTAACATTTTCACATAAAAATTATATCAGTATGCTCTACAACACTATCTGTTTAAACATACATAAATTCTTTAACTCAACCAAAATTTCTAAAGTGATTCCAAAATTCTCTTAAGTTTTAATTTTTAAACAGTCTCTAGAATTGAAACTCAATTTATATTTTATTTGCCAATGCAACATATTGTCTATTAATATTTGTTGTGTGGGGACATTTATTGGTTAATTTAGGGGCAGGTTTTAGGGTAGTTTCTTTCTTTGTTTAATATAAAGGTGCAATGAAATAAGATTTTAAATAAAATAAGAAGATCGGGAAAATACATTATTTATAACTTTTGATAAACAATTATTTCTAAATATTTTAAATAAATTGAGTATTAAGTAATACGTATAAATCTTAAGCGTCATTATGAGGATGTTCATTAATACATTTTATTTCGTTGGTTTTTAATGGATATGCGAACATATTTATATTGACAAGATAATTATCAGAAATTTTGGATATTACCCTAAAGTAAATATTTCGAGCACCAGTGAAATAATTTACCTTTTAAAAAGACCGACTTTATTTTTGAAAAAAATAATTCTCTGAATTGTTTGCAAATCGAAGAATGCTGTGAGCATTGTAGGAAAAACTTTGCTTAAGATACAGTGCCAGCAAATAATAAAAAAAAACCTTAACACTCATTGAAAAATGTGAAGGTTGTGACAGATAGTCCTTACTGATACTTTCGTTAGTAATCTTTAATTTTTATTTCTGCCGTTGTTATATTTTGTATTAACAGTACGCCACGTTAAAAAAAATTACCAGACTTGGCTGAAATCTTGCTCGGTCTTATTGAAACGATTTTTCATTCCGGCTTACTTGCAATCAGTAAAACACCCTTGCCAATTTTATGAGATAGACAGCTTTCCCTGATTCTTTTAAATCTAATACTTTCTGACTGACAGAAATATTTTGTTCTTATAGCTGAAGGTTTAAGCTCTGGCTAGTGCTTAGAGAGGAAGCCTAAGGCTTTTATTCTTATACGTTCAAAGCTGGAGGTTGTTCAACTTTTGCAAGCTTCGTCGATTATATGCACCAGAAGAGTTTTTTTTCGCAAAAAAGGAATTAAAAAAATTCTTTTTAATGCCATTACTAGAACAGAAAAAGTAAAGGAAGAACTCTAAACCATATTAAGCTAAAAGGAACTCCACTCCATGTAATCAACGAAACTCTCACCCGCCTCTTCTATCCAAATTGGAAAAAGTAAAATAAAACATTGAACATTAAGATTGTGGCTTAAATGTCAAAGTTTTTTTCCATCGGATTATATATTTCTTCAATTAATAACTTGAATCTTTATAAAATTTAGTTCAAATTATCTTTCTTTTATTTTTATTTTTAAATTGATATATTTTCTTCTTTATTGCAACACTTAGAGGACTTTTATGTTTACATTTTTTTCCAATTCTTAAAAAGGGTGAAGTAGTTATGAATTAAAAAAATACAAATAACATGCTTATGTAAATACAATAAACATATATCATTAAGTAACTGCTAAAATTTCTGTTATGCTCAGATTTTTTTTTTTTCAAATAACATTTGTTTTAAAATAAATGTCATTAAATCACAATTTTAGTATATAGTTTTGATTTACTTTCAGCCAGCATGATAAGTACAAGCAATAAACCTCATAGGGTTTTAAAGGGTTGTAAAAACAGTTTTAAAAATTCAATAGTCCTATAATAATAATCTATTTATTATATTATTATTATTATGATCATTTTCATGAGATTCAATAATTTAAAAATAATTCAGAATTCTATAATTCAAAATAATTTTGTAAGAAAATTTGCAAATTCTGCCCATTCAATCAAGATAATTAGTTAAAATTACATGAAAATATTTAATTATTTGCTTGACTGAAAAGACAGTTACTTGTAAATTTTTTATCGATTTGTGCCGATTTCACAATTTTCAAGTATTTATCGCACTTAATAAATTAAATATGAACGCATTCATTGCAGTAATTCACATTTATATTATTATCTATGAGGAAGATTTCAATCTTATTATTTTCTTTTTTCAATTCTTCTTTACTATCACAGTTATAATGAATTTTTTCCTTAGCAAGAAAATTATCTAGTAAATCTTCGTCCAGTTGTGCTGTCGTTTTATTAAATTTTCGAATGCGTTGAATAAACTTGCTATTTGAAATAACTGATACTTATGTTTGTTAATTACTATCTGTATTGAGGTCTATTTGAGATATAAAAAATAGTTCCATATAATAAACATAGTGAATGATGTTACTAAATTCCGGCACCCAGCCAAGGACATGCACATAGTATAGCATTACAGCCACTAACAGGGATCAAGTTTGCAGCTAAAAATAATAAAATAATTATACAAAACATGTTATCAAATTACAGTTAATAAAACATGCTAAATCACAGTTGCTTAAAAGTTATTAAACCACAGTTACTACATAAAATATTTTAGATAACAGTTATGTATTTAGCGCGTGTAACAGAGACAGGTTTGGGAAGATAGCTAGGGATGTTTCATATGAGGATTAGGAATTATTCCTTTCATATTCTATACATATTCCGTCTTTAGATGAAATTGTATCAACAAAAATTATTTCACGAGTATTACACTATCTTTACTTGGAGAAAAACCTCTCAAAATACCTTTTAAAGTGTTTCTTAACACGATTCATACTTTGTAAATCTAATTGATTATCGTATTGTAGTGTAACTTTCAACAGGTTTATTAAGAGCACACACTAATATGCACCAATTACACGGTACTTTTTAAAAAGTTACATTAAATTACTCATTCTCTCTCGATTTAACAAATGTTTTATTCATTGTTTTTTCGATTTAAATCTCTCATAAAAAATTAAATCGTCTAGTTTTAAATCTTCTAAATCCAATTTTGTACAATTATTTGAATTAAATAAAACAGCAGACGAATCATCGTTAAACCTGTTGACATCATATTATTACAAAAGCTAAATTTCTCTTGAGAGACAAATAGAATCGGAGTTAGGATTTCATATAGCTTCTTTGCTTCTACCTTTGACCATGTGATTATCCCCAGAGTGAACAGCTGAAATAGACCAAATAAACTATACGAACTATAGACAGGAATGCAAGCACTGCGCTAAAAATGGCTTATTTTAACCACTAAATTTTGTTAGTTTTTTTTTTGCTTTATTAAATCGCACAAGTCTTGTTATTAAAGAAGGAGGGAAATACTCTAAACATTTAGTGGTACCAATCGGTCATTTCTAACGCAACGCTTGTATATAAACTAAAGATACTAACGTAGCCCAATCTGAGGCCCCTAACCATCTTAAAATAATAAAAAAATTACACGGGACAAATCGACACAAAGATTTGATGGGCTTCGCCGACAAACAATTTAATTCGGTCCAGCCGGGCCTGTAAAAAATGTCCAATAAAACATCTGTATCAGATTCGGACTAAGCAGACAAAATATGAGTAATTTTCAATGGATCTGATTGGACAGTGAAATTGCAGATGTGTTGATTGTGCCAATGCTAGTTTAATAATTTCATCTATCTTGGCAGAGTAATTTTGTTCGTAATATGGTGAAATGAGAGAGTCACACCAGGATTTACAAACGAGTTTCTTAAAAAATGAATGTTTGCTTTTCTTCACGTTCATAAAGAAAAAAATTATTAAAATATTCTGGTTGTCGTCTAGAAGTTTGGAATGTGAATAAAGTGGTCACATTTGTTACATTTTCACATCACACACATCGCTGCCTTTAACCGGTTAAATGTGTTATATTTTTTTATATAAAAAATTACTTTAGAGAATTGTTTAGTGCTTTTGTTGTGTACTTCTTACAGATTTTTCTTCTATTGCTATTTACTTCCCGTTTTAATGATTGTAAATAATACAAAATTATTAGAAAACTTGTTTCAAATTATAATTAAACCATAGAAGCAACTACAAAAATATCTTATACATCTTATTTTACTTTGTTTTACTGTATAATCGCATTTAAAGTCCCCATTTAAAAAAAAAAAAATATTATTATTATTAATTTATTGGTAAGCAGAAATAGGATGGTAGTAGATTTACTACTAAACTACTGCTACAATGAATTATTTTGCTACAGTTTAATTAGTTACTGTATTGCTTTATAATAAGTTTATGAAATGTAGAAATTTGTTTAGTTCGCTTCTCGTAACCTAATAATTTATTGGATAAAAAACTGTAGTTTAAGTGTCTATTTTTTTTGAGCTACTTCTTTGCTATTGAACCATTTAGTCCATATTTACTTAAATTTTAAACTTTTGTTTCAACATAGAAAACTTAAAAACTATATGCGTTTTGCATTTAAAGAGATAAAAGCCTAAAAGCTCGTAAATATAGAATGGTAAAAGTTTCTAAAAATATATAAAAGAACATAAAAAGAGCAAAAGCTAGAACTAGATGATATTAGTCACGCTCACGACTTTTTCAAAAATAGTAATAATAGACCTTTAATGACAGTTCAAGCACGAAATATCACAAGTAAAAATGGAAAATGGTAAGAATGTATTATTTAAAAATAAATCTACTTTCCTAAGTCACTGTAAGTAACTGAATGTGTCACATTTTTCTATGGAGCAAAACAATTAACAGAGCTTTTAGTTCAATGCAAACAATGCAGTATATGGTACAAAGTCGTCAGTCAGTTATAAGTCTACCATAAAGAAGAAAAAGGACTGAAACCTTCTACCAAATAATATAAGCATTTCATTAAAATAAAAAAAATAAATAATAATAATCGTAAATTTCAGAGTAGAAATTTTATATTTCATAATAAATGTTCATCATTCCTGTGTATTCACTTAGACATTAAAATATGCTTTAGGACATAATTTTTATGTACTTGGAAGAGACTAATATTTTATATTAATACATACATATGCACTTCTATAAAAGAAAAGTAACATGCTGGTCATAGAATAAAATATTGAATATATATTACTTAAAAAATTCTGAAGAATAACCTTATCAGTTGAACATTATAAATGAATTCATAGAAATCCTTCAAAAGAATGCATGTACAATTGTCGAATAAACGTGTAACTGTGATCGCAGATCGCGCAGACGGTTTCATTTGTTATCTCTTTAAAAACACTTTTTCCTTAAATTAACCTATATATATATATTTAATTTATAATTATTAAATCCTTTGAAAGATGGCGGAACCAGAGAATTTACTTTTAAAATAATTAAATATTATTTATAAAAAAGAAATTAAAAATATTCAAGCAAAAAATATTTAAATAAAAAAAAACTTACATTCTTAAATTCAGCAATTTAAAAAATTTAGCGCAGGTTTAAATAAAATATAATTTTATTTAAACCTGTTATTTAAACCTATTTAAAGCACGTCCATTTAGAGGGACGTGCAAACGAATACTTTTATGTAATGATATTTGGTGATTAATCTAATCTTATATGCAGTTATGAAGTTCTGTAAAGAAACCTGCCTACACTCTCAGAAATTAAACTCTCACTTTTGACGATACAGCAATCCTTGGGCTATATTTCGTTGTGACTTTTAACGAATCACGTGACTTTTAACGAAACGAAAACCCTCAAATATTTGACGAAACTGTTGTCTTAATCATGGCCATATTCAATGCACTTTAAAGGAACAGTTGCGGTAATCAGTTTGTCAAAGAGTGCACTACTGTATTTCCACAAATCTTGCGATTTTAGCAAGCAGATGTTTGGTTGTTTATGTCAGTCCTGTAATAATTTTTTTTTGTACTTTTTAGCGCTTTTCAGAAAGTAATGAAATATAGGCATTTATTGTTCCTGCATTAGTTAATTTTTTAGCTGTTAAAGTTTTTAGGAATGTTTATTTATTTATTGTTGCTGTTGATATTCGTTATGTTTTATTTCGAAAAGAATAAATTTGTTGTGTTATGCGAAATCGTTCAAAAAGAAAAATTGGTTACTTACATTTCAAAATTCTAGGATCTCTTTTTCATTCAAGAAATATATTCTTTTTTTCAATCAAATTAAAATATACATAATTCATTTCTCTCCCTTTTATAAGCAGTTATGATAAAATCTTAGCCTTATCTTGTAATTTATCTTATAGCATATAAAAAACTTTTCAATATGCACTTAAAAATTCGCTATTTTCATGCAACAAATTAACCAGACCATATTTTAATCATTCATTGAGCAAAGAAAATTTCTTTAATAAATATATTAACTAAGACATATTATAAATATTCGTTAACCGTAAGAAAAACCATAACAATAAGTAAGCCTTATTTATTAAAACTTACAAGATATATAACAACATCGATAAAATTACAAACTACTTTAAAAAATTATAAACACGCAGTAGAATCCGTTATTTGCCTTTAGAAAGAAAGGGATTCGAGGTCTCTGTGGCGTGATAGGTAAGACGGCGGACTGCCGTACCGAAGGGTGTTAGTTCGAATCCACTTGATGACTCTTTTTTCCCCCTGACAAAAATAATGATCGATGGAATCGATAGATGGCATCACCAGCGCTGTTTTAACGAAACTTTTTAAGAAATTTGTATTGTCAAATCAGCAAAGAAAATAATTTCGTCTTTCTGACGAAATATTCGCTCGGAGCATTTCCCAGGAAACGGTTTCATCAAAAACGAAGAAAATTTCCTGAAACCTGAGTATCCATTTCTGAGAGTGTACAGAATGTAATATGTGAAGCTTTTATCATTTATTCACAGGGGTATTTAAAAGAATTTGATTACATAATAATCTACTGAGGCTAATTGTTTGCATTGCAATTTTATATTGTTACACTATTTTAAATATAACAAAATTTAAATGCATTATTGAGGCACACTATTTATAAAATGCTTTATGTATAATATGCCGTGCATAGTAGTTATTGTTCATTTACACAAGAGAAATTGACACAAGACACAAGTAATATACAAGAGAATAGACATTGACACAAGAGAAATTTCGATTATAATGCTGTCTATGAGTGATAAAAGCTATAGGTACATTTTAAACTGCGATATGTATTTCTATGTTGAACTGAATAACCACCTCCTTCATGGTGTCTATGCTTTCTTTACATCGCATACATGAGTACACACAATCCCAATATTTCGAGTGTATTATTGTGAATTGCTAAAGGGTGTTTTTAAAATGAATTATGCACTTTCCAGTTTAACATATTTGTGTGCATTTCCGCCTTCTAAATTGCTGAAGGGAATTTATTGATTGTGTTAAGCGTTTTGTAACAAAAGTATATTTTAACACACTATATAGCGTACATACAAATTTACAGGCTATGTACAGTGCTTCACAAGAAATTAGAGTACTTTTCTGGTATAGATGATAATTGCTGAAATCTGATTTAACTTTTTTAATTATGAAGTTCAGCTTTAGTATTCTGGAAAATGCTTCAGAATCTATGCATAGTAATTGTTTTTCTTTTTTATTAGTAAGTATTTTTTTTTTTGTTTTAAAAGTTATTCATACATTTCAAATATTCTTAGGAAGATGCAAATTAGGGTGGAGCGAAAAAAATTTTTTTTTGAAAATGAAAAACGGGTATGTGCCAAAAAATGCCTTTATACTAGTACATCAACTGCGTGAAATTTTACCGCTGAAAAAACATGGCTTGAGTCTGCGCTTTTGCTCCAAAAATCGAAATTTTGGGTAAAATTTGTCATTTTTTGACATTTTTTCAAAAAAATTGAAAAATCCTACAGAGCTGGTTAGTATTTAAAAGTGTTGCTTAGATCTTTATATTTATCTGCTTAACATATTTAAACTATAAAACAATATGTTTATTCCCTATAGCTGGAGCAAAACAGACAACTTTTAGTAAGAAAACAGTATTACCACTCTATTGGGTCATACAACGAATTGTTATTTTTTATACAGCTGTTGTTTTCAAAACTACCTTGGACATGCGTCGTGGAGGTGGCTATATTTCCTATACCACCCGGCCCAACTATTCGATCATCTTAGTACAGTGTTTTATTTATACATTAATTTGTGATTTTCTTTAAAAAAATTTGGCATGTTTTCGATGCTTCCACCTTGTTCATCTGTTCTTTGCATCCACATGATGCACTCTAAAAAATAAATGTGTAAATTAGCTAATTTTACCCGAATATATGTGTAAATTTCTAAAATTACACACCTGTCGTAAAATTTACACATTTTTTTCTGAAATTTACCTGTTTATATGTGTATTTAGGATGTGAAAGTAAGTGTGTAATTTTTTATCAGTTGAAAAACTCAAACAAGTGTGTAAATGTCTAGAAATGCTTGGATTTACACTTATTTATGTGTTAGTCTAATTTAAACTTAATTATAAGTACACACATAAGTGAGTAATTTTTTACAAATGCATACTTGTCATAAAATTTACACATTTTGAACAAAAAATTACCTTTTTTTATGTGTACCTAGCATGTGAAATCAAATGTGCAATTTGTTATCGCTTGATTAACTCATACAGATGTGTAAATGTAGAAAAGTACTTGCATTTACACGAATGAAAGTGTTAATCATAATTAAGGATCAACTGAATCAACGATTTTTAAGATCAAAACAGAAACTGAAACCGAATTTCGATACTCATCCTATTTTCCGCCGAAAACGAAAACGATAAAAAAAATTTAAGTGATTAATACATACAAAATGATACAAAATTAGGTCCGTTCGTAATTATGTATGTATATAAGACCGACTGTCGTTGTTCAGTCCATTCATTCGTCTGTCTGTCCGTCTGTCCGCATATAATAGAGCAAAAACTATCCAACCGAATCGTTTGAAATTTAAAATATAAAATTGTTCCATAATTTTGTCGAGTTTTTCAAATTTTATGAAAATCGGATGTATAGTTTGATTACAGGGATAATCAAAAGTATTACGTTACATTACCGTCAATGAGAAAAAAAAGGTTTCAAGTTCATTTTAATGGTGTTACAGCATTCCAAACAGGAAAAAAATTATATACATTTACCGAAGCGTATTAAAATATACATTCGGTGCAATATATGGTGAAAAAACGTTTATTATTCATTTACAGAGCTACACAAAAGAATTCCGTCACATAATGATATATGGGAAAACATTGTTTTCTGCGTATTTCAATCATGTTAAATTAGTTCGTATATACTTAAGTTGATATACGTTGCTCAGTTTTATTGCAAGTTACTTCTTTAATAATAGAAAGCGCTTACAGTATTTACAAGCACTCACAAAAGATTTCGGATACTATACTGCACCAGAACTACTACTCTACGTTACAGATTTTTGCTAGAAGTGCACTTTTAGTTGTGATATGAGTTTTTAAGTGTAACCATATTTTTGCATATTACTTTGTGTATATAAATGCTGTAAATCATATACAGGGTAACACAAAAGTATCTGTAAGAGTTACAGAGTAAAAATGAAAATAGCAGTGGTTTTCGAATCAGTTACGCATTTTCACGGTATCCCATGATAAGTAATGATTCTAGGTTTGCGATCTTGATTGCGTCCTATTTAAGAAGAGGTCCTATTATTTTCGTGTTACTGAATTGGAGATATATAATCGTATCAAATTTTATATTCATGCATTTTAGCATAAGAATTTAACAGCTAATGTATTAAACTCAGAATATTTATAAAATTAATTGTAGTACGAACGCAGCTCATTTGCCACGTTTGACGCGCAATTTCCAATTTGTTAATGATGCTACACGCTTTCGAATATAATACAATCTATATGTATCTAAGAAGTGTATGATAAAATATACGTTCTGCACAATCGGTGGTGCAAAGAATAATCATTATTAATTTCCAGGGCCACACACAAGTATTCCATTACATAATATTATAGGGGAGATACCGTTCGGGGCGCGTTATAATACGATTAAACTATTTCACATTTTATGTACGTTGTTGAGGTTTATTATAAGTTACTTCCTGTATAATACAAAGCAGGGATGTAGTGGAGGGTATACGCGGGTACACGCCGTATACCCTTTGGATTTTTTTAAGGAACTCGGTATACCCTCTGTTTCTCAAAAGAGCTACAGTGTATACACTCTAGGGTATACCCTCTGTTTTATGCATATACCCTTTGCTTTTTTTACGACTACACCGCTGACAGAAAGCAGATAGTATTTACAGGGACACACCGAAGATTTCGGCCACTATACTGTATCCGAAATACTGTATCCATTACAGCAAAAACTGAATATTTTTAGAACTTTGTCATAGCACGAACGCATCTCATTTGCTACGTTTAAAATGCAATTTCCAGTTTGTTATAAATTAATTATTGACATATAGAATCACATTTCTAACACACAAATATATATATATGCATGTGTATGTATAAGGTTCAAATAAAATGAAAACGTATTCCATGTATTAGTTCTTGAGATAGAGTGCCAACAAAATTTATATCACATAGAGACAGAGTCACAGACATACAAACAAACATTTTATAAAAACATTTTTAACCTTATAAAATGTGTAAAATCCATTAAAAACAAGAATTCGAAAATTTTCACGAATCTAGTATTTTTTTCTTGCAAAAATAGAAGAGTGTAAAAATGTTTCAGGTTCAGGTATATATGTCAGTTTATCTTTTACGGTGATTTTTTGTCAACGATCAGCTGTCGTTAACAAAACACACTTCTGCGACACTTATACTTCTGTGGTTTCACAAAGGAAAAAAAAAATATTAAGCCTGCTGTTTTGAACGAACAGGTGATAAACTTGAAAGTTTAGTAATGTAAGCATTTTTTGCTTTATAATTTTTGCATGCGCATATGCCATGTGCAATAGGGAAAACTCGCAGACGATTTTTTAATTAAAGACAGTAAAGTTTATTTGTTGATCTTTGGAATACACAGAGAACGAGAACATTTTGTTTGTAAAAATAGCCGTTTATGTACGTATAGTCCGTCTAAGTTTAAAAATTTAAGCAAAAAATATTACAAGAGTATCGAAAAATTCTGTGTTTCATACAAAATACGTCCAAGAAAGTTTACAAATGCTGTTGGTATGTGTAAAATAGATTCATGCCACTGCTTTTGTAATTAATATTGGACTATTTGTTTTCTACAAATGATTCTATGGATTACCATCAAAAAATGAAGAAATATGTCGATGGAAAATAGGTATGAAAAATATTTTTTCTGTTTGCTTTTCTTTAAATTACAATGATTTTGTTGAAATAAATAAAAATCTATGAATAATCCATATGTTTGAAGGAATGAGACTGAAATGTCATAATTATATTGTCTATTTTTTTTTTAAATTCTAGAAGCTTTTATTATTTTATTTTGTGAATGATTTTAATGAAAGGAATTTCAAAATATCTATACGATACACAGTATCAGAAAATATATGATTAACCCACGAAAAAAGAAATAAAAGATAAACAGTGCACAAAAATTACAATAATGCATACAACCACAGTTAAAATTCATTAGCTTTTATTCGATATATTTTTTAAATGTTTCGAGATTTTTACGAATTTAGATCTAATAAAACAAGTTTTCAAACCAATTTCTAAATTTTATCGCATTCATTTGGATTTTACTTAGGGTGTTAACTATTTTAAAAAGTGGTTTTAAGCTAGCGATTAAATCATTATTTTAATCAACAATTTGAAAATCAATTATTTAAATCAAAATTGATTTAAATCTAATTGTTCTAAATGACACAAACGTATTAAAATCTAAGATTAATGTAATTTGGAAAGTGTATTAAAATTAATGTAATTTGGAATACTGTATACAGTACACCAAAATCTGATAAAAAAGCTTTAATTGTTTCTAATCTTAATTTCTGAGTCCTGTGAAACATTAAATACAATAACTTTGTTAAGGCATAAAAGATATTTCATTTAAATATTATATTTAAATCTAAATCTAATATAATTTGTGATGTCATAATTTCCTTTAAGTAATTAAATTGTTTATTCTTTTATATGAAATATACTAATATATACTAATATACTAATATATATATATATATATATATATATATATATATATTAGTATGCACATACATTGTGTAAGGTATGATTTATGCTAATTAACAGTAATCTTTGTTACTACAAATGCAAAATGAGCTACCAATAATATTTGTTAGTTATGTTGGTTATGCCATATTAAAATTACTTATTTGCTGTTTTTATTAATTCTGTTGATTACTGTTTCATTTTGGCTATTTGTTAAGGCTGCAACACTTTGCCCCTTTTGAAATTAACAAAATGCACCCTACCTTTTAAAAAATAGTGAAATATAGCCAGATCTTTTTTGAAATAAATCCCTCCATACCGCAGTACTTCTAAATATGTGCACCCAAGACTTAACAAAAATGATAGAACTTTATTTCTTGGAAAAAAGCAGGATATTATTAAAACATGTTATTTAATTGTATTTTTCAATTCGTGATTTATAGAAATATTGAAAATTAATGATTTTTATATTTATCATACTAAAAAATTATGTACTTATTTTTATTGCTACTAAGCACATTAGTAATATATTTTCTTATGTAATAGTGCCTTTTTTTTAGAACAAGCATTCTGCCCTTTTTCTTTTTAGAATAAATATTAAATACTGAATTATCGTTTATTAATTTAAGCATTACAATATGCATTATATACCTAATTAAAGATTGTAATCAATTTAAAATTAAATGCAGCAACTGATAATTTTAATAAATGTAAAATCATTATTTTTTAATATAGTTTTACATAATTATTGCAAAATATTAATGTATATAACTTTATAGTATTATATTAATTAATGAAATTACTAATTTACAGTTTTTATAATTTTTGTAGTTACTAAATAATAATTAAATTTTATTGATTAAAGTGCAAAAACATAGATTATGTTAGTAAATAAAAGTCTAATTTTTTAGAAACCTAGAATCTATTAATCTTAGAAACCTAGGCTAAACCTACATCTATTCAATATTTCAATGCTGGAAAAAAAAAATCCGATTCAAATAAAAAGAAATATGATTTAAATACAAAAATTCGATCTTTATTATTATTGCTTTTTAAATCATGATTTTTTTACACCCTATTTTTACGGAATTTTAAACTAATTTTTGTTGGCTGATCCGACGGGGGAACTGTCTGGTAGGCGGAGTGTTAAAATAAGTTTTGTTATTTATAACTATCCTCCATTCTTGTAAATAAAATATTAATGATAATATACCAAAGTGTGATTTTATTTTATGTATGGTCTGCAGTTTTATACTTCATTCACATAAAAAAAAGTTATTAACTGTGTATTCCTACTTTGTTTTTAGCTGTGTCTGGTAAAAATAAGTACGGTTATATGGATTTCTAACAGACAATTATATGAAAAAAAAATTATCACATTTCATTTAAAGCCACTATAGTAAATTCTTATAAATCCGCTTGTATTATTTTATGACGATATCAGAGTGATATTGGCCCTGGCAACATAGATTCTTGGAAAATTGTGCAAAAACTTTCATATAAGACCTGAAAAATGAGCTTTGTTTTCAAAAATGATAATCATAGATAGCAAGAGTTATTATTTTTAAATGTACAATTTTATAAATAAAAATGTAATTTTCGCAATGAATGATTAAAATTATTTTTTAATAACTAAATTTTTTAAAGTTTGAATTTTGCTTCAGTCAGATCATAATGTAAAGTGAATTACACCTTTTTATCTCCGTGTTACATAACTGCGATGTACACTAAAGTCAAAATGACCAGCGAGCATTAAGGGTGCATTCGAAAACATTTTTTTCACCTTCAACAGTTCGAAATTTTCTGATACAATTTCAGACTCACTTTTAAAAGTAAAAACACGAAACTTGCTGATGTGACTTTTAAAGAGATCTATAAGATGTCGTGTGATTTTATTTTTTGTTAAATTCATTAGAATTAGATTTATAAACTATTATTTCCCCAGTATGACTCTTTTTTTCGTTCCCAGATCTCCCCCTTCGGAAAATTCGGTTTAAAACGTTGACTTTAACAGCATTTTTTTGCAATATTTTCTGCATTTATCAAAAAATTGAAAAGCACGGGACCTAATATACTTTTTAAATAAGAGAATTTGCCAGTTTGATGCGCTTGAGAGAAAAAACGAATTTAAAAATAAATCAGAAAAAAGGCAATTTGTATTGAAATACACCCTTAATCGGGGGTCTTATTTATTACTGCTATCATCCATCATAGCATTTTTGCCACATATGTTCTTAAAATTCTCAACATACGACGATACTGAGTTTGATCACATGAGCAGTTTTAGATCATTATTGCTAAAATGAATTTTGAATTTTGATAGCCCAGAACAGATTTTTTTTCAAAGGTAAGTTCATTTATTTTACAATTTAACACTTGAAAATTATAATATGGATGAGAAGTGTGTTATTTTCTGCTTATTACAAATTTGGAAAAAATAATTTATTATTTTTGTGTTTTAAATCATTTCTTCATGTTTAAAATCACATATTGTAACATAAGAGTAAATATTTGCAGTTTTAACATTATGTAGCATTTAAAATAATTATTCGGTTTAAATACTATCTATTTCAGCGTGTTTATAATATATATTGCTATAAAACTTCGAGTTTTTATTATTTTACATGCTATACATTTCTTATTTCATTTTCTACCGATGACAAAAGACAGCTTTTCATAGATTTCAATTCATGGTTTTTCGTTTGTGATTTTTAAATTGAAGACTTTTTGTAAGCGTATTGCATTCAAAAACTACAAGAAAAATAAATAAAAACTCTAAAAAAAAGTTATTTGATGTCAGAAGAAATAGTTTTTTTTAACCTAGTCCGAAAAATTCAAATGTTTACACCAAATCCAATTACAGACACAGAAGCAATTATAACTTTTTTTCAGATAAATTTTTATAAAATTAAAACGCTTCCCAAACAATGTTTCCTTCTTTACCATAATGTAATGTAATATTTTAGTATGGCCCTGTAAATTAATAAAAACTATTCTCTGTACTACAGATTATACAGAATTTATATTGTAGTATATACTTCATAGATGCAAGTCAATTTTATTATGTTCGAAAACGTGTAACATCATTAAAAGGCACTTGAAACTATTTTTATACATGGGCCGTTATGCAAGGGAACGCTTTTGACTGTCTCTATAATTGAATTATACATCTCATTTTCATAAAAATTGAAATGACTTGATAAAATTATGCAAGAGTTATGTATTTTAAATTTCAAACAATTCGGATTAAGTAGTTTTTGCGTTGTTATATGCGAACGGACAGATAGACAGACGGACGAATTGAATGACAACTATAGTTATTACGTATTTACATAATTACGATCGCGTACTTAGAAACAAGTCAAGCATACGAATTTGTTCTTCATGTAATTTTGTTTTGCTATTTTAAAAACTTTTTCGCAGTTTACACATCAAAGAATAAGGTAAATCTTTGTACACAAAAACCTATGTATTTTAAATATTACACAAAAATGTATTTTCCATGTTACATAGACATATGTGTAAAAACAGAATATTACACAAAAATCTGTGCATTCTGTACATAACACAAAAACATGTGTATTTTGCATATTACACAACATTGTAGGTATTTTCCTATTGCACAAAAATATATGTAAAAAAAGAGTATTACACATATGTATGTGTAAAAATAGTGCTCAGAAATATGTGTATTTCAGTGCAATTCACACATTAAAGTGTGTATTTCAAGAGTTATCAGGTAACTTTTACACATTTGGACTTATCATCAAATTACACATTAAAATGTGTATTCTGAAATTTACACATTTGGCGCAATTTACACACAAATTTACACACATAGACATGTCGTTTTTGTATCATCGATTTACACATTTTTGTGTGTAAATTTACACATTTTTTTTAGAGTGTGCTATAACTATCTTCATGCATATTTTTACAGTTTATACAAAAAAGTTACAAGCAGAGCAATGTACGGTATTATTATTAAAGGGATCTATTCGGCCATCTATTATATTTATCAAACTTACATTCAGTTGATGAATTGTGATTGGAATTTCTGTTACCACAACATTTTTTCAGTCAATTGTATTTTTTTTACGTAATGATTTGCTTCAAAGATGATTTCAGATATTTCAACTATAAGTATGCCATCATTTATTCTACTTTTGCATTTTTTATATGTTGAGAAGCGAGCTGTTTAATGTGATGGTGATCGTCAGAGAGAATTGCAATGAAAATTTGTCCTCCATGTGTAAAGCAACCACTGTTGTAAATAACCTTTTTTTTTTTTTTGCATTAGTTTTATGCCATTTTCTAAGTGTTTTCGTATCCAGGTAATTTCCTATTAACTTTTAGATCCCCTTTTTATGAATGGACAACATTTGATGGTGAAATGTCCTGGGCATAAACTTATAATGCATAGTACTTTATGAAGGAATGTACGGATTCTAATCGACTATAAGTGCTCATTTAAAATTAGGAGAATTTTATATGTCACTGTGAACCATTTTGCATGGGGTAAGCTTAGAATTGTGTATAATATTGAATCATTCGCTACTTCAACTCCAGTGAATTTCCTCTGCGTCAATTATTAGAGAAGTCGATATAAAACATTCTAAGCTACATGGATTCACTGGATCAATAAGGAAAATCATTGTCTACGTACTATTCACTTCCTATTGCAATTTTTTTTAAATTAAAATAGAGAATAATTTTGAAAAATTATTTTCTCAAATTGAGAAAAGGATACTCAGAACAGACTAGAAATTTTTGTCGGAGATTGCAAAGCTAATTCATAAGGAAAGCTATTTCTCAGAAAGAATGGGGAATAGGAATTTAGAAAACATGTCACACAAAAGACAGCTCATAAAGTTAATAAAATTTTCCGCTTTATATAAGCACAGATTGGCAATCAGCGTCTATATGTTCACTCACAAAATGTATAATCCAAGTTTATACCGCGGGATGTTTTATACCAAATGTACAACACACCTGAATAATAGATCTAAAATCTTATTAGAAATTACTAGACTACGGAATAATACAGGAAACGACATAAAGCATGCTAAAACGTCTATAGAAATATTGTTGTTTTACACGCCAATTTTGTTTGCAATCCTCTGTGACGATCGTCATAATATTAAACAGCTAGCTTCTCAGCATATATTCAATGTAATAGGTTCAATAAATGATGACATACTAGAAATTGAATTCATACAATCAATTATTAGGCAAATCATTGCATATAAAATGTAATTGATTGAAAGAATGTTGTGATAACAGAACTTCCAATCATAATGTACTAATTGCATGAAATTTTAATGAAGATAATAGACTGCTGAATAGGTTCAATTAAGAACATACCCAATACATTACTCAGCTTCTCTTCTGTTATACATGGTATAAAAATATACGTGCAGCAGGTCGCACCAACATGATCCAAATCATCCAAAGTCAGTGAATACAAAGAAGAGATAAATTACTTTGATATATAGAAAACTTATACTCGTTTTCGGGAAAAAAATAATTCAATACATAAATAAAACACTGGGCCTAGATGATTGGGTGGTTGAGACGGGTGGGATAATGCAACCACCTCTATGAGTTATATACACAGTAGTTTTGAAAGCAGCTAGGTAAGAAATGCATTCAAAACAACATTTCGTTGTATGCTCCAATAGAGAGGTTAACGCTGATTTTTCACAAAAAGTTGTCAGATTTGCTCCAATTATACAGACTACAGATATTGTTTTATAGTTTAAATATGTTAAGCAGATAAATATAAAGGTCTAAGCAACACTTTTAAATACTAACCAGCTCTGTAGGAAGTTTTTAATTTTTTTGAAAAAATGTCAAAATATGACAAATTTTACCCAAAATTTCGATTTTTAGAGCAAAAGCGCAGACTCAAGCCATTTTTTTTCAGCGGTAAAATTTCACGCAGTTGATGTACTAGTATAAAGGCAACTTTTGGCATCTACCCGTTTTTGATTTTCAAACAAAAATTTTTTTTCGCTCCACCCTAATGCAAATGTAACTAAACTATGTATTATAAGATGACAGCATTTTAAATTTTACTTGCTGAAAAATAACCCACTTCTAAAACACTGGACTAGATAAATTCACTTAAGGAATTTAATTACCTCCATTTCATCGTTAATTCTAAAATCTTATCTAAGATATGGTACACTTCAGGGCTCGAAAAATCTACATGCCCGACATCAGTGTTGTTAGACGGCGACTTTTTAAAAATTCAGATTGGCACCACTTCATTGGATTGGTAAAATTACGTTTCGTTTAATGACATATTAATCAAGAGGAATTTTATCCTTTTATAAAAGTGGTGCCAATCAAATTTTTAAAAAGTCGCCGTCTAACAACACTGATGTTGGGCATGTAGATTTTTCGAGCCCTGGTACACTTTCACCCCAATTATTACGTAAACTTTTGTTGAAATGTAAATAGAATCTTTTCATATTTTAATTATGACTATTGATAGTCGACAACAATAATATAGTATTTATTCAATTATATTTTATTAAATAATTGGAAAATCTATGAAATACACATTCTTTAAAGGATTACATTGAACTCTTTCGAACTTTCATTTATTCATCTTGAATATGCTAGAAGGAAAATTTTAATATAGCTATTTTTATTTCATGACATTGATAGCATTATGATATATAGTTAATACATATCCGAATTTTCATTAAATTTAAGTAGCAATAAGAATTAAAACAATCGAGTAAATCAGGCTACACGCGAAACGAGAATTAAAGTACAGTATCTTAATTTGAGTTTTATGTGCAACACCTGAATTACTAAATGTATCTGTTCCTCTAAAGTACCCATAATATATTTCTGCTTTCTCTGTTAGACTTTATTGTAGTTTCAGAAAACATGATTTGTCTTTCGCCAAATTTAATGCCATCGTTTAACAGAGTGTCATTATAAGGTGTTATTTTCTTAATATATTCTCTTCACTTTAAGGCGCATATAATTGTAGTTGAAGCATTCACAGTTTCACTAGTCACTGTGATAGGCTGTATAATACAATGATAATTCAAAATTAAGAGAAAAAATTTTTAACACTAGAACCGCGGGAAAATTTATTCAAATTTTATAAAAATATTTCTCACCGGAGTTTTCGTTTAAAACTGTTTAAATAATTTATTGAAATTACTTTTGCTCCGCTTAGATTTAGCTTACTTTATAAAGAATTTTCTGGTTCCATTTGACAGCTATGCGCATGATACGGGTCAAAATGACCCGTCACCGCTGTTCTAGTGTTAAATGTATTGCACAAAAACATTTACACCGGTTAAATTTACAGAAAGAAAATTGCGAAGAGTATTATAGCTAGAATTTTCTAAATTTTGATTACTACATCCCTTAGCTGTTCATTAGGGCGAGCCGAAGAAATGCAAAAATTGATGATGTGATATGCTACAACTACAGATCATTTCGATAAAATTATTTTATAAGATGACCGCAAATGTTATCCTTTTAATTCAATTTTCTGTACATTCCTTGATTGAAAAACAAGCGGTCAAAGAGGTTCTTTATATTCCTGAAATTTCAGACGAAATCGTGAAATATTTCTGTTGAATTTCAACTGAACGTCTAAAATTTTGAATGCCAGGTAATGATTGGAATTTGCAATTTATTACTGTCTACTATTTTTGCATGCTATCTGACACCGTTGTGAAGCCAGCCACTTGAAAGTTTTCAAATAAACGCAATTATTTGCTTTCAGATTCATTCCACAGAACTTTTCGTTTAATGTCCAATTAAAAACCCGTTGATTATTTAAATACAATAGAACCCCGATTATCCGAATCCCGGCTCAACCTAAAGATCTTAAAATTCCTTATAGCCCTTTTTAAATGTGAAAAATGCATTGTTAACACATTTTTTCCGATTTTAAATGACACCTTTCAACATATTTAGATTTACGAGTACTATTTTATTGCCAAATTTTAGATTAAAATGATTCCGAATCATTTTAATGCATTGAAATTTGTTTTAATACTTATTAGTTTTAAAAATTAAAAGCAAAATAAGTAAAAATCAAAACTTTCAAAAGGTGTTATTGGGTACTGGTAGAAATAGTGTTAAAAAAGCAAGTTCTTTATAAAATAAACAGAGGCAGCTTACTTATTTGTGCCATTGTGCAAAGTTTTTATTGGGTACTTTATTATATCGACACGTTAGATACTTCATTATTTAACACAATATGTTCTGGTTTTCATTTGTTTTCAACTCTGCATCGTTTTAATGCTACTCGATCATGCCACCATATAAATTTGAGGCTATTGCAACTCTTATATATGAATATACAGGTTGTATCTAAACTACTGGGCAAAACTTTAAGGGGTGATAGTACACAAAAAGACAAATAATATTAAATGGGAAACTAAGGGTCCCAAACATCTTCCGAAGGAGGTACGCGCCATCAATGTTTAGGGTCCAAAATTTGAAATGATTATAAAAAACAGAAAAATTGGTCGATTCGTTTGCGGTTTTCACGAAAACTATTCTTTATGTCAGTATTGTCTTGAAAATAAATTATAAAGATAAATTCCGAAAAATACAGATAGAGGGCGCTTTAGACTTTGGAGTAACAAACAACTATTTTATACAGTTATTTTTTGCATCTCTTTAAATTTTTTTAGAAGTTTAGACATAAACTTAAATTTTGAGCTTAAAATCTGTGGTTAAGTAACGCAAACTGAACTATGTTCATTGGGAGTGGTTAGGTTCAAATTTCAAATGATTATAAAAAACAGTATAATTGGTCAATTCATTTGCGGTTTTCACTAAAACTATTCTTTATGTCAGTATTGTCTTAAAAATAAATTATAAACATAAATTTCAAAAAAATTCGATAGAGGGCGCTTTAGACTTTGGAGTAACGTACAACTATTTTTTACCGTTATTTTTTGCATCTCATTAAATTTTTTGAAGCTTAGACATAAGCTTAAATTTTGTGCTGAAAATCTGAATCGTTGAGAGTGGTTAAGTAGCGCTAACTGAATTGTGTTCAATGGGGGTGAGAAGGTTCAAATTTCAAATGATTATACAAAACGGAAAAATTGATCGATTCGTTTGCGGTTTTTTCTAAAACCATTCTTTATGCCAGTATTTCCTCGAAAATAAATTTTAAAGATAAATGTCAAAAAATTCCGTTAGAGGACGCCTTAAACTTTAGAGTAACCAACAACAATTTTCAACTGTAATTTTTTATATCTAATTAAATGCTTGCAAAAGCTTAGACTTAAATTTTGAGCTCAATTTCTGAATCGTTGGGAGGGGTTAAGAAGCGCAAACTGAACTGTGTCCAGGAGTTGAAATGTTACCCTGCCCACCCTACGAACACAGTTCAAATTTCCGCTACTTAGTTACTCACAACGATTCAGATTTTGAGCTCAAAATTTAAGTCTAACCTTTTAAAGCATTTATTTAAATAAAAAATAATAACGATTAAAAATACTTGTTGGTTACTCTAAAGTTTAAGGCGCCCTCTAATGGAATTTTTTGAAATTTATCTTTAAATTTTATTTTCAAGGAAATACTGACATAAAGAATGGTTTTAGAGAAAACCGCAAACGAATCAACCAATTTTTCCGTTTTTTATAATTATTTGAAATTTGAACCTCCCCACCCCCATTGAACACAGTTCAGTTTGCGCTACTTAACCACTCTCAACGATTCAGATTTTCAGCTGAAAATTTAAGTTTATGTCTAAGCTTCTAAAAAAATTTAATGAGAAGCAAAAAATAACGGTAAAAAATAGTTGTACGTTACTCCAAAGTCTAAAGCGCCCTCTATCGGCATTTTTTAAAATTTATCTGTCTAATTTATTTTTAAGACAATGCTGACATAAAGAAAAAATTTACTGAAAACCGCAAATCAATTGACCAATTTTTCTGTTTTTTATAATCATTTGAAATTTGAACATACCCACTCCCATTGAACACAGTTCAGTTTGCGCTACTTAACCACAGATTTTGAGCTCAAAATTTAAGTTTATGTCTGAACTTCTAAAAAAATTAAAAGATGCAAAAAATAACGGTAAAAAATAGTTGTTCGTTACTCCAAAGTCTAAAGCGCCCTCTATCGGCATTTTTTGAAACTTATCTTTATAATTTATTTTCAAGACAATACTGACATAAAGAATAGTTTTCGTGAAAACCCCAAACGAATCAACCAATTTTTTCGTTTTTTATAATCATTTCAAATTTTGGACCCTAAACTTTGATGGCGCCTATCTCCTTCGGAAGACGTTTGGGACCCTTAGTTCCCCATTTAATATTATTTGTCTTTATGTGTACTATCACCCCTTAAAGTTTTGCCCAGTAGTTTAGATACACCCTGTATAAAAGTGCTGCATCTAAGATTTTAGTAGTTTCACTGTGTGTAATTCTGTACCGCATCTACCATAATCTGTAATACATTACCGCGAAATTTTTATTACAACGATGTTCTAAATTACTATCATAGCTTTTCGCCAAACAAGTTTTCACCATAAACTTTCCGGTTATTCAAAAATTCCTGTGGAACCCCGGTTAACCGAAAATGTTTTGGTTTCATGCTTTTGGAATAACACGGGTTTTACTGTAATGCATTTAATAACACTTTTTCGTTAAAATATAAATCAGTTTTAAATAGCTTTTAATAGTTTCTTAATAGTTTCTTTTAATAGTTTCTTGATTTAAGCTAAATAACAGCTCCGTGAAAATAAATAATAAATTAAAATAAATAATATACTTTGGGCTTATTTTATCACATAATTATTTTTCTATAAGAAATTTGAGGAAAATATCATTTATTAACTGATTTGAACTATAAATAAAGTTACAATCCGTTATTTCTTTCTCATTACATGCTCACTTAAAACTCTTGAACAAATGTTTCAATTTTCAAACTTGTTTCCTTGTTTTTGGAAAAGTCTCATTCTGCTAGTGGTCATTTTGCCTATTTTTAAGACATAAAAAGTATATATTTATCTGTCAATTTCTTTTCTTGATTTCGGAAAACTTCATACAACAGATTTCAGAAAATTTGATTACGTTTCAGAAAATTGGAGTATGCTGATAACGCAGTATTAAGTCTGAAAATCGATTAACTACATTTTCGCTAGATAACTGATTTCTTTTAATTAAAGAAACTATAACAATAGTTATTTTTGGATGTTTTTGGTCTCAAATCGTGCATAGGTTCATTAAATAACACATAAGTAAAAAAAAAATGTTTTGCAAATGTCAAATAGATTTGCAATTATGTCTTGTTCATAAATCATGGAATAGTCAAGTTCTTGCAAGTAAATAGTTAATCTTGCAAGTAAAAGTGTTTTTTTTTTTTTTTTTTTTTTTTTTTTTTTTTTTTTTTTTACACGAATAGTGTATTGCCATGTAAAAATAAAAATTTGCAGTTTATAATTATTATATTTTCATATAGTAAATTTCAAAACAGTGAAATTTTATTTAAAAAACTAAAAAAATCGGTATTATAGAAATAAATATAATCTTTTTATGCTAAATCCCTCGATATTGCATAATCAAGTATGAGCCAAAAATTAAAAATTTTCCGTGCTTTAATATTTCCATTTTGCAACTTGCAAGGTAATGATTTATTTGTTATACTATTCAATTTCAAAACAAAATGGCCAATAAAAAATACCAAAAAAGTGTATGTCATTAAGTATAATTATTTGGATAGGGATTTCATTTGGGAAGGATGGGACATGTCCCATCTCCGCCTTAGAGTAACTTAAAAATAAATAGATTCTTATGAAAAGCATGGCGTTTTTAAATTTAACTGTTTAATTATAAGAGACATATTATTAAATTTACAAAATATTAAAAACAATTAAGTTAGCAATAAAGATTTATAGCAACAAGTATGAGGCAATGATTATTCAATGTAGTGGAAGAGTCAAATTACAAAAGAAAACTTATTTTCATAATTATTGTAGATGTCTCATCCTTCTCTACCCTCCCCTATGTTAATATAGGTCTCTGTGTTCAAAGCTTTATTTTTCAAGTTTCAAGAGTCTGATAACTTTAATATAAACTTCATACATTCTTTAAAAAACTGGAGAAATTTTATTTTAAAATAGAATAGTAACAGAGTAAGCAATTAAAACTAGGATTTGAGCATCGTTAGCACCGTGGAGGTTATTATTAGCAAATTGAAAATTTTTCATTTAAAAAATAAAAATATACATTACTTCTATTGAATATAAATTTAAAAGAAACTTGTATTCATTTAGAATACAAGAAAAATATGAGAAAAAAATAATAATGTGACAACTTTTTGCATAAGAAACTCCAGGTTTTATAAATAAGGCAGAGCTAAAGTTACATACCATCTCCTAGGTTCTAGGACTTTTCAAAAAATTAAATAAAAAACGCCAATCTATACTGTAAAAAAAGTGTCGATCTACTAAAAGAACTTTAGTGATCCTTGTAATTACTAAAAAATTTTTAGTAATCTTAGTCGGTTACAAGAAAATCTGTAAGAATTACTAGAAAAAAGTTAGCAACGAATAGAGTTAATAGTTTTATATTTTTAAAAGCTATTACTAAAATTCACTTTGTGTGGCCTTGATAGCATAGTGGTTATCGTAACGGACTCCAGGTTGAAAGGTTCTGGGTTCGATACTGGCGGCAGCCAAATACGCCCCGAATGTATGTAGTGTAAGTACTCGTTAATAAAGGGATTAAGCAAATCCTGCCGGAGGAGGTAGCAATGTTTGGTGCTGCCATCTATTGCGGTTTTGCCGAAATTCTTCCGCTTCAGAAGCCTGGATGCAGCTCGAAGGAAGCTCCTGCCCTTCGGGCGCACGTAATGGTTATTAAAAATAACTTTGGAGCAATTACTAAAATTAGCTTGGTGGCTCATACTAAAAATTTTTAAGTTAGTTATGCAAAACATTCTTTTGTTCAGTTTACAAAAGAAATGCTTGTTTCACTTGCAAAAAAAAGTTTGTAATGGTTACTAAAAAATTCTGTGGCATACAAATTTATTTAAAAATTTTTAGTAACCTCTAGAATTTTTTTTACAGTGTATTTCATTCGTGAAACATTTACTGAAAAATTTGACGATTTCGAGTTGCTGAAAATAAAACAATAGCAGAAAATCCCTTTGCATGTAACGGTATGCAGACGTTTCTCAATTTACGAGATGACCAAAAAACTATCAAAAGAATCAATAACATGTGGTTACAAAGATTTTTGCTTTCAATTCGGGAAAAAGTACTGGCAGGATGAACAAACGTAGATGAGGACATCATAATATGCGAAAAACCTGCTTGTCAAATAGCATACGAATATTTTATCTGCAATTACAAATTCTGATAATAACAGCAATTATATAATCTTATAGTAGTTATTGGCAATGTTTAGAATTGCAAAAATAATTAGTAAACCTGAATCGCACGTACATATATATATATTATTAATTTTTAAGGAATCTATATTCAGTGATGGAAATTATAGATAGCTTTCATTACAAAAAGTAAAAAGCTACCTATTGCAGCCGTCCGCAGGAAAGCACTTCCAGAAAATTTTGGTATATTTTCACCGATCATGGCCCCCAGACCCCAAAACCACCCTCCGTTCAAATGTTGACATATACACTATATTGCCATTGATTATGGGACACTTGCGATTTTAGACATTTTACTAAATATCTAGAAAAATACATGAGGAATCATCTCTAAACTCTTAGTGTATAAATATAATAGTATACGTCATACATCTCCGTGAAGATTTTTTACCGAAACGCCATAGGGGACCGTCAACAAATTAAAAAAGAATGAATATCTTTTGAATAACCCTGTCAAAACTAATGTAGCAAATGCGCTCAAACTCTAGATTATGATTGAATGCCTTATTGTAATACACTGTGTTCATTTTTATGCAAATAGCATGCACACTCGCAGAGTAATTAAGGTTTTTATAAAAATGGTCCCAAAATTTTCCAAGTTTTTCCATTATAATTTTCAGAGTTCTTAATATAAAATAATATTTTTTTCAGAAAATATGACAAACAACATTGCACACAGTACCCTGTAATCAGAATTAAAAAATAATAAAAATTATATGAAAAATGAGTAGGTTTACTATATACTTTTTTACTGCGCATGCGTCAAAGGTATCAAAATTTCAATTTCATATTATGTTAGCTAAATGTATAGAGCAACTTTTGTAAAAGTCTCAAAATCATAGATTAAAAATTCTGAAAGTAATCGTCTTTAGAAAAAGGACAAAATCCGTTGTTTCCAAAATGAAGAAAAAAAAATGAGGGATTTTATCCAAATGCAGTAGTACATCCCATATTGTGCATTCTATATTGACACTAATCAATGAATATATGGATACAACCCCTCTTGTTTTTGCTTCATTTTGAGAATAACGGATTTTCGACTTATTCAATTGACGATTATTGTCAGAATTTTCAAGTTATGATTTTGTGACTTTCACAAAAGTTGCTCTATACATTTAGCTAACATAATATGCAAATGAAATTTTTATATCGTTAACGCATGCGCAGTAAAAAATTGTTTAGTAAACCAATTCATTTTTTATACAATTTTCATTATTTTTTAATTCTAATTACAGTGTACTGTGTGCAATGTTGTTTGTCATATTTTCTGAAAAAAATAATATTTTATATTAAGAACTCTGAAAATTATAAGGAAAAAACTTGGAAAAATTTGGGATCATTTTTATAAAAACCTTAATTACTCTGCGAGTATGCATGCTATTTACATAAAAATGAACAAGGCTTATTACAATAAGGCATTCAATCACAATCTAGAGTTTGAGCGCTTTTGCTACATTAGTTTTGACAGGGTTATTCAAAAGATATTCATTCTTTTTTAATTTGTTGACGGTCCTCTTTGGAGTTTCGGAAAAAAATCTTCACGGAGATGTATGACTTATACTATTATATTTATGCACTAAGAGTTTCGAGATGATTCCTCATGTATTTTTCTAGATATTTAGTAAAATGTCTAAAATCGCAAGTGTCCCATAATCAATGGCAATATAGTGTATATATATATATATATATATATACAGGGTGTTTCTAAACCCATGGTCCATATTTTAAGGGGTAATAGTACACATCAAGACAAACAATATTTAAATAGGAAACCAAGGGTCCCAAAGTCTTCCGAAGGAGATAGGCGCCATTAAAGTTTAGGGTCCAAAAATTCAAATGATTATGAAAAACAGAAAAATTGGTCGATTCGTTTGCGGTTTTCACTAAAATTATTCTTTAAGTCAGTATTGTCTTGAAAATAAATTATAAAGATAAATTTCAAAAAATGACGATAGAGGGCGCTTTAGACTTTAGAGTAACGAACAACTATTTTTTACCGTTGTTTTTTGCATCTCATTAAAGGTTTCGTAAGCTTAGACTTAAACTTAAATTTTGAGCTCAAAATCTGAATAGTTGGAAGCAGTTAAGTAGCACAAACTTAACTGTGTTCAGAGGGTTTTAAATTCAAATGATTATAACAAAAGGAAAAATTGGTCGATTGATTTGCGGTTTTCACTAAAACTATTCTTTATGTCGGTATTTTATTGAAAATGAATTATAAAGATAAATTTCAAAAAATGCCGATAGAGGGCGCTTTAGACTTTGGAGTAACGTACAACTATATTTTACCGTTATTTTTCGCATCTCATAAAATTTTCTTAGAAGCTTAGAGATAAACTTCAATTTTGAGATGAAAATCTGAATCGTTGGGAGTGGTTAAGTAGAGCAAACTGAACTGTGTTCAATGGGGGTGGGGAGGTACAAATTTCAAATTATTTTAAAAAACGGAAAAATTGGTCGATTTGTCTGCCGTTTTCGCTAAAACTATGTTTTATGTCGATATTTCCTTGAAAATAAATTTTAAAGATTAATTTCAAAAAATACCGATAGAGGGCGCCTTAAACTTTAGAGTAACCAACAACTATTTTTAAGCGTTATTTTTTGTATCTAATTAAATGCTTGCAAATGCTTAGATTTAAATTTTGAGCTCAAATTCTAAATCGATGGAGGGGTTAAGAAGCGGAAACTGAACAGTGTTCAGGAGTTAAGATGTTACCCTCCTCACCCCTCGAACACATTTCAAATTTCCGCAGTTAATTACTCAAAATTACTCTCAGATTTTGAGCTCAAAATTTAAGTTTGAACTTTTACAAGCATTTAATTAGATACAAAAAATAACGGTTAAAATAGTTGTTGGTAACTCCAAAGTTTAAGGCGCCCTCTAATGGTATTTTTTAAAATTAATCTTTAAAATTTATTTTCAAGGAAATATTGACATAAAGAATAGTTTTAGCGAAAACGGCAAACGAATCGAACAATTTTTCCGTTTTTTATAATCATTTGAAATTTGAACATCCCCACCCCCATTGAACACAGTTCAGTTTG
This sequence comes from Maratus speculifer, assembly GCA_964019185.1. Taxonomy (NCBI): domain Eukaryota; kingdom Metazoa; phylum Arthropoda; class Arachnida; order Araneae; family Salticidae; genus Maratus; species Maratus speculifer. Next base: position 199,226,283 of record OZ025293.1, on the reverse strand, counting down.
CGCTACTTAACCACTCCCAACGATTCCGATTTTCATCTCGAAATTTAAGTTTATGTCTATGCTTCTAAAAACATTTTATGAGATGCGAAAAATAATGGTAAAATATAGTTGTACGTTACTCCAAAGTCTAAAGCGCCCTCTATCGGCATTTTTTTTAAATTTATCTTTATAATTCATTTTCAATAAAATACCGACATAAAGAATAGTTTTAGTGAAAATCGCAAATCAATCGACCAATTTTTCCGTTTTTTATAATCATTTGAATTTAAAACCCTCTGAACACAGTTAAGTTTGTGCTACTTAACTGCTTCCAACTATTCAGATTTTGAGTTCAAAATTTAAGCTTATGTCTAAGCTTCAAAAAATTTAATGAGTTGCAAAAAATAACGGTAAAAAATAGTTGTACGTTACTCCAAAGTCTAAAGCGCCTTCTATCGTCATTTTTTGAAATTTATCTTTATAATTTATTTTCAAGACAGTACTGACATAAAGAATATTTTTAGTGAAAACCTCAAACGAATCGACCAATTTTTCTGTTTTTCATAATCATTTGAATTTTTGGACCCTAAACTTTAATGGCGCCTATCTCCTACGGAAGACTTTGGAACCCTTGGTTTCCTATTTAAATATTTTTTGTCTTGATGTGTACTATCACCCCTTAAATTTTGGACCATGAATTTAGAAACACCCTGTATATATATCTATATATATATATATCTGATTTTTGTCATGCGATAACTATCGTATTTATGAACCGATTTGAATGAAACTTGGTATGTACATAGTACATACAAATGTCTCGACCGAGTTCGTTAAACAGCATCATCCGCTATCTTGTTTCAAAATGGCGGCCATTTAACTTTTTTAAAAAATTTAAAAATTTAAAATTAAATGTGAGTAAATTAAAAGTTGGAAAATGTTTTTCTTTTATGTGTTAGAACTTAAAACAACGATTCCAGAATACTCTTTATTTTGTTTATATCTTAAAAAATGAATGAGTTTTAGCATTTTGAATTTTTCTTATGGCTGACATTTTGAAACAATATGATTTTTGTCATGCTGTAACTAACGTATTTATCAACGGATTTGAATGAAACTTGGTATGTACATAGTACATACAAATGTCTCCACTGAGTTCGTTTGCCAGCATCATCCGCCATCTTGTTTCAAAATGGCGGCCCTTTATAATGTTTTTAAAAAATTTAAATTTAAAATTAAATGCGAAGAAATTAAAAGTTGAAAAATATTTTTCTTTCATGTGTTAGAACTTAAAACAACGATTCTAGAACACTTTTTATTTTGTCTATATCTTAAAAAATGATTTAGTTATAGCACTTTGAATTTTTCTTATAGCTGACATTTCGAAACGATCTGATATTTGTCATGCTGTAATGATGAATGCCGATTTGAATGAAACTTGGTATGTACATAGTACATACAAATGTCTCGACCGTGTTCGTTAGCCAGCATCATCCGCCATCTTGTTTCAAAATGGCGGTCATTTAAATTTGTTTATTTAAAATTTAAAATTAGGTACAAAAAGGTGAGAAATTGAAAAAGATTTTTCTTTTGTGTATTTGACCTTGATACAAAGATTCCAGGGCATATTTTCTTTCATCTATATCTTGAAAAATAGCTTAGTTATTGCACTTTCAATTTCCAGTGTGGTTGACATTTTGAAATGGTCTGAAATTTGTCATTTGATAATACGCATATTTATAAACTGATTTGAATGTAACTCCGTGTGTACATAGTACATATCAATATCTTAAGTTCACTAGCCAACTTCATCCGCCATCTTGTTTCAAAATGGCGGCTATTTAAGTTTGTCAAAAATCTTTTTAATGTATAATGATGTACAAATAAAAAATTAGAAATTGAAAAAAGATTCTTTCGAATGTATTTATCTTAATAATGAATTCCGGAGTATTTTTTGCTTTGTCTATATCTCAAAAACGCCTGAGATATAGCAGTTTGAACTTCTAATGTGGATGACAATTTTTAAAAATCAGTTTGCCCATGACAGCACTCGTATATATTAATCGATTTCGATATGAGAGTGCACTTGAATTAAGATTTCGATCAAGCTCATTGGTTTATTTTATCTATCATGTTGCTTTAAAATGGCATACACTTCATGATATCGTGGAATTTGGCGACTCTCTAAATCGCTGAAAATAAAACCAAGTTGAATAAAATATGACTAATTTCTAAAAATTCCTATTAATAATCAGTATTGACAAAAACTAGGATTCAATCTTATAAAATCAGGTTTCACTAATTTGAGCTTCGTATGTTTGAATAATATAACTTAATTTAAAATAAATAATACATAAATAAGTATATGAAAGCTACCTCTTCCTCCCAGCATTGCCGGAAGGACTTTTAAATTTTGATCTCGCCCCTACATTATAAAAACTCAATACCTGATATGCAATGTATAAATTACTAAGCTCAAGGAGATAAATTGAACGTGTTTTTAAAGCAGGATTTCGCCGTCATAGACTTTTATACTTTACTTGCAAGGTGACTTGAAATGCAGATGAAAGAATTTCATCTGCATTTCTTTTCGTATATTTTAGGGATGAATTTTGTAATTTATTAAGTAACAAACATAGTACATTGATACACCAAGAAAGCAGCGATATTTTCGAAAGAAATCAGGGGTCGAGCTGTATACTTTTGAAAACGAAAGGAGACGAGATCTTTTTAATCATTTAATATAGGTATACAGTACGTGTCAAAAGTTTAAGCATAATAGCAATTGTAAAATAAAACTTTAAATATTAACTTTATTTCAATATCTGTTTTGTATATGTTAATAATATCTATTTTTACACCATATACACTTAAATTAAATTTTAAATTTTATTTCAAACCATGGAGTTTAAGAATAGAAGAAAATAGACCGTGTCAAAAGTTTAAGCAGAAAATCGTTTTTATGCAAATTTTACAGTCTGACGTAAACGGTTGCGCACGTAAACAATTTCTGGGTGTATAAGTAGTCCGCTGTTGTTTTTGAATTAGTACAAAATGCCCAAGTCGAAAGAATTTTCAGAGTAGGAGATGATAAAAATTTGGAATATGAGAGCAAAATCTAATTCTGTTTCTGAAATTGCAAGTGCATTAAAAAGGTCAAAACAAGGTATTTGTCAAATTTAGGCTCGTGATAATGATTTTAAACGAAAATTTCGTTCAGGAAGGCCGCGAGTGACTAGTTTGAGCAAAGATAGCCGCATCAGAAATTTGGCTTCAACTGGTAATTACTCTCTTTCGGAAATAAAATATGCAGTTGGAGAACAAATATCGAAAAAAACTGTTTATAGAAGAATTTTGGAATTCAAATACATCAAATACCGTAAAATGGCTCGATTACCGTGTAGCAAACGACACCATAAAGAAGCTAGATTACAATGGGCAAAAGAGCATATGTCATTTGGTGAAAAGTGGCTGAATGTCATATTCAGTGATGAAAAAAATGGAACCTCGATGGCCCTGATGGGTTTAAGTACTATTGGCATGATCTCCGCAAAGAACTTAGGAGTGTATTTAGCCGCTAACATAATGGTTATCATTGTGCGCGCGGCAGCGCGCAACAATAATATGATTGAGCGATAATGCTTAAGCATAGGAAACCCCAAAAACACGGATTTTTCAATTTTTCTTTTTGCAATAACTAACTAAATACTTATGCAATTTCGATGATTTTTTTAAATGTTCGTCTGACCAAGAAGCACAACATAGCACAAAAATTATTTTTTTATGGCATGCTGTAGGTGTACTGTAGAGTATTCTGAAAATCGGACAAAAATTTTGTGTCACAGCACTTTTCTCGAAAACTACTAAAGATAAAAACTTATTTTTTTTTAAACAAAAGGCAAACTTTTTATCCCGGGTAGTCATCGAGAAAACGTTATTTCGCTGGGCGGTTTTTCTGAAATTGCTTATTTTCCAAACTTGGTCATAAATGGGTATATCTAACGTTCTATTGCAGATAGAATGTTGCGGTAAAGTTTATTTTAAAGATTTTGCGACGCTAATTAATCCTGCAAAAATTCATAGCTTTACGTTAAACAGTTTTTTACAAGATGAAATAAAAGAATAGCAGTCATCAATCTAAGGTATTTCTGATCATCGGAGAGAAAAACCAGTTACACCATTCGATTAAGCATAAAAAAATACAGAATGCTTTTTTTTCTCTTATTTTTAACTTAATTTTTTAACGAATTATGAATTTTTTGAAATTTTTGACATGCTGATTTTTGTCATTTTTTAATGAATCATTTACTGAATAATTATGCACGGTGTGTAGCTCTGGTGGTTGTCAAATTTGATTTTTAATTTTAAATTAGGCAATATTTTGCACCATGCCAAATTTATATTTCATCCATTTTTTTTCATTTATTTATATTTTGTTTTCAGCACAATTGCATCAATGGCAAAAATGCCTGGCATACCTATCAAATATTGGGGCCCTGTACTTTAACAAAGTGTATTTACTATAAGTATATACCGTATTTATTCTAATAGAATGCGCCCTCTACTAGAGCGCGTCTTCTAATAAAGTGCGCACCTTGGTGCTGATTGAAAAAATAAATATACGGAAACGATATAGTAGATAAGTAGAAAACGATTACTTAAATGCATTATCGAGGATTCTCATCGATCAACATAGAGATATTCTATCAAAGCGATGGAGTGGCGATGCAGCAAAAGTTTAAAATTTTGAACAATGTACCACTCCTGTAAACTATAGCGCCAAGGATATGCACACTGTTAAAAATCTGCTGCATTTTACTGCAACGTACTCCCCTGCTTGTATAGAAAACGGTTACTTGGCCGTGAAATTGCGCCTTCTCATTGGTTGGAATAGAGATATTATATACAAGTGGTGGAGGGCGTTGCCGCAAAATGCAGCAGATTTTTAACAGTGCACTGTTAAAAATTTGACCCATTTGTTGCAGAGTCACTCCACAGCTTTTATAGAATATCTCTTTATGGTCAATGAGAATGCTCCATAACACAGTAAAACAATCGTTTCCTATAAAAGCGGTGGAGTGACGCTGTACAAAATCGGTCAATTTTTTTAACTGTGTATAGTGTAAAAATTGGCTACACTGTTAAAAAATTTATCCATTTTCTGCATCGTCACTCCACCGCTTTTATAGAAAACGGTTGTTTTACAGTGTTATGGAGCATTCTCATTGGTCATAAAAGAGGTTTCTATAAAAACTGTGGAGTGACGCTGCAGAAAATGGGTCAAATTGTAAACAGTGTATAGTGTAGAAATTGGATTCAACTGTTAAAAATTAGACCCATTTGCTGCATCGTCACCACACCGCTTTTATAGAAAACGGTTATTTTACTGTGTTATGGAGCATTCTCATTGGTCATAAAAGAGGTATTCTATAAAAGCTGTGGAGTGACGCTGCAGCAAATTGGTCCAATTTTTAACGGTGTACTTCAGTAATACTTAAAAAATGCGCTAAAATATTGTATTCCTTAAATATGCAACGATGCTGATGAAATCTAAAGATAACAGTGACATCTGCGTTTTTTTCTAAAATTGCGCAACTTTTGCTAATCTAAACAATGTATTAGGAAATCCCGCAGATGTTGCTGCGATCGATACTTTAGATTTCAGTACCATCGTTGCACGTTTAACCTTTTGAGTTCTGATGGTAGAATTTTCTACTACATAATTTTAATTCCGAATTGTCACAACGGCACCAGATAATTCGACCAGATTTATTTGAAAAAGTTTTAATGCATTTTTTCGTGTATATCTTTAACATGTTTTTTTCTTTTAGAATTACTGATGCGAATGTCACATTTGGAATTTTGAAGAAATTTACACCAGAGCGCAAAGGGTTAAAGGATAAAAAATTTTATTGCTGTTTGCATACACTGTAAAAAATTTGACCCTTTTGCTGCATCCTCACTCCATCGCTTTTATAGAATATTTCTGTTTTGACCAATAAAAATGCTCCAGAATACGGCAAAGTAATCGTTTCCGATAAAAGTGACGATGCAGCAAATGAGTAATTTTTTTTATAGTGTAGCAGATTTCTACACTATACACTGTAAAAAATATGACTATTTTGCTGCATCGTCACTCCACCGCTTTTATAGAAAACGACAAGTTGTGCAGTATCCCTATGGAATATGGAAAAATAGAAGGACTAGTGAAAAATGCTCCAAGGAGCAGTGAAAAAGCAGAATATGATTTTAATTGAGCATTAAAAATTAATGGACAAGTTTATTTTTTGGAAAAAGTACACAAACATTTAAAAGTTATGAACAAGTTTATTTTATTGAAAAAATGCCCAAGCATTTAAAAGTGATGGACAAGACTTGAAACTGAGTCAAGAACTAGTAAATAATTTCCTCAAGACTTGAAAATGGCTGATCATGCTCTTATGTGACAAGCATATTCAGCGTCCTTTTTTTTATCCCTGTCTATCTTAGTATTGACACGTTATCAGAATATAACATTGTGCTCTATAAAAGCTGAACTTTCAGAGCAAGTTTTTGATGAAGTAGCTAAATTTACCACATGCTGCTCCTTAACAATTTACTTGTGAAGTAGTAACTCTTATGGCAATTTTATTATGTCCAAGTACATAAAAAAATGGAAAAGCAGTTGCTGTTTGGTTGTACATGTTACGTGCTTATCAGGTATTCTAACTTTATTAAAATCAAAATTTACTTGAAATATACAGTGCTTTTGATAAACTTATCGATTACTTATGAAAATATAAAAATTTTAGCACTATTTTATCTTTTGCTAATAAAAATCCGCTTAAAAATTTTTAGAAAAAAGATTGGACAAAAAAACTGTTTTTTAGTGATAAGATTGCGTGCAAAAAATGGTTGTGATAAGAGTAAATATCAAGGCTTTGTTAAAGAGGGGCCAGGATGTGTTTAATATAGATACTGTATCTAATACTTGTTGTGAAAACTGAGTTTTTCTAAAGCACAGTGTTAGATTCTGCCAACATGCCTATACTAAGATAGACAGGGATAAAAAAAGGACGTTGAATATGCTTGTCACATAAGAGCATGATCAGCCATTTTCAAGTCTTGAGGAAATTATTTACTAGTTCTTGACTGTTTCAAGTCTTGTCCATCACTTTTAAATGCTTGGGCATTTTTTCAATAAAATAAACTTGTTCGTTACTTTTAAATGTTTGTGTACTTTTTCCAAAAAATAAACTTGTCCATTACTTTTTAATGCTCAATTAAAATCATATTCTGCTTTTTCACTGCTCCTTGGAGCATTTTTCACTAGTTTTGTAATGTATGGGGGGATATTTCTTTCAATGGTCAGACATTTCTATCATTCATCAGTGGTCGTGAAAACTTTGAAAACTACCAAGAGACACTTGACAATCATTTGCTTCCTGTTGCCGAGGTTTTTAGGGGGAGAAAAATTATTATTTCAACATGATAATACTTCCATCCATACCTCAAACTCAACTTCATCGTGGCTTAAGTCGAAAACAGTGTCTGCTTTGAAATGGCCGGCAATTAGTCCTGATTTAAACCCTATAAAAATATGTGGGGTATTCTCTCTCATGCAGTTTATCCAAATGGAAAGCAGTATTCTTCAGTTAAAGATTTGAAAGATCCCATAGAGAACGCTTGGTTTAAAAATGAACCAGAAACTATACAGAACCTCATTTTAACGATGGAAGACCGTATATTTAAAATAATTCAGCAGAAAGGAGCAATAATCAAGTATTAATTTTGTTCATTCTTGTTCTGCTAAAGACTAAAAAACTACTGTGCTTAAACTTTTGACACACTCATTCTTGTTGTTTTGATAAATTTCATTATTTATGATAAATTTTATAGCATGAATATGTTAACTATTTTTTTATAACTACAATTTGTAGGCTATGTGAAAAGGGAAGTAACTTTCACCCATTAATAAAATTTTATTTTGAAATTTTCTGTTGTGCTTAAACTTTTGACACGCACTGTATATCAACACATACACTCCACTATACGTTTGTTTTTATTTCTTTTAGAAACTCAATGCATTTCATATAAATTTGAAATAACAATATAATTGATGTATTACACGTACTTATAAATTTAAAATATTGATTTGTAGTTTAGAAAATATAGTTTATGACAATTAAATTTATTGAAATTGTTATAACATAAAAAATAATAATTTATACAAAACTCTTATGTCATTAAATTTAAATAACATTATTTAGCTATCCTTTTAATAATGTTTGTACGTAAATGTATCAAATATATATTTCTTGATTAATTTTATGCAACTTTATTCTACATTTTCATAACCTAAAAGTAGTGCATATAACTGAGGGGCTCAGTAATCTAAGCCCGTTTATATCTCTTGGGAATAATAACACTTTAAAGTTTTAAATAAATAATTAATTCAGGTCAAGTAATCTATAAGGATTATGTATGTCAATATTCAATTTAAAATAACATTTTTATAAAATAACTTTTTTTTAACATTTTGAGCACATATTACCGCGAATGATAAGTTGATCATCAATGCACATATAATTCTCTTTCACGTATGATTCAAGAGGAACGCATATATTGAGACGTATGTGTTTAAAACCTCCTGCACAATTAGTTACATTATTATTCTAACGCAAATGTTATTTTTATATTTATATTTACCACTATGTTTATTTTGGACATAATTATTTATTTTATTTTGTTTTATATTATTGTTTCGATTGTTCAACTAGTGTGTTAATGTTTTGCAATTGTTATTCTAATGTATCATCAATTATTATAAATATCAATAGGTTTATTGTAAAAATTGTACAAAATGTTACTTTTAATTTATTATAAATGTCACTTATTCAGTTTATGGAAAAATGCATAAATAAATAGCATAAATTAAACCAGAATCAAAATCATATTGAATGTACTTTAAAATTTTGTAAACTTTTCAATTAAAAAACGATTCAATTGACATAAACCATATATCATTTATTTTAAAAAGTAGGCCACAAAATATTCTAAAATCTCTTATTTTATATATATCTATACGAAGTGAGATATTGAATTGTTTAGCTTTCTCTTCACTGGCGATCGTTTAAATTTCCAAAAATAGCATCAACTAGTTATTGATAAAGGAAAGTAAAATGGATACTCAGATCAATCACTTTTAGAATTTTTTGACATAATTTAAATGTATGATATTGTACAAAGTGTAACTGTTTACGTAACATGAAACACTTATTAGAAAAGCTCTCAAAACATCCCTCAACAATATTTTATTTTATTTGTTTTTATAAGAACATTTACGGAATTAGTTTATTTAAAACACTTTCAGAGTATATTATTGATTTACTTCCAAAGTCATAAATTTTATTACAGCTTTTCTATTAGGTATAGCTCACATGAAAGTTACACAAGAAATCTGTTAAATTCACGTGTCTTAAAAAATTAAATTTTACTTTCTATGAAATAAAACTATTAAATGTATAATATTGTGCAGTGTATAATTGTTTACGTAAAACGAAACATTAGGAAAAGCTCTGAAAACATCGCTCAACAATATTTTATTTTTCTTGCTTTTATAAGCGCATTTACGGATTTCGTTAATTTTAAATACTTTCGGAGTATGTTAATGACTTACTTCCAACTCCTAAATTTTATTGTAGTTTTTCTATTATATATAGCTCACACGTAATTTACACAATAAATCTATTAAATTCACCTTTTTTAAACAATTAATTTTATTTGCTGTGTAATAAAACTGTTGTAACAATACAAGTTAACAATATAATCTTCAGTTCAGATTGCTGCTCCAATGCTCTAACAAGCTAAATTTTTTATTCATGTTTTTGTTGCGTAATATGTAATGGAACTATAATTTTGTGTTTAAACGAAAAATCATTTAAAAAAATTTCAAATAAAATATAATAATATTGTTAAATATAGGGATTTTATAAATAAAGTTACTTAACAAATTATTATTTGATATTTGTTGACGACAAATCGGACTGATACAAAAATTATTGAAACAACCTGTCATTAACTGCAATGAATGATAGCGTCCCAAAAATTCCCTTAAAATAAGAATCATCATTAGCAACAACATATTTTTGACGTCAAATAATCGAAAATATTTGATATCTTTGTGTCAATGAAATTGCGTAAATGTACGACTAATAAAGTTTTTTTTAACCAATTTTCATGTTTTTCATATTTTATATTTCACTAAAAATGTAGTTTTAAATGATCTTGAAAAGTTTTAACAGGCATATATTTATTATTTATACATTTATCCTTTGCATAGTAAAGATATAGTTCTTCACTGCTAAAAATTTGAAATTTTTGCTGCATCGTTGCTCCACTGTTTTTATAGAATATCTTTATTTTGACCAAAGAGAATGCTTTATAATACAGCGAAATAATCGTTTTCTATAAAAGCGGTGAAGTGAGTGCAGCAAAAGTTTAAAATTTTTAACAGAGTGTTTGTCATACTTTCAATTATCAAACAAATTGCAATCGGATTTAATTCTATTATGCACAGATACATATATTTCAGGGAGAAATCGGATGAAAAATAGAGGCGCTATATTTGCAACTTAACTCACGTTTGGTATGAAATAAACAAAAAAAAATCAAATACTAGAAAACTAAAAGCGTTAAATACATATATAATATGATTTTAACAGTAAAATTTTATCAGTTCTCTAATATTATGTATAGAGCAACAAAATTCAACAGGTCTCGATGCTAGGTATGAGAAACACCTTCAGTGTTTCCCTCGTAAGACGTACCAGTTTCCAAACTCATTGTCAGTAACTTTAAATGTGATCATTGTTTTATCACTACTTTTTTAGTTCATATTCTTATTTTTTATTACCCATGCAATGTGTGAAATATTTATTAATGAAGAATTTTCGATTAATTTTTCAATGTTAGATGTCGGAATAGGAAAGAAAGCACACTTTTGGATTTTAAGTTTTAAAATTTAAATTTTTATCCATTTTTAAAATGTTACTAATGCATTATGTAGACGAGATCGTGTTGAACTAATTGAACTCATTAGCTGCATTAGTTATACTAGAGTATAGTCAGAATAAATAATTAGCGATGGAAATAATTTTTAAATAATTGCATAAAGAAAATTTCGTAAAGCTATAATTTTACATTTCCATTTTAACTGTAATTTCAGAGTTTAAAGAACAGAAATATTATTTCTAAATTATAAGCGTTGATGCAGGTAAAATGCAAAAATCTTAAAGCAAATTCAGTGAAAGGGAGAAAATATATAACTAAATTGATGTATTTTGTTCTATATACCGCATAAAAAAAATTTCTAAAAAACATAGTCAAACACCGTATTTCAATTTCTGAACTGTTATATTTTCCGAGGAGCTAGTAAATTACCATCAAATTACTTTGTACGATATGCAAATTCGAACATTCATAAAGTGAAATATTTGAGACTCAAAAATTGGTGCTAAAGAATTGATACATTTAATAGATTCACAAACGCTTATCTTAATAAATATATAAATAGTGTTTCATTGTGTAACATTAATTTTATTGTTTGTTTTAGTTTTATTGTCAAATATATACACAAAAGATATGCAGAATTTTCTTTGATTTTCAACATTTCTTAGTAAAAATGTAGTTTTACTGAGACCACTTTCTAAAGAAGCAAGCAGTCTTCATTCAGAACACTGAAATATTTCTGAAAAATATGAAAAACTATTACTCTAGTGGCCATGTATAAATTTAAGGGTATTTCTTTTATTCTAAATATGTGAAGAGTGTGATTTCTTTATTTACAAGCCTTATTCAACTTCTGCTCTATACTCAAAGGAACAAATTCACTTTCGAGATTTATTCATGCATTTCCCATTCATAGATTTTTCTCTTTTGAATCAATGCTTTTATTATTGTTTAATACTATTATATTCACTAAAAGTCATTATGTTTCACATTCGATATAATAAATCTGGTAAAAAGAATCAGTCTAAATCTGTCAGTAACTTCCAAAACAGCAGCAGCTAGATCTCTAGTTTTTGCACATTACGATCATCATTTCTTTTACAGTGGGAGAGCAAACTATTAGTTACACTACTTTTTTTTCTTATTGAAACGTTGGTTTAACGCTTTTCTGCTAAGAACACTGACAAGTGACATTTGACAGATATTGGGAACGGGTAAGGGTCTCTTAAAGCATTATGTGCGTCAAAGATGTTATGGAAAGATTTCGCAATTTAAATGCTTTCAATTGTTTAAAATGAATTCCATTCCCTGCGAAATGTGTCTAAATAAAGCACAGCAAACCTAAGTAATTTTATAATAACTCCGTAGAAAAACATACATAGCAGGTGAAGAGGAGTATAATCCGTAAAATGAGGTAGGAAGAAATATTGAGGAATTCGTCTTGGAACACTCGTTTTGATTTTTTTCACAGTAAATTTCTATTTTATGGGCGAAAATTTGTTTTTATTTCTAAACACAAAAGTTTCTAATCCATGTATATCGAAAGCAGTTTAACAATCCACAAGTTAACAAACCAGGGAGCAAAGATTCGTCCTCTAAGTAATGCAATGTTTAGGCGTGTAACTAATAATTTGGCCACCCGCAGTAAAATTATGAATAGAAATCCAAATTATGCAAAAGAGATACAACATCGCTTCAATTGTTTATAGAATGTTATTGCGTAATCTCTTTAAATATTTTTTATCTTTATTTTAAGTAAAAACATTAATAATTCGCATATCTATTTACAACTTAAAATGTAATTAAATATGTATAAAAACAGTTTTCATTAAACAATTTAAAATGTGTAATATTGGAGCTTTTGGAAGCTATCTCAATTTCATTTGCTAATAAACACATCATAAGATAAATTTAATAAAATTGATAGCATCATGTAATTTCTGAGTAGAATTATTTAGTTTGTGTGAGTGTCATTTTCGCTAAACGTTCTTCGGCATGAGCGAATAGTACTGTCTCTTTATACGTTGAATTGTGGAGATATTATTAACTAATCATGCAAACAAGTAGATCAGTAGCTCTTTGCAGAAGCTTTTGGATTAAATTATGCAAATGCTTAAATATGCAAACTGCCAATTTCGCAGCTGCTGTGCTTTATTTCACAATCGATGATGAAGATTAAATTTATATGTTGTCTGTTTGTAAAGTAAATTGTGATTAATTATATAGTAGTGCAGGATAATGAATGATTATGATAGGTCTTTAACGATTACATTTACATACTTTCACAAATATTTTTATATTGCAAGAGAGCAAATACATACAGATTATTAGTTCATGCTGAAATCAAAAATATTTTCTTTAATGTTAGTTAGAATATGGATACAAATATTTAAAGTAATTAAACAATTGTTAAAATGTAAGGGGCACTTTACAATAAGTACAAATTATTTAAGTCCTAAATGTAAGTATAGTATTTAAATAGAGAGTACTTCGATGTCAAATTAAATGTTGTGGATGCAAAAATAACAATGATTCAAAGTAATTGAAAATGCATAAATAATATGCAAATTTATAAAATTTATTAATGAAACTTTATGATAGTTAATATTTAAATTTTGTGAATATTAAATAGAAGTACATAACTGTCGTTTTTCTATTAATTTGTAGGTTTTCTCTCAAATAATAAGCCACAAAAAGACGTGATTTCCAAAAATTAAATGTCGTGACAAATGTAAAAATACAGTATATGAGACTATTATTTTAAAAAAAGTTTACGATTTTAAGCATTAGATTAGTAATATTTTAAAATCTATATAAAGATCATCCATAAAATCTGAGTCAGTTGAAAATATGTGTTGTAGTTTCAGCATTTTGATAACACTAGTATATTGTAAAACATTGAAATGGGAAAAAATAAATGAAGGGAAAAAAATAGATGAAGGGAAAAAAACAGTTTCACATATTTTTAAATATTGGCTTTTTAAGAAGTTGAAAATACTATGGATTATAAATTTAGTTTTAAAAATAAAGGGTATCCCATAGTTCAGGCAAGATTTGAATTTTGTGCCATTTGCGCCATAAAATGTTGTTAGCGAACACAAAATGACAGTTTGTCAGCTGACAATTTCGTGCTATTAAAAATGGAACATTAAACGAAAAAAAAATCACCATTTTTCTAATTATTGCCTAATTTATTTTCCAGGCATGCAATTTTCCTCTGGAATGATAAGAATTAACATGCCAGATCATGCCATCTAATGGCTTTGGGCATTTTTTGTGTTTTTTGTAGTCTAAGATTTATGCCAACAACCCCACACCCACACATTGAAGGAGGAAATTGAGTGCTGTATCAGTAAAATTCAGCCACATTTATCCTAAACGATCAGGATAAATTTCAATGGAAGAGGGCGTTTACAAACAAATCGTAAAGGCTATTTACTTTATATATAATACCTTACATAACCCTATAAAGTATACTTTATCGATTAATAAAAAATTACAAGTTTTACTTATAAAAATGTTTTTTTCTGTCAAAATGACTGTTATTGCTGTTGTTGTTATTTATAAAAGGCCGATTATCTAAACGAGGGATATAGACCCTAGGAGGAGTGCGTTCAATGGGATCCTAACCCGTATTCACACAATATTTCTCAAGATTCGAAGAAAACCGTGGAAAAATCCGAACGGTTAGGTCGATGGACGCGATTGAATTGAACCCAACATCTCCCGTCTATCACTTTCAAGACCAAAACCTCTCAGCAACTGGTGGGATATCAAAATGGCTTATTTCTTTAATTTTGGGACACCCTTTGTATCACAAAAGAAATGCGTGCCGAGTCCATCTGAAGTGTCACATATTTCACTGAAAACAGTTGTCTTATTTTATTTCTCTTTTCTTTTTCAAGATATCATTGAACGCAGGTAACTAATTGCGATGCATACAACTGCTTCAATTTCAGTAATTTACGAAATATTATCTTTAGTGTTGATCCAGTTGAAGTGATATTCAGTTATCAAGAATCATGGTCATTTTGAACAATACAAGCGTTCATGTGTGAAAAACATAATTAATAATTTGCAAGTTACGAAGAATTCAAGATTCAAATTTCTAAAAGAAAACAGACAAAACTATTGAGTTCCACTCTTTTAAAACAGACTTTCTGCTAAGACTGGATTGTTATATAATTAAGTGTAGATTTTGTTTTGTTGAACTTACCTGCAAAGATTTTTCGTTATCAAAATTCATATCGAAAATTTATCTTTGATTGTCACGGCATGTATCAAGTAAAACAAATCTTGTACGTTTAAAAGTTCTCAGAATATAGTTAAAATTTTTCAATCCTTTGAATTATAAGCGTTAGGAATCTTATTTTTTAAATTGTCTACTACTTTTTTAAAGTAGTTTCATACGTAGAAAATTGTAACACTAATATATTTAGATTTCGTAATTTCTGATTTCCTTTCTGTATTTCATAGCTCGCAAGTGCAGTTTTTGCAGAATGCAGGCGGTTTTATAAACGTAGAACATTTCTATAAAAAATTAACATATTTTCCTCGTGTATACTCCGTAGAGGAAATGTGAGCAGATCTTCAGAAGGATCTTCAGAGATGCCATGATATACACTGTAAAAAAATCTGTTAAGGTACTAAATATTTTCTAGGAAACTGGGATTCCAAGAACTTTTCATGTAACGACAACAGGAAAAATTCATGTAACCGATTCCGAAACTTGAATTTTTGCTGTTACCGTTTCAGGAAAAGTTCTAGGAATCCCAGTTTCCTAGAAAAAGTTTAGCACCTTTGCAATTTTTTTTACAATGTAGAATGTATGTATAAGATAATCTATGTTATAAAACAAAATAAAAAATACTTTAACAACTCTGACATCATAGTGACAAAAGAAGCACTTGATCAATTAATTTTGCTCTTGTTTAGCTTGTTTTAACTCACAAATTTCACGCATTTTCAAATTTTACACCGTCGAATAGTAAATTAAATATTCGTTAAAATGGAGGTTTGTTTGAAAACAGAATCTGAATTTTCTGATTTTTTATTTTTTAATGCCATTGCATACAATTAACACAGTATAAATAGTTTCAAAAATTGTTTCTGGGTAATATTCCTAACGAGTTAAATATTAACAAGCACATAATTGTACGACTTTCTTAAACTACTGAAATTATCATTATCAAGAAAGCGGCTGAATGTTGCAAACTTTAGCAATTTTTTTTACTATACAACTCTTTGAAAACGGATAATAGGCAACACTTTTAATAAATTTCAAAATATTCAAATGCGTAAGTGATATTTTTCATAGCTTTTTGACTTTGCTAGTGTGCAATATAAAAATAATATAATAAATTTCCAAAATCTATTCGAATTTTCATTATAAAAAATTGTTTTAACCTATTTTCTACAACTCGAAAAGGCAACGGATCACCTACTCAGAAATAAAAAATGTAAAAATGTTGTGTAGTATAATATGAAAATTATGCATTAAATTAGATAGGAACAGATGCCAAGCTTCTTTATAATGTATCCACAAAATACAAAAAATTCCGCCCGCTGTCCATAGCAACTTCAATTTTTGCTAATTATAAAGTATGAACTGTTGCATAAATTTTTTTCATGATAAATTATTGATTTCAAATTCAGAGCTTTTTAAATATATTTCCAAATTAATTTCAATTGATAATTGTTGATTAATGACATTTATTCTTTTAATATGTTTGTTTAATATATTTCGTTAACATTTACTATTTTAGTATGATTTTAGATAGCTAATATCATATTAAAATAGGCCATGTTTATTGGCAGAAATTTAACAGCTACTACATAGCTAAACAAACGCAACAGAAGTAAAAATGCATAGTAACTGTTTTTGAGCAAAAAGCTTGAGCAAATTTTGAGCAAAAATTCCCCAAATGTTTTCTGGAATTATCAGCGGTGAAATCTTCAGTGTAAATTTCATACTATTAGTTCGATGATCAATATAAATAGAAAAAATAATTATAAAATAGAATAGTCTGTGACATAAATATCTCATTAATGTCTCAAATATGTTACACAGTTTTACATTATTAAATTTAATATTTAACGTATTAAATGTGTTTATGTGTCAAACACCATTGAAAGCATGGTACCCATTTAACATGATAGCAATGCTCTTGACATGTAATTATTTCTGGGATATTTTTGCAATCTTTGTTGTTGCTTCATCACTTTTATACAATTTTGGGAAATACTGATATAGCAATAAGTAAAATTATATTAATGAAAAGCATCTTCGTCGTAGTAATATTTAAATTTTATCTAAAAAAAGTATGTTTCAGGCAGAATAGACCATTTTTTTTAATATCGTTTCTTTAAAAAAAAAATATAATAGCATCCAGTAATACTAAAAATATGCAATAAATTAAGTAGGAACAGATGCTAGTCTTCCTTATAATGTACTGTTGATTTAATTTTTTTCATGATGAATTACTTATTTGAAATTCAGTGCTTTTTAAATCTATTTCCAAATTTGGGATATTTTTGCAATCTTTCAAACAGAATAAACAATTTTTTTTTTCAAATATGGTTTCTTAAAAAATATATAAGAAATTTAGTAATACTAAAAATATGCAATAAATTAAGTAGGAACAAATGATAAGCTTCTTCATAAAGTATCAACAAAATACAAAAGATTCCGCCCATTGACTATAGCAACAAAAATTCTGACTAATTATAAAGTATATACTGTTGATTAATTTTTTTTTTCATGATGAATTATTGATTTCAAATTCAGCGCTTTAAGTCTATTTCGAAATTTCGGACTTATTTGCAAACTTTGTTTTTGCACTACCACTTTAACACAATTTTGGAGACTACTGAAATAATAATAAGTAAAATTTAATAAATTAAAAGCACTTATTTGTACTATTATTTAAATTTTATCTAAAAGTGTTAGTACTGAAATTGAACGTTTCAGGCAGAATAAACCATTTTATTTCTTTTCTAAATGTGGTTTCTTTCTTTAAAACAATAATAACATTCAGCTTGTAGCTTAGCTAGTAAATTTAAGAATATTACATTATTTATTTTGTATCTGGTAAAGAATCCTGTATATGAAAATCACGTAAGGTTATAAATACTGTGGAATATCTATTTAAGTGGCCACGACTAATACATGGTTTCAGATAAGCACGAAAATGTTATTCACAATAAAGATTTTTATTTTTATCTTCTTCCTACACTTATGTTTTAAAACAACTTTTATTGTTCAGAGATAAAACCCGTATAACTATAAAAGCTTTCTCAAAATAAATAATACTATCGTATTAGAATTTTCCTTTCTGTCATACTAAACATAAACATCTATTTCGAAGATACAAAAAATCGATGTATTTTATATCCGAATCCAAAGCGAGTAAGATTGAGAATGTTAAATATTAAACATTTCTTTTAAACCTTCTGCTATTCATAAAACCTAGAATTTTTCAGCATCAATTATTCATCATCAAAAAGTTTATATTTATTCTGTTAAAAAAATATTTTACCATTTATAGGTATTTTATATTTTCATTCGTTCTTTAGCATGATATATCTTACAAAAAACAGTTCATTTTTACTATATTGTTAAAACAAATATGTTCAATAAATAAAAGTTTATAGTTTTATTAATTATATTTATTTTCTGCTGATTATATTTGTATGTTATATGATTGTATCCTTCCTCTCATTTATATAGGATTTTAATTGATGGATCATAGCTGGATGTTTATATGTTGTTCAGAAAGCACTTCGAACGGATTTTTCTGTCATAAAATCCTTTTTTTTACAATTAATTTATTCTTAATGTTATTTGTTCATAAACGCGATATTTCTAATAATTAATAAATTTCAAATTTATCGAAAAGTAATTAGCCTCAGTGCAAAATAATTTAGAAGAAGTTATTTGATATGTAGTTACTAATTTGCTCATTATTTTTTAATTATAATGTTCATTATGAAAATCAAGTTGTTGTACAACTTAGCCCCATTTTTTGTGTATTTTCTATCTATCATGTCATCAATAAAATGCGAAGAAAACTATATACCCATTAGAAACTAATGTAACGGAATACTGTACACGTATATGCTCACGTACAAGAATTATAAATGCCACACGTTTCCTTTTCAGTATCAAATATTTTGTATTAAAGCATATAACACATAAAAACTATAAAACAAACATCTAGTTTGCATAACAACAGAAAAAAAAATGTTTCGTACATTCTTTAAACCGAGAAGGAACAGTTATTAAGATATATCATTCAGTTAATTCTACAGTTAATGTTAATTTTTTATACAAATAAGCTCAATCTACTGAAGTTAAAAAATTAGATAAAATATAAACAATGTGATACATAAACATCTTAAAAACTTGCATTCCGTTCAAATGAAATTGAAATAAATATTCGATTTTTTAAAAAGTTTATATTTTAGATATGCCTTATCATTTTGTTTACACACATCGTAAATATAATACAAAATCAACAACTATAATCAACAATTCGTACAACAACTATAATAACACATCGTAAATATAATACAAAATCAACAACTATAATCAACAATTAACTATAGTATAGCTGTAATACAATGTCAGCAAAAAAAAATCTTTACTCTTTCGATTTTAGACGTTTTATTAAATATCTAGAAATATACATAAGGAATTATTCTGAAACTCCAGGTGTGTAAATAAAACAGTACAGGTCATATATTTTTGCAAATATTTTCCCCCGAAATTACATAGGGGACCGTCAACAAATTGAAAAAGAACGAAGATCTTTTGTATAACCCTGTCAAAACGAATGTAGCAAAAGCGTTCAAACTGCAGATTATGATTAAGTGGCATATTGTAATTCACTGTGTTCATTTTTATGAATATAGCATATATATTTGTAAAGAAGTTAAGGTTTTTTTTAAATGGTCCCAAATTTTGCCAAGTTTTTTATTTATAATTTGCAGGGTTTTTAATAAAAAACAATTTTCTTTTCCGAAAATATGACAAACATTGTTCATAACACTCTGTAATGAAAATTAAAACATATAATAATTGTATGAAAAATGAACAAATTTACTAAATAAGGTTTCACTGCGCATAAGTCACCGCGATCAAAATGCAATGTGCATAATGTGTTAGCTAGGTATATAAAGCAACTTTTTTGAAAGTCTCAAAAACATAGCTTGAAGATTCTGAAAATTATCGTCGATAGAATAAGATCAAAGATCAATCCATTATTCCCAAAATGAAGCAAAAAGATGAGGGAGTGTATTCATGTTCCATTGATTAGCATCTACACAAGCAGCACACATTATCATCTTGCACGTACTACTATATCAGGATACAAACATCTGACAAAAGCTTACAAAATATTTCTAAGAAACTATTTTTAGGATGCAAACTCTTCACAGTAGGTTTTTCCACGTGTGTTTGAATTATTGCTTGTCACGAAGACGATTGTTTGAGCATTGCAGTAGCTTTGGTTGCTATCTACCGTTTAATCTCTGAAATTCTGTTAAATATGAAAATAGAAGAGTGGATTAAGGTTCCCCTATGATCACCTCCCTCCCCCGTAGTCTTCCTTATACGTTATACTTTTCAAAAAAGAAAATAAAGATTTTTATTTCAGGAGGTATGATGCTGAGAATGTTCCGTTATACAGGATGAACCATAATTAGAAAAATAATAGGCGATCTTAAATATTACCCCTAGACCCATACTTCTGAGGGTCTGTTTGAAAAAAAATACGAAAATCAAATTTTTATATAGACCTCATACGGTAAAAATTCCAGTTAGAAAAACTTTCTTCATTCATCCCTGAATTAAACACAAAAAATTGCATCTTCATAGCTTCAAAACTTGGCCGTTTAAATAATTCGCCAGGTTTTAAGGGATTACACACAAATTGAAAGTCAAGAAAAATGTTACTTTAAGAGATCTAAAAATAAGCATAAAATATATTTATTGAGTTAGAATTTTGATTTTTTTCTTTTTTGTGATGGTTAACCATATAATTTTCAAACAAAATCACATCCTAAAATTTATCATAAAGTTGATAAAAAAAATTAACTCATTAGTATAATTTTAACTACAGTAATTTAAAATCGTTATAACTTGAAACATTATCCATCGGATTTCAATTTTTTTTCATTTAATTAAAAAGCAAATATAATTGCAGTTTTGATTCATGATTTTTAAAAATATTAATTTCAAAAATTCAACAAAATTTGCTTAAAATTAGATGTGGCTAAAACATCGTAAAAAACAACGTTAAACATCGTTTCAAAAATCGTATGTTCAAAAGTATGTATTTTTCAAATTTATCGTAAAAAATTATTGTAATAAATAAATAAATAAATAAACACAAGTTCTATGGTTGCACGTTATTTCTTTAACGATTCTTAAGCTAATAATTTAAAGACGAAAAATGCTCGAAGAAACATCATGCAGAAAAACTCATTTAAAATTTGAGGCAAAGATTGTCTCCCAATAAAAAGTTTAATTATTTTAAAAAAAATGTATGTGAATAATTAACTTTTTTCTGTAGCTTAAAGTTCCAATTCAGTTTAACTTTTGCCGTTTTCACTCATCTTTTGTAGGGCGACTGAGGTAGAGTGGGACAGTTGGTTTTTCTGTTTATGTAGCGTTCTAAATATCTCATCAATCACACACAAGCTGAAGTAATGGTAATTCAACTTCAATTGAAAAAAATTATTGATATGAATTAGCTTGCAATTGTATAAAAAAGGATTATTTCAACAATCAAAAGTAAATTTGCTTCATATACTTTTTATGCTTTCTGTCTTTTAATGATCTGTTTATGCATATATGTAATAGTTTCCTTATATATGGAACATTAAACTGTATACTATTCATTATTTAAACTAAGAATAAAGATAGTAATTTTGTTTATAAAAGAAATTTAACACAAAACAAGGAAGTGAAGTAGAATGGGTCATGCCTGTAAAGGGAGAAACGGGACATGTCCAAATCCCCTTCTTTTAATAAAATGAATGTAAATTGCTAACATGCAAACATTTTTACAGGATAGTATGTTAGTTATAACATTGATAATACATTCATTTATTTCAAAATGCAAATAAATTAAATCGATGCTTTTTAGCTCACAGGCTATCATAGCCTGAGAGCTTATGTGCCCGTCCGATCTGTATGTACGTTCGTACGTTCGTTCGTGCGTAACGCGATAACTCATGATAAAAATATCGGATCCACTTGAAATTTTGTATATAGGTATATCCTGATAAGGCACTTCCCTGATTAGTTTTTGGAGTTCATTCGATATGTATAAGAGGGGGAACCTATCATATAAACGAGATTTTCATGCAGAATTAACAGTTTTCGTTTAAAATTTAGATATAGGATCATTCTGATGAGGAGATTCCGTGACTGTCATTAGGTGTTCATTGAATAAGTATAAACAGGGGGAACGGGGGGGTTCATGCCCCCCCCCCCCCTGAATTGATATAAACGGGATTTTCATGCAGAATTAACAGTTTTCGTTCAAAATTTAGATATAGGATCATTCTGATGAGGCGATTTCGTGACTGTTATTAGGTGTTCATTGAATAAGTATAAACAGGGGGAACGGGGGGCTCACGCCCCTCCCCTTAATTGATATAAAAGGGATTTTCATACAGAATTAACAGTTTTCGTTCAAAATTTAGATATAGGATCATTCTGATGAGGCGATACCGTGGCTGTTATTAGGTGTTCATAGAATAAGTATAAACAGGGGGAACGGGGGGCTTATGCCCCTCCCCTTAATTGATATAAACGGGATTTTCATGCAGAATTAACAGTTTTCGTTCAAAATTTAGATATAGAATCATTCTGCTGAGGCGAGTCCGTGGCTGTTATTAGGTGTTCATTGAATAAGTATAAACAGGGGGAACGGGGGTTCTAATGCCCCTCCTCTTAACTTGTATAAATGGATTTTTCAATCAGAATTGTCAGATTTCGTTCAAATCTCTGAATAGTTTTGGAAGTTTAATAGTTAAGTATAAAAGAGGAGAATAACTCCTCTTAAATTATATAAATGCTAAATGGGTTTTTATTAAGAATTATCCGATTTGCTCTGAATTTCGGATATAGGTTTTTTAATATGATAAAGCACTTACTTGATAGTTTAGGAGGTTCAATGATTAAGTATAAAAAAGGAGAAAGGGGAGAGCTGCTTCCCCTTAATTTTTTTTTCGAACGGAATTAACGAAAATACAAGGCTGTAATGTACAATTAGTATGCGTAGCCTGTGAGCTCAATGCCATCAGTTTAACTGGGCAATATTCTTTTTTCTTAATGTCTTCTGTGATTGAGACAATCCTGAACTTTTATCCCAAATATGAAAACACTGGAATTTTATATTGTAGCACAAGTATTATCAACCTACAATCTTTGTTAGATTCTATATCTATCCGACAATAGACTGTTTGTGTTTTATAGCTTTGTTTTATTGCTTTTCCATACCTCCCTGTCAGTGAAGAGGTATGGGACACATTTTGAAACTTACAATTTCTTTAATTATAAGAATGGTAGTTAATAAATCCAAGATTGTCTTTCGTACAAATATTTACCATGAAGCCAATATAAGAGAGTCTATTCAAATAATTGGTAATAAAGATATAGCTGTGCTCAAACTCAGGCTATCAAAATAGTAGTTAATAAACCCAATATTATCTTTCGTGCAAATATTTATCATGAAGCCAATATAAGAGAATCTATTCAAATAATTGGTAATAAAGATATAGTTTGTAATGATGCTTGTAAAAATGATATACACAGAGTTTGGAAAAATTGCTGCAAAATGGATGGATGCTTGTTTGTTAGAAATTTTGAATATCTTTATCTGGCATTTCATCTGCCGTACAACTCTTAATTTGCAGTGGTGTCTCCAAAACGACTCTCGATTAAACCCATAGAAAAATAATAACATTTTTATAGCCATAATTGATAGCAGCTGAAAACCTTGTGAATTCTTAATAGTTTTTAATATATTTTTTAGATATTTCTAGTGTGAATTAAATTTATGCATCTGCAAATAATTTTAGTGTATTTATGTGTGCCCTTTTACATTAATTTTAATTAAGTAGAAAAATACTTTTAAAATAACTATTAGAAATATGAGTAAAAATTACTTTTAAATTATAAGGAGTCAAAGTATTTGTAAAATGTAACAGATTTTACAACAGTGAAATAATTTATTCAACTCTCTATCATTCGAGCTAATTTAGTATTAAATTGGAAACACCATGTTCAAACTTATTACACTAGAAAGTTTAATTCCGAAATACAAGTTTTATGCTTCACTTATTCTCGTAATGAAATTGTCTCTTCTTCCATTTCAAATTATCGTACCATTCACATGTATTTTTACAACTACGCAACAATGCCGTTTGTATCATGCGTTAAATATATTGGTTGATTTAACAATAATTGCATAAAATGATAATTAGAAATATTTTTTTACAATTACGATATAGATAATATAACGTCATGTACATTAGTATTGAAAAGGTAATATTAAAAAATAATACTAATTATACTTTCGACATTAAAAATATTTCCTAGAAAAACATGGAAAATATGGAAGACTCTAACGTTCCTAAAAAAATTTATATTTGCCATAAATTATTCGAAATAAAATTATTTTGTGGTATATTTATATTGCAGATATAATAGTAATATATCACGAAAGTTATACTTTAATATAGTTGTATAAAAGGCAAAATTTAGAAATTCTGCGAAACCGGTTAACTCTACTATTATAATCGATAGCTACCTGGATAAGTTGTAGATTTCTATTTACGATTCCAATGTCGCATAACATACAGCAGTTCAAGTTTAAAAGCAAACTTTTGTTAAAAATAAAATAATGTATTCATAAAATTTAAACATAAACTCATATAAAACCTTTTTCAGATAAAACTTACAGACGGTGGTTCCGAGTCCTGACTGTTGGTATACAATAATTCTTAACTTTCATTCTTCATCTGTATTTTGGGACATTTCAGCTGTTTAAAATAACTTCAAAAGGTAAGCATTGTGTTATGTTTTTATTTCCATTCACACTTCAAATATGATCAGTTACCAGAGGTAAATTTCTGTATTCCATCCACATCTTTAGTTATATTTTAAATAAAAGAAAATTTGTTATGATGCATGAAAAATAGAAAAAAATGTATCATATTTCCTCATAATACGTTTATCATATTAATTTTCGGTTTTCATTGAGAGTTCAGCATGTTAAGAGTAAATCTTATATTTTTTATGTATATGAACGCGAGTTTTAATTAACTTTGGCTGAAGTATATGGAAGTTAAAAATAAAATTATGTAAAAACCTTTTAGGATTATGTTTTTAAATAAAAAGAAAAAAATACCTCTATCCAAGCAACGCAAAACAACTCTAGAACATTAGGGGCAATTACTGCTTATAAATTGACAGTGCATCTCTGATTTAAAAAGATTATTGCATAACATTTCAATTTACAAAATGACATCTGTCATATATTTCAGTTCATCCTCTTGAAAAAATCCTTTTAGAAACTTTTAGAAAACGGGTGAAAACCATATGAAATCTACAACTCATAAAAAATTCGCCGTAAATATGCAACACTTCATTACATTTCATGTAATTTTTGAGTTATAAAACTGCGTATATCCTGCAGGATTTTCACTTGATCCAAGTCAACAATTTCTTATGTTCGAATGACCCAGATTTGTTGCGTAAAGGCAGCGCCTGATTAATGGACGGCCTCCGGGGCCTTGGCCCTGGGCCCACCAATTTCAGGGGCCCACAGATTTTGTGGCTGTTTTTTTCCCTTAATCAAGTACTTTTCAAATAATATTGTTTTATAAAATATCAAACGTAAAATTTAAATATTCCAAATGACTCAATAAAATTTATAGAAGCTTTTAATCTAGGCATTTTTCTGTAAAGGTCATTTTCATTTTGAGAGTACCTATATTTTTCAAAATTTGGTGTATCCAGAAAATCAAATTTGGGGAAAATGCCAAAAACTGCATACTGTGTCGATTGCATTCAATAGGAACGAGGATTTTACAATATCAGAATTATAGTTTCAAATGATTTTAGAGTCTTAGAGAAAATACAATATTTATGATTTTGGATAACACAAGTTTTGAAAAAGATATCCTCATTAGTAGTATATGGGACCTACAATAGAAGACTTTTTATATTCCACTAAATGCAAATATTTAACGATTTTTGTAAGATTTTGATCAAAAAGTGTGTCTATTAAAATATCGAATATTATACCTATAATTGTAAGATTTTCATCGAAAAGTTTGACTATCGACCAATTTTTCATAATTCGAAGTGATGCATACAATATTAATATTTAATGAGATGAAAAAGTTTGGCTGTCTAAATATCGAAGAAATGATGAATATAAAATAAAACCATAATTTGTATATTGCCATCTATCCGGGGGTTTTGTATTGAACCCTTCGTCAGTGATTGTCCTATAAAGCAGAGCGTTGAATAGAGAGAGAGAAACGGAAACTTGAAAGATAGTTGCAAACAATAATAGCATTCGGAGATTTTAAATGTATCATAAGTATTTTAATACTCTTAAAGTATGTTTGAAAAAGGAAGGCGATTTAAGAAATGGTTAGAGTAATTGAAAGATTTATAAACTCTGTTACTTTTCGTCTTTATTCAAAAGTTGTCTCAATTCATTAATAAATCGCATTAAAATATTTTTTAATTCCAAAATTTCATCCATTGACCTTTCTCTGTGGGGTTCCTTCTCTTCATAATAATGACCAAATTTTTTATTTAATTCACCCAGTTGAACGGAAAGTATTTTTTTACAATTATCGTTATAAAAATTATCAGGTAATTGATCAAATTTATATTCAATGAGATTACAAAAATCTAGTTTATGCATATATTTTTCTAAAAACCTTTCACCAAATGTTTGAAAGCGTGCTATTAGCAACCAATTCAATCCTTCTTCCAATGTGCACATAGTGTTTTCTGAAAGTTGCTAAACCTAGATACTTTATGTAAATCTAATTTTTCATGATAGGTTTGAATAAATTCGTCACTTAAGACTTGAAATTGAGATATAACAACCCAATTTATATAATTCGAATGTTTTAGCATAAATGCTTCAGACATTTTCTGATTTTTACAAACTAAATTCCAATCTAACTCTTCTTTGTATTTTTCGATAAATCCTTCCGAAAGTGTTTGAAAAATACATATAACATTCCATTCAATATAATCTATGAGTTCTTCCATAAAAGGTTCGGATAATACTGAATATCTACAAACTAACTTCCAGTTGAGTTGATCCTTCAAATTTCGTAGGACATCTTCGGATAAATTTATCGTTTTAGAAAATTCGTCCCAGTTGATATCCATTTAATAATGATATATTTTTAAAAGGGGATTTTTTCAATATGCATCCAAGGTTTTAAGGTGATTGGAAAACTACCTTTGGATGTTATCAAAAATGTAATCATGTCACCACTTTTTCGATAATCAAAACGAGTTACGGAATAATCATCAAACATTTCTCCGCTTAAAATTATTTTATCTTCGATTTTTTGTTCTATCTCTGTAACCCTATTTTTTCCGACTATTATATATATAATTATTATATATTAAATATATAGTAATTTTCATATGTATATCTGTAGATAATCGCATATCTTGATCCAGTAATTTAAAACTCATCAAATCGAAATTTACTTTGGAAAATTCTTTTCCTGTAAAAATCTGAAAATCCTTCACAGTAAGCCAGGTATATTTACTGTCTACATATATTTTATTGACTACGTCTGTATCGTTTTCGGATTCCGAAATATTCATAATTATTTTATTTTTTGCATCAAATTTATCATTTTTTTAATATTAATGCATTTTTTTCTAAATATCGTTTATTCACAACATTTTTATCATCTCTCGGATCTGCGACATTTCCTATTCTTTTTCCTTTAGCGTCGTAAGCTTTTCCTTCGATTATATGTAAAGTGTTTTCATCCAATTCTTTAATTCTCTCACCCGTTTCTTCAGTGAAGGTTAAAAAATTCCTATCGTAAATGTTATTATTTTTTTATATAAAATCTTTTAGTTCAAAATGATTTTTTCTATTTTATTCAAAACGAAACTTTTAGTGGTTAAATCTAAATCATCGATTGGATCTGAAGCATTTTTTAATATCTTATTTCTCATATCGTAATGACCATCGTCCGTTAATGTAAAACCTATACCTGGAGGACCAATAGGACCTTTTCGCACTGAATTATCATACGGCGGATAATAAACAGCCATTTATAAAGACTAAAAAATGTTATTCTCCTAACGTTTTAATCATAGTAATTTCTTTTTTATTCATATTTAATATACATTTCTTCCTTACTTCTAAAATATAGTAAAATACATATTCTTTGGTTGTTTCTTTTTCTAATTTCCAGTTGAATTCTATT
Source organism: Maratus speculifer (assembly GCA_964019185.1). Lineage (NCBI taxonomy): Eukaryota > Metazoa > Arthropoda > Arachnida > Araneae > Salticidae > Maratus > Maratus speculifer. The sequence continues at coordinate 199,197,813 of OZ025293.1, read as the reverse complement.
CTCAAATTTTCAAGAGTGGTGTATTTTACATGATTTGACAAATCAAAATGAATTACAGGATATAATTTACCAAAATCTGAATAATTTACCATACACCGGTTTCTGTGTTTAGATTATTGAGACTTGATTCCAGAAAAGATTCATATAATCTATTATATTCTTTTTTACCAAAATCCACAGTATATCGCTCTGCGGGTATTGGCGATCTGTTAATCATCAACCAACATTCGATCATATCCAAATTATCAAATATCATATTATTTTTTTAGGATTTTCATTTCTGTCGAAATATTGCTGTATTACAAATAATCTTAAAACTTCATCGGATGTAGCAAATATAGAATCGGAACCGCTTTTATATTTATTAATAGTACTAGATCTGTCAATTTCATACTGATTCCAGTTTATTTCTATATCCGTATTAGATAATTTTAATTCATTATAGAGAATCTCCGCTCCATTTTTAAAGTCAACGTATCTCACCCACAGCGCTATGTCTTCAATTTCTACTTTATAATCTGGATTTGAAGCGTCTGTGTAAATCATATTTCTACTATCGTCTCTTTGGATTTCCAGTCTTATTATGAAACCAGAAACGGCTTTTTTATATTCTGCGACGAAATCAAAAATTTCCTTTAAAGGCGTCCAAGTTGTGACTGTGTTACTATTTTTCGACAATTCCCATCTTTTTTTAAATCCTTTATTGTAGTTTTCATTTTTTACAATTTTTAATTTATTGACGACATCTGTTATAGGGGTTGTAGCCGTTATCGTACCATCGTCTTGAAGTAAACTTTTATTTCTATCAGCACTATCACTGGTATCTATATTGGTGGCTTCTGATGTTGAATAATCTCTGGTCTTCAGTCTCTTAACCTGCAGAATGAAAGAGGGATAGTCTCCAACTGATTCGATTATTTGTTTACCTATCTGAAGTTTTACACCTTTCATAGAACATACAGCTGCGAAATTATCATCATTTATAGAATCGCCATTGGATTTTATAATTTTCCACTTTGTCTCCAGATAACTCTCCGATAATGAAATAGGATCATTGGTATCGGTAATTTCGAAATGAAACGTAGTATTTTCTTTTTTGTCATTATGGCTTGTACAAGGCAATCTTATTTTTTTAATTCGCTACTTTTTATATCGTTATTATAATAATAATGAGTATCTCTCAGATCATAAATTTTTTCCATTTACTTAGGCAGAATTTTTAGACCTGTTCCTTTCATCTTTTTTGAAAATATTTCTTTCAATATGTCAGCATCAGTCAATCTGTCAACAACTGTTTTTTCATTCAAATCTCCTTTTTTTGATTTAAAAAATCCTTTTCCTTGAATTCTGTTACTTTTCCTATATAATCTGTGTTGATTCATTTATTTATTGAGAAAATTTAGTTAATAACAATTGATATATTTTTTCAACATAGTCTTCTTTTTCCTCTACGACTCTAAAATTATACTCAATTAAACCTTTATTTAAATCAATAATTTCACCATTTTGATTCGTAACTCTCATCCTTATTCGACGAATAGAATCCTTATTGACAGGATAATATATTAAGTTATTGAATTTTTTCGAAATGATAACACCCGGTACATCTCTCGGTGTAAAAGAATAAATAATTTCTGAATTATTCTGGTTGATTAACGATCCATTAACTACATCACAATGAATATATATAATGTCATTTCCGTTTGTTATATCTGCTATATTTTCACCTTCTATTACTGTTTCTTCATCATGACTTTCGTAAACTTTTTTTCAAAGCCTATTAGTTTATGAAAATCGCTTTTTGTTAAGTCGATATTCCAACCTTTAGTTAATTTAATAATCATTCTTAGTCTAGATTGTATTCTATCAAATTTTACCGGAGGATCGTCTGAACCAAACGCTTTCATCACATCTATATTTAAATCTTCAACATTTTTATTACCATAAGGAATAGTGATAGATTTAACATTATTCTCATCGGTGTATACGTCAAACGTATTAGTTTTATCTGTTATGTTAAACCATGAAACTGTCATAGTAAAAGATTGCAATGCTAATTTTTTTTAATTTAAGAGGTTTAGAAAATTCAACAGTGAAATCCTCTGATTTTTCATGACTTTTTGGTTTCAATTTGATCATTTATTAGACAGAAAAAATCTTTAAAGATGAAAAACAAGCTCTTCGTTATAATCGCTAGGCTGTTGAGTACATGAATTAAGTACACATTCTGGGCATTTACCTTTATTTCTTTCCTTTATGTATTTCATACAAAATAATCCACAGTTTATAGATGTAGGTTTTTTTTAAAAAAACTATCATTGTGAGCTATATTGACTTTTTTATTGGAAAGTTTAAGAAATTTAATACTATTTTCAGGAATATATTTTTCTTTGAGTTTAATATTTTTATATATACAGGGTGTATCTAAACTACTAGGCAAAACTTTAAGGGATGATAGTACACATCAAGACAAATAATATTATATGGGAAAATTATATTATTATATTATATAAAACAAATAATATTATATATAAATTATGAAGATAAATTACAAAAAAAGACGATAGAGGGCGCTTTAGACTTTGGAATAACGAACAACTATTTTTTACCGTTATTTTTTACATCTCATTAATTTTTTTAGAAGTTTAGACATAAAGTTAAATTTTGAGCTTAAAATCTGTGGTTAAGAAGCGCAAACTGAACTGTGTTCAATGGGAGTGGGTAGGTTCAAATTTCAAATGATTATAAAAAACGGAAAAATTGGTCAATTTATTTGCGGTTTTCACTAAATTTATTCTTTATGTCAGTATTGTCTTGAAAGTAAATTATACAGATAAATTTTTTAAAATGTCGATAGAGGCCGCCTTAGACTTTGGAGTAACGTACAACTATTTTTACCGTTATTTTTTGCATCTCATTATTTTTTTTTTAGAAGCTTAGACATAAACTTAAATTTTGAGTAGAAAATCTGAATCGTCGACAGTGGTTAAGTAGCGCAAACTGAACTGTGTTCAATGGGGGTGGGGAGGTTCAAATTTCAAATGATTATAAAAAACGGAAAAATTGGTCGATTTGTTTGAGGTTTTTTCTAAAACCATTCTTTATATCAGTATTTCCTTAAAAAGAAATTTTAAAGATAAATTTCAAAAAATTCCGTTAGAGGGTGTCTTAAACTTTAGAGTAACCAACAACAATTTTTAACTTTTTTTTTGTTTTTTTTTTTGTATCTAATTAAATGCTTGCAAAAGCTTAGACTTAAAATTTGAGCTCAAATTCTGAATCGTTGGAAGGGGTTAATGAGCTCAAACTGAACTGTGTTCAGGAGCTTAAATGTTACCCTGCCCACTCTACGAACGCAGTTCAATTTTTCGCTACTTAATCACTCACAACGATTCAGATTATGAGCTCAAAATTTAAGTCTAAGCTTTTAAAACATTTATTTAGATTTTAAAAAAACTGTTAAAAGTAGTTGTTAGTTACTCTAAAGTTTAAGTCGCCCTCTAACGGAATTTTTTGAAATTAATCTTAAAATTTATTTTCAAGGAAATAATGACATAAAGAATGGTTTTAGAGAAAACCTCAAACAAATCGATCAATTTTTCCGTTTTTAATAATCATTTGAAATTTGAACCTCCCCACCCCCTTTGAACACAGTTCAGTTTGCGCTACTTAACCACTGTCAACAATTCAGATTTTCTGCTCAAAATTTAAGTTTATGTCTAAGCTTCTAAAAAAATTTAATGAGATGCAAAAAATAACGGTAAAAATAGTTGTACGTTACTCCAAAGTCTAAAGCGCCCTCTATCGACATTTTTTGATATTTATCTTTATAATTTATTTTCAAGACAATACTGACATAAAGAATAGTTTTAGTGAAAACCGCAAACGAATCGACCAATTTTCCCGTTTTTTATAATCATTTCAAATTTTGAACTCTAAACTTTGATGGCGCCTATCTCCTTCGGAAGACGTTTGGGACCCTTAGTTTCCCATATAATATTATTTGTCTTGATGTGTACTATCACCCCTTAAAGTTTTGCCCAGTAGTTCAGATACACCCTGTATATTCCCCAAAAGGATCGAAATATTCTACATAGTTATATTTTGGATCATTATAGTAACAAACGCAATGTGTTCCAGGATCCGTCGAAATATCTAAATTAATAATCCCGCTTTCAAAATTTCGAATCTTTTTAGGAAGTAAATCGGATGTGAAAACACCTCTGAATCCTCTTTCATCTTTCATATTTTCTTTAATCGTTTTATCCGATATACAGGGTGTCCCAAAAGGTCATGTCCAAACGGCACACATGGTTGTGTCAGGTCATTAGGAAACAGAATTACATAGGAAAGGGGGGTCGGAAACGCGATTGTAATCCGCTAGAGGGCGATAAGCGATGTCAGACGAAAGCGCGGGCAGTCGGATCATTCGAAGCGCGGACGTTGCAGAGAAAGGATGAACCAGTTGATGAGCACTTGGATGAGCACTTACTATGAGTTGTAGCATTTTTCTTTTTTATTTGGTACTGTTTTGTTGTAAAATAAAGATATTTTACACCGTTTGTTATCTTTTCTTTGCGTGACGGTTACGATGCAATTTCACTGTTTAGATCGCGTTTCCGACCCCCCTTTCCTATGTAATTCTGTTTCCTCATGACCTGACACAACCATGTGTTCCGTTTGGACATGACCTTTTGGGACACCCTGTATGTCATATTGTTATCGGGATTTTTTTTAGACAGGGAAGCTGGCCTTTTTTTAAGACCAGATCCTTTGTTTTCCCAAGGCTGATAAACTCCAGATCCCGAAATTTTATCCAGGATTTTTTTAGTTCCCCAACCCGCCGCACCACTCGCAGCACCGAGTCCTAGTGATGTTAAAATAGGAATTAAAAAAGGTAAAAATCCACCGTTTTTATCTAATTGAGTTTTGCTTATATTTATTCTTTTACCTTTTTTAATCTTATTAATCTGTGTTTTAGTTAAATACAATTCATAATTGGGAGGTTTAGAAATGTCTATCTGCACTATCAGTTCTTCTTTTTTTTCTGAGAGCAGATTTCAATTTACTAATCTGTCCGTCACTCAAATGAACCTTCTTTTTTACATAACTTATTTATTTAAGAAGAAATTGATTGTATAATCGTTCTTTATCTCCGTTCGTTATTTTTTAGCTTTAATGAGTTTGTCTATTAGCAGTTTGACTTCATTTCTTAATTTTTTCGACTTGCTACCTTGACATATTTTATCCAATAATTCAGATAATAAATCTAAACCTTTACCGACTTTCATTACTTCGCTACCTCGAATTGTAGTTGATCTTGCCAGATATTTTTGTAGCTCCCCTTCGTTATATTCAACTGCGCCTAATTTATCCTTTTTCTGATTTAATTCCCCCTCTGAAAGATTTTTAGCCCTCGTAATTGTACTTCGAAAGTTGCCTTTTTTCCTCGATAATTCTCCTTAGCCTTTGCATGCATTTCATCTAATTTTTCTTTATTGTCTAGGAGTTTCGAAGGTCTGTATAATTTTTCAGATATTAAATATTCTGTATGTAAATATTGATCAACATTATAAATAAGCGGTGGTTCTTTATATAATTCTTTGACATCTTTGATCGCCTCAGGAATAATTCTAGATGATTCTGCAATAGGCTGTAAAGATATATTTAATTCGTCCAATTTTTCGTTGATAGCTTTAATATTTTCTTTTCTACTTTTATCCTGTCCTTCTAATTTTTTAGTGACAGGTTTATGAAATTCAGTTAAACTTTTGTCTATACCTAGCTTTCTATCACGCTGTTCTTCATTATTTTTTCTAATAGCTGCTTGTAATTTGACAAGTTTTTTGCAGTTTTTAATTCTTCTTTTTGTTTCTTATTTCGATCTTTTTGTAAATCGTTTATTTTATCCATTTATATGATTTGAAATTTTTACTGACAGCTATTAGAAGCAATAGCTCAGACGTCTATTTTTACTGGTAGTAATTTTATTTTTACTAGCTGTAAATTAGAGGTGACAGCTTAGACATCTAACAGCAGAAAGCGTCAGCTTTTCGCTGTCTAATAAATGATTAAAGTTATAGATTACACAGAACCGGAAGAATTGCCTGACCCTAAACAACATCGTTTTTTACCCAGACATCCTTTCAGATTATTAATAATCGGCCCATCAGGTTGTGGAAAGACAAACTTACTAATAAATTTATTAAACGGCTTTGAGAATCCTAGTAATTTAAGATTAGATTTCGACACTTTATATTTATGCGCAAAAGACATTTCCGAGCCAAAGTATTCTAAATTGCAAGAAGATTATACACTGTTTGAAGATGTTGAAAGAGACGATATTTTAAAATGTAAAAAAATAAGTAAAAATGATAGAGGGGAATTATTAAAACTGTATGATAAATATAAAAAGAAAGTATTATTTTCTTCACATTTGAATGAATTTATTACTGTCGACGATTTAGATTCCTCAGAAAAAAAATCTCGTTGTGTTTGACGATTGTGTTACAGAAAAAGACCAGAAAGTTATAGTGGAATTGTTTATAAGAGGTAGAAAGAAAAATGCATCCAATATTTATTTAACGCAGTCTTATTACTCAACTCCTATCAATATTAGAAAAAATGTAATTACTTCATATTTTTTAAGCTACAGCCTAGGGAAATCAATCAGAGAATCAGAGAAATAGACGGAAATCTAACAAAAAAAGAAATTCTAGAAAAATATAAACCTTGTGTGGGTAATTTTTTTATGCTAGATTTAGTAAATTCTGAAATGAGATACAGAAAAAATTTTGAACCTATATAAATAGAAGAATATTTAGAAAAGAGATTATATATTTATAGGAAAAGTTACAATTTGTATCAAAATATAAGTATTTCCTTATCTGTTAGCAAATTTATGCTAAGTGTCTCGGGATTATCAGCTTTTGCGGTTATACCGCTGGCCACTTTGAGTTTGAGTGCTGGAATTGTAGAAGTCATTGAGAAATCTTTAAATATTTTGGAACGAAAAGAAGAATACAAGCAATGTTATAATTTCTAAAAACAACGGTTAAATTTATTGAAAGCTAAAAAATTTTTAGAAGAAGAAGTGTATGTTAGAGAACAAGATTTTATAAATAATTTAGTATATTTCCCTATCGAAAAGTATGTGAAAAAAGTACAGTTGAATGGATATAAATATTCTTCTTAGAAAGCGTCAGCTTTTTGCTGTATAATAAATGAGTTGTAAAAGTAAAAAATTTGTTGTTACGTCTTTAACTAAAAAGGGTAATTTTAAAAGCGGATGTTCAAAATGCGGACAAACTGTATCGGGTATTCTGAATAAAATCATTAGTAATTTACCTTTCGAAATGCAATTTACCTGGCCATAATTTTACAGGCCCGGGAACACAATTATTATGGGGGAAAACACGATTAAATCCAGATTTAACGTATAAAAATTCGTCTAAACCTGTTAACAGAGTGGATGAAATTGCATATAAGCATGACAAATGTTATTTAGAAAATAAAGATACAAAAAGTAGAAATGAAGTATGCGATAAGAATATGATTGATGAATTAGATAATATTCAAAATCCACCGATGAGAGAAAGATTTGAAAGCGGAATTGTAAAACCGATTATTCAAGCTAAAAAGTCTTTTGGTATGGGATCTATAAATACAAAGATCTATTGTTTAAAATGTAAAAACCATACAGAGACAAAAGATATTAAAAATGCAATTTCTAAAAATTAAAGCCAATGATGAAAGGTATTTGTCTAAATTGTGGTTCTAAAAAGAGTGTTTTTTTAGGAAAACCTTAGGGATGAAAAAACCTAAAAGTACCTTAGGGATGAAAGGACCTAAATGTACCTTAGGGATGAAAGATAGTAAGGTTTTAGAAAAAATATATTATCATCCTGAAAGTGGTTATTGTGGGATCAATGAATTAAAACGGAAAACAGGTTTCAGTCAAAATCAAATTACCGATTTTTTACACAGCCAAGATGTTTATACCAGACATAAGCCTTTAATTCGTAAATTTAAACGAAGAAGGGTTTATGTCAGTCATATTGATGACCAATGACAAGCAGATTTATTGTTTATCAAACCTTTTAGTAAATATAATAACGGAACTAATTACTTATTGACAGTGATAGATATATTTAGTAAATATGGGTGGGCCATTCCGATAAAAAGAAAAAGAGGACAAGAAGTAACTGAAGCATTTAAAAAGATATTTAAAGAAAGAATTCCCGAAAAACTGCAGACAGACAAAGGAACCGAATTCGTAAATAAGTTAACTTTAAAATTATTTAAAGATAATAATATTCAGTGGTTTACTACAGAAAATGTTGAAATAAAATGTTCTGTAGTCGAACGATTTAACAGGACAATTAATAAAAAAAATTAGAACCTATCTAGCAGCCAACAATACTAAAAGATATATAGATGTATTGGAAGAATTAGTTAAAAATTATAATAATTCCAAGCTTGGTCTATCAAAATGACGCCTAGCGAAGCGAGTAGAGAAGAAAACGAATCTGAAGTTTATAAAAATTTATACGAAGAAAAAATAATAAGAAAACCGAAATTCAAGGTTGGTGATAGAATAAGAATTTCGAAATACCAGACTGCTTTCACCCGCGGTTATCAGCCTACTTTTACGGAGGAAATTTTCATCGTTTCAGAAATATTAAACACTGACCCGCCTAGAATAAAGGATTTGAATGGAAACGAAATAAAAGGAACTTATTATCAACCAGAATTAGTTCAATATAATAAGGAAGATAAGATGTTTAAAATTGAAAAAATAATAAAAAAGAAAGGAAAGAAATGTCTAGTTAAATGATTAAATTATTCCGACGAATTTAACTCTTGGGTTAACGAAAAAGAAATCACGTCAATTTAATTTTTCCGCTATAATATCAAAACTCCCGTCTAGGCGGGACTTTTTCAAATATCATTATGTTTTTAAAATAACTAATCAAAACTCCAGCCTAGACGGGACTTTTTCAAATATCATTATGTTATTAAAATAACTCATGAAAACTCCCGCCTAGACGGGACTTTTTCAAATATCATTATGTATTTAAAATAAATCATCAAAACTCCCGTCTAGGCGGGACTTTTCAAATATCATTATGTACTTAAAATAACTCATCAAAACTCCCGTGTAGGCGGGACTTTTTCAAATATTAAAATATAAACAAGCTATAATGTCAAAACTCCCGCCTAGACGGGACTTTTTCAAATATCATTATGTTATTAAAATAACTCATCAAAACTCCCGCCTAGACGGGACCTTTTCAAATATTAAAATGTAAACAAGCTATAATGTCAAAACTCCCGCCTAGACGTGACTTTTTCAAATATCATTATGTATTTAAAATAACTCATCAAAACACCCGTCTAGGCGGGACTTTTTCAAATATTAAAATATAAACAAGCTATAATGTCAAAACTCCCGCCTAGACGGGACTTTTTCAAATATCATTATGTTATTAAAATAACTCATCAAAACTCCCGCCTAGACGGGACCTTTTCAAATATTAAAATGTAAACAAGCTATAATGTCAAAACTCCCGCCTAGACGTGACTTTTTCAAATATCATTATGTATTTAAAATAACTCATCAAAACACCCGTCTAGGCGGGACTTTTTAAAATATTAAAATATAAACAAGCTATAATGTCAAAACTCCCGTCTAGGCGGGACTTTTTCAAATATCATTATGTTTTTAAAATAACTCATCAAAACTCCCGCCTAGACGGGAAATTTCAAATATTAAAATATAAACAAGCTATATTGGCAAAACTCCCGCCTAGACGGAAATTTTTCAAATATCATTATGTTATAAAAATAACTCATCAAAACTCCCGTCTAGGCGGGACTTTTTCAAATATCATTATGTTTTTAAAATAACTCATCAAAACTCCCGCCTAGACGGGAATTTTTCAAATATTAAAATATAAACAAACTATAATGTCAAAACTCCCGCCTAGACGGGACATTTTCAAATATCATTATGTTATTAAAATATCTCATCAAAACTCCCGCCTAGACGGGAATTTTTCAAATATTAAAATATAAACAAACTATAATGTCAAAACTCCCGCCTAGACGGGACTTTTTCAAATATCATTATGTTATTAAAATAACTCATCAAAACTCCCGCCTAGACGGGACTTTTTCAAATATTAAAATATAAACAAGCTATAATGTCAAAACTCCCGTCTAGGCGGGACTTTTTCAAATATCATTATGTTATTAAAATAACTCATCAAAACTCCCGTCTAGGCGGGACTTTTTCAAACATCATTATGTATTTAAAATAACTCATCAAAACTCCCGTCTAGGCGGGACCTTTTCAAACATTAAAATATAAACAAGCTATAATGTCAAAACTCCCGCCTAGACGGGACTTTTTCAAATATCATTATGTTATTAAAATAACTCATCAAAACTCCCGCCTAGACGGGACTTTTTCAAATATTAAAATGTAAACAAGCTATAATGTCAAAATTCCCGCGTAGACGTGACTTTTTCAAATATCATTATGTATTTAAAATAACTCATCAAAACACCCGTCTAGGCGGGACTTTTTCAAACATTAAAATATAAACAAGCTATAATGTCAAAACTCCCGTCTAGGCGGGATTTTTTCAAATATTATTATGTTATTAAAATAACTCATCAAAACTCCCGTCTAGGCGGGACTTTTTCAAATGTCATTATGTATTTAAAATAACTCAACTCATCAAAACTCCCGCCTAGACGGGAATTTTTCAAATATTAAAATATAAACAAGCTACAATGTCAAAACTCCCGTCTAGGCGGGACTATTTCAAATATCATTATGTTATTAAAATAACTCATCAAAACTCCCGTCTAGGCGGGCCTTTTTCAAACATCATTATGTATTTAAAATAACGCATCAAAACTCCCGTCTAGGCGGGACTTTTTCAAATATTAAAATATAAACAAGCTATAATGTCAAAACTCCCGCCTAGACGGGACTTTTTCAAATATCATTATGTTATTAAAATAACTCATCAAAACTCCCGTCTAGGCGGGCCTTTTTCAAACATCATTATGTATTTAAAATAACGCATCAAAACTCCCGTCTAGGCGGGACTTTTTCAAATATTAAAATATAAACAAGCTATAATGTCAAAACTCCAGTCTAGGCGGGACTTTTTCAAATATCATTATGTTATTAAAATAACTCATCAAAACTCCCGTCTAGGCGGGACTTTTTCAAATATCATTATGTTTTTAAAATAACTCATCAAAACTCCCGCCTAGAGGGGAATTTTTCAAATATTAAAATATAAACAAGCTATAATGTCAAAACTCCCGCCTAGACGGGACTTTTTCAAATATCATTATGTTATTAAAATAACTCATCAAAACTCCCGTCTAGGCGGGACTTTTTCAAATATTAAAATATAAACAAGCTATAATGTCAAAACTCCCGCCTAGACGGGACTTTTTCAAATATCATTATGTTATTAAAATAACTCATCAAAACTCCCGCCTAGACTGGACTTTTTCAAATATCATTATGTATTTAAAATAGGTCATCAAAACAACCGTCTAGGCGGGACTTTTTCAAATATTAAAATATAAACAAGCTATAATGTCAAAACTCCCGTCTAGGCGAGACTTTTTCAAATATCATTATGTTATTAAAATAACTCATCAAAACTCCCGCCTAGACGGGAAATTTCAAATATTAAAATATAAACAAGCTATATTGGCAAAACTCCCGCCTAGACGGAAATTTTTCAAATATCATTATGTTATAAAAATAACTCATCAAAACTCCCGTCTAGGCGGGACTTTTTCAAATATCATTATGTTTTTAAAATAACTCATCAAAACTCCCGCCTAGACGGGAATTTTTCAAATATTAAAATATAAACAAACTATAATGTCAAAACTCCCGCCTAGACGGGACATTTTCAAATATCATTATGTTATTAAAATATCTCATCAAAACTCCCGCCTAGACGGGAATTTTTCAAATATTAAAATATAAACAAACTATAATGTCAAAACTCCCGCCTAGACGGGACTTTTTCAAATATCATTATGTTATTAAAATAACTCATCAAAACTCCCGCCTAGACGGGACTTTTTCAAATATTAAAATATAAACAAGCTATAATGTCAAAACTCCCGTCTAGGCGGGACTTTTTCAAATATCATTATGTTATTAAAATAACTCATCAAAACTCCCGTCTAGGCGGGACTTTTTCAAACATCATTATGTATTTAAAATAACTCATCAAAACTCCCGTCTAGGCGGGACCTTTTCAAACATTAAAATATAAACAATCTATAATGTCAAAACTCCCGCCTAGACGGGACTTTTTCAAATATCATTATGTTATTAAAATAACTCATCAAAACTCCCGCCTAGACGGGACTTTTTCAAATATTAAAATGTAAACAAGCTATAATGTCAAAACTCCCGCGTAGACGTGACTTTTTCAAATATCATTATGTATTTAAAATAACTCATCAAAACACCCGTCTAGGCGGGACTTTTTCAAACATTAAAATATAAACAAGCTATAATGTCAAAACTCCCGTCTAGGCGGGATTTTTTCAAATATTATTATGTTATTAAAATAACTCATCAAAACTCCCGTCTAGGCGGGACTTTTTCAAATGTCATTATGTATTTAAAATAACTCAACTCATCAAAACTCCCGCCTAGACGGGAATTTTTCAAATATTAAAATATAAACAAGCTACAATGTCAAAACTCCCGTCTAGGCGGGACTATTTCAAATATCATTATGTTATTAAAATAACTCATCAAAACTCCCGTCTAGGCGGGCCTTTTTCAAACATCATTATGTATTTAAAATAACGCATCAAAACTCCCGTCTAGGCGGGACTTTTTCAAATATTAAAGTATAAACAAGCTATAATGTCAAAACTCCCGCCTAGACGGGACTTTTTCAAATATCATTATGTATTTAAAATAACTCATGAAAACTCCCGTCTAGGCGGGCCTTTTTCAAACATCATTATGTATTTAAAATAACTCATCAAAACTCCCGTCTAGGCGGGACTTTTTCAAATATTAAAATATAAACAAGCTATAATGTCAAAACTCCAGTCTAGGCGGGACTTTTTCAAATATCATTATGTTATTAAAATAACTCATCAAAACTCCCGTCTAGGCGGGACTTTTTCAAATATCATTATGTTTTTAAAATAACTCATCAAAACTCCCGCCTAGAGGGGAATTTTTCAAATATTAAAATATAAACAAGCTATAATGTCAAAACTCCCGCCTAGACGGGACTTTTTCAAATATCATTATGTTATTAAAATAACTCATCAAAACTCCCGTCTAGGCGGGACTTTTTCAAATATTAAAATATAAACAAGCTATAATGTCAAAACTCCCGCCTAGACGGGACTTTTTCAAATATCATTATGTTATTAAAATAACTCATCAAAACTCCCGCCTAGACTGGACTTTTTCAAATATCATTATGTATTTAAAATAGGTCATCAAAACAACCGTCTAGGCGGGACTTTTTCAAATATTAAAATATAAACAAGCTATAATGTCAAAACTCCCGTCTAGGCGAGACTTTTTCAAATATCATTATGTTATTAAAATAACTCATCAAAACTCCCGTCTAGGCGGGACTTTTTCAAATATTATTATGTTTTTAAAATAACTCATCAAAACTCCCGCCTAGACGGGAATTTTTCAAATATTAAAATATAAACAAGCTACAATGTCAAAACTCCCGTCTAGGTTGGACTTTTTCAAATATCATTATGCTTTTAAAATAATTTATCAAAACTCCCGTCTAGGCGGGACTTTTTCAAATATCATTATGTTATTAAAATATCTCATCAAAACTCCCGCCTAGACGGGAATTTTTCAAATATTAAAATATAAACAAACTATAATGTCAAAACTCCCGCCTAGACGGGACTTTTTCAAATATCATTATGTTATTAAAATAACTCATCAAAACTCCCGCCTAGACGGGACTTTTTCAAATATTAAAATATAAACAAGCTATAATGTCAAAACTCCCGTCTAGGCGGGACTTTTTCAAATATCATTATGTTATTAAAATAACTCATCAAAACTCCCGTCTAGGCGGGACTTTTTCAAACATCATTATGTATTTAAAATAACTCATCAAAACTCCCGTCTAGGCGGGACCTTTTCAAACATTAAAATATAAACAAGCTATAATGTCAAAACTCCCGCCTAGACGGGACTTTTTCAAATATCATTATGTTATTAAAATAACTCATCAAAACTCCCGCCTAGACGGGACTTTTTCAAATATTAAAATGTAAACAAGCTATAATGTCAAAACTCCCGCGTAGACGTGACTTTTTCAAATATCATTATGTATTTAAAATAACTCATCAAAACACCCGTCTAGGCGGGACTTTTTCAAACATTAAAATATAAACAAGCTATAATGTCAAAACTCCCGTCTAGGCGGGATTTTTTCAAATATTATTATGTTATTAAAATAACTCATCAAAACTCCCGTCTAGGCGGGACTTTTTCAAATGTCATTATGTATTTAAAATAACTCAACTCATCAAAACTCCCGCCTAGACGGGAATTTTTCAAATATTAAAATATAAACAAGCTACAATGTCAAAACTCCCGTCTAGGCGGGACTATTTCAAATATCATTATGTTATTAAAATAACTCATCAAAACTCCCGTCTAGGCGGGCCTTTTTCAAACATCATTATGTATTTAAAATAACGCATCAAAACTCCCGTCTAGGCGGGACTTTTTCAAATATTAAAGTATAAACAAGCTATAATGTCAAAACTCCCGCCTAGACGGGACTTTTTCAAATATCATTATGTATTTAAAATAACTCATGAAAACTCCCGTCTAGGCGGGCCTTTTTCAAACATCATTATGTATTTAAAATAACTCATCAAAACTCCCGTCTAGGCGGGACTTTTTCAAATATTAAAATATAAACAAGCTATAATGTCAAAACTCCAGTCTAGGCGGGACTTTTTCAAATATCATTATGTTATTAAAATAACTCATCAAAACTCCCGTCTAGGCGGGACTTTTTCAAATATCATTATGTTTTTAAAATAACTCATCAAAACTCCCGCCTAGAGGGGAATTTTTCAAATATTAAAATATAAACAAGCTATAATGTCAAAACTCCCGCCTAGACGGGACTTTTTCAAATATCATTATGTTATTAAAATAACTCATCAAAACTCCCGTCTAGGCGGGACTTTTTCAAATATTAAAATATAAACAAGCTATAATGTCAAAACTCCCGCCTAGACGGGACTTTTTCAAATATCATTATGTTATTAAAATAACTCATCAAAACTCCCGCCTAGACTGGACTTTTTCAAATATCATTATGTATTTAAAATAGGTCATCAAAACAACCGTCTAGGCGGGACTTTTTCAAATATTAAAATATAAACAAGCTATAATGTCAAAACTCCCGTCTAGGCGAGACTTTTTCAAATATCATTATGTTATTAAAATAACTCATCAAAACTCCCGTCTAGGCGGGACTTTTTCAAATATTATTATGTTTTTAAAATAACTCATCAAAACTCCCGCCTAGACGGGAATTTTTCAAATATTAAAATATAAACAAGCTACAATGTCAAAACTCCCGTCTAGGTTGGACTTTTTCAAATATCATTATGCTTTTAAAATAATTTATCAAAACTCCCGTCTAGGCGGGACTTTTTCAAATATCATTATGTTTTTAAAATAACTCATCAAAACTCCCGCCTAGACGGGATTTTTTCAAATATTAAAATATAAACAAGCTATAATGTCAAAACTCCCGTCTAGGCGGGACTTTTTCAAATATTAAAATAAGTTTAAATAAATGAATTGTGACTTTTTTAAAGACGTTTTAATAGATGATTCTGATTCTAACTTAATGGATTCTTTTAACAAAGAGAACAAATGTCAAATAACCGAAAATTATCTCAAAATTTATGACCAGATGAAAAAAAGTGAAATAATGTACGATTCGGACGGTGAATATTTTACATATAAAAATATAGATGCTTTTTAAGCGAAAGACGCAAATACCGAATAAGTAGTTTTAAAGCATTGAAATGGAAATTGAAGTTAAATATTCCATATAAAGCTGAAGAAATGTTTATTCAGTTTTTAGATTTAGTGTACTATAAAAAGTCGATAAATTACCTATATTTCACAAAGAAAATATTAGATTATTATAATATTGATAATAATTTGAAAGTAAAATTTAATAAGAAAAACTAAGACATTTGGAATAGCTTTCTAAAAAATGTTTCTTAATAAATTGAACTGTCTAAAGTTTGCAAGCATTGTCAAATGACTAAACCTTTAGACCAATTTTATACTCGATTTCTTTACGACAAAACAGAACATTACGCTAATTGCAAAAGTTGTCATTTAGCTATGAAAAATAAAAAAATTGATTTCGAATGTAGTAAAACATACACTCTAGCTCATAAAAACGACATTTAAAAAGCAATTATCATATCAAACGAACGTCAAAATAAATTTATGATATTCTGTTTTAAACTGAACGTATTTTTAGATGAAAGTATTATATTGAATGTTGGATTTTAGTTGAAAATATTATATTCAATGGTGTGTTTTAAATTGAACGCATTTTTTTTAGTTGAAAGTATTACATTGAAAGTTGCATTTTCAGAAATTATTCAATTGAACCTTGATAGTTTCAAAATGAGAATCGTGAATGGAAAATTTTATACATTTATTTCATTATATAGAAATAAAATCGATTGGATATATCTGAGTGAAAATATTACCAAATTACATACTGAATTTATAAGAAAATTTAAAAATGAGCTTATTTGGAAAGAAATATGAGAATTTATCCGAACCTTTTATAGAAAAATTCCAAGACAAAGTAGATTGACATTTTATATTCAAATGTCAGAAAAATTTTATTTAGAATTTAAAGGCATAATAGAAGTGCCTGATTGAATGACAGTGATTTTTAGGCTAAACAAATCGGTAATTCAAAAAGTACAAAGATTTTGACAGGTAATTGTACAACTGAAAGAATAAATGTAGATTGAAATCATACCTTTAATGTTCATCCCGATGTTCATATTACACCTGTATGTAAATACAGCGAACCATTTTTTGTTAGAATAACAGAAATAGATAAAAACGGATTTCGATTTTAATGTTTAAAATTGTATGGCGAACCTGTAGAAAAAAAATTCAGATTTCTTTCAATGGACAGCAATTAGTCCTTTTGAGTAAACGATCTTATTTTTGAAATATATTTTTTAATAGTTGTTTTCAGAAATTCATACTTTTAACGACATTCATTTTAAATCGCTTAATCTAAAATTACCTGCAACCGAAATTGGTCCAGTTTAATGAGCGTTTATAGATACTGGTCGCTATTAAAAATGTGTAGCAAAAAGTATTTATAAAAATGTTTGTATATAAATGGAGGAAACTCTAATAATGATATCTGTTTCAAAAATACATATTTCAAAATTAAGACAGGTCGTAAAACTTTTAAATATAAACAAACCCCAACATTGTAAAAAAGAAGACTTAATTAGATTGATAATAAGATATATAAAAGAAACTGGAGAATATATATATGTTTTAGTAGATTTATTAAAATAAGATGTCACAGATTATTTAAATAAAATGAAGTCAAAATTTTCTGAAAATCCTAAAAAAAGAAATAAATTGAAAAAAATATTAGATTCTTTCGATTTAAAATATAACAATAACACAGAAGAATTTAATCCAAAAAATAACGAAGAAAAAAAGATAAAAACAGTGGTAAACCTTAAAAAATTATTTCCTGATTTTAATAAGAAATTGAAACAATTTATAAATGAACCGAAAAACCGTCCAAAACTTAAGAAACTATTTGATTATTACGGCTTGAAATATAAAGATGAAAAATTGATCAAAAAGACAGAAAAGAAAGTCAAATTGCAAACAAATTTGGAAAATCTGTTTAGACCCGATTACGAAATTGTTGAGAAGGAAAAAAAATTATAAAAAAATTTAATGCTTATAGATATGTTTATAAAATAAGACAAATAAACAAACTCACACCGGGTCAGTATTATAGTATCTTGAAAGATTTATTCAGGAGAGCAATTGGAAAAATTGAAGGAATAGTCGATATTATTGTATACAATTCCTGTTTGAGACAGTTCTTTCACCCTGAAAAGGTATCAACGAAAGGAGCCTATGACACATATTTAGATGTTTTAACGCATAAAATTGAATACAGAGAGTGGGATATTAAAGACTGTGAATTTAGTTTTACAGTCGTTGATTTGCCTAAAGGCGGTAAACATTTGAAATTACTGAACGATAAAGATGTTGTCGATAAAAGAAGTATAATTCAAATTAAAAATGACGATAATATTTTTTTGGCTAGATCCATCGTTACAGCCTTAGCTATTCAAAATCGTAAATTTTTATGCGAAAAATTTAATCTAGAAAAACTTACAGATTTAGATGTTAAATACATAAAAATGGGTAGAAAATTACAAAAAAGCTTAGCGATAAAATTGCATGAAATGTGTGATATTCCGTTAGAAATGTGTAATTTAGGGCATGTTAAACAACTGGAAATTTTTTTAAATATACAAATAACTATATTTTGCAGAGAAAATTTTAACGAAAGAATATACAGTGGTACCTATAAATCTAATTGTGTTTACATTTTAAAAAATAGAAATCATTTTGATGTCATTACAACGGTTACAGGATTTTTAGGAAAAAACAATTATTGTGATTATTGTAAAGTCAGTAAGAAAAGAAGTGATCAACATAAATGTTCTTTAAAATGCAATAGATGTTTTAGGAAAGAGAGTAATTGCGAAAGCGATGACATTTAGTGTAATGATTGTTTTAGATCGTTTAAAGGAAAAAACTGCTTCGCAAATCATAAAAATAAAGAGGGAAACAAATATTCAGTCTGTGAAATAGTGTAGAAATGTTTAAAATGTAAAAGAAATATCAATAGAAGTCAAAGAAAACCGAAAGATTATAAATGTAGAGAAACAAGTAAAAACTGCAGAGAGTGGGATTCGGAAGATCATAAATGTTATATACGCTGGAAAGAATCTAAGGGTGGAACATGCAAAAATATCTGTCCCAAAAACATAGAAGATAGAGAGGAAAGGTGTGAGAAATGTCAAACGTCAGAATTTACAGAAAAATATATGTTTTTTGACATTGAAACGAACCAAGAGACAGGAAATCACCAAGTCAATCTAGTTATAAATCATGATTTTAATGGAAAAGAAAAAAATATTTAAGAATGAAAATGAATATTGTAAATGGTTATTCCAAAATAAACATTGTGGTTATGCAGCATTAGCGCATTATGGAAAAGTATTCGATTTTCAATTTCTAGCTAAATACTGCTTTAAAAATAAAATTAAAGTGTTTACAATATATCAAGGAAATAAACTCATATATATGCAAGCATCCGCATTTAATATAAGGTTTATCGATTCTTTTAATTTTACACTGATTCCGTTAAGAAAATTTCCTAAAACGTTTGGATTAACGGAATTGGCTAAAGGTTATTTTCCTCATTTGTTTAACACTAAGAAAAATCAAAATTATGTAGGGAAATATCCTGAAAAATTCTATTACGGTTATGATACTATGACTTTAGATCAAAGAAAAACTTTTGATAAATGGTATAAATCGGTAAAAAGAGAAACATTTGATTTTCAAAAAAGAATTTATAAAATATTGTAGGTCTGATGTTGATATTTTAAGAAAAGGATGTTTAGAATTGCGAAGATTATTTCTAAACATTGCTAATATTGATCCTTTTAAATATGTCACTTTAGCAAGCGTTTGTATGGCTATATACATAGATAAATTCATACCAAAGGATATAATAGCGATTGATGAGGAGTATATTCCAATCGGAGTGAGGAGTATATAGATCAATTCTGTAAGAAAACGATCTTTGGCTAGACTAGCTGTCTGAAAAACAGAATATCAAAATACAGCATGCTTTAAACGGTGGTGAGAAAAAACTGAAATTAGAGGATAAAACTTATAAAGTAGATGGTTTTTATGAGAATACCGTTTATCAGTTTCAAGGATGTCATTGGCGCAGTTGTCCTCGCTGTTTTACAGAATCCACTGCCAATCTTCAAAATGAGATATGTATGAAAGATTTGTATGAAAGAACTCAAAAAATAAATAAAAAAATAAAAGATAAAGGATTTGAATTGATTCAAATATGGGAATATGATTTTGATAGTGACAAAGAAATTAAAAAATATATGAAAAATGAATGGAAAAGAGAATTTATAGAACCTTTAAATCCTGGAAACCCATTCACCGGAGGTAGGTGTGAACCTACCAAATTAATATACGAAATGAAAGAAAACGGAAAAGGTAGATATATCGATGTTTGTTCACTTTATCCAACAGTGAATTACTTTGATTACTATCCTGTTGGTCATCCGGTAAAGATTTATAATCCGGAAAAATATGATAAGAATTGGTATGGTTTGATACAATTCAAAATACTACCTAGAAAGCTCTATCATCCTGTTTTACCTTATAAAGAAGAAAAATTAATATTTAGTTTGTGTAAATTATGTTCAAAACCTATAAATTGCGAAAAGAAACAATGCAGAAATTGTTATGAAATGCGGAATAAAGAATGTAATCATACGGATGAGGAGAGAAGTTTTACTGGTACGTGGACAACTACCGAAGTTGAACTGGCTATTGAAAAAGGTTATAAGATTTTAAATATCTATGAAGTTTGGCATTTTGAAAAAAAAATCTAATACATTATTTAAGGATTATGTTAAAATGTTTTTGAAAATCAAATTAGAAACAGAAGATAAATGGTCTGAAAATTTCAAAACTGAAAAAGAATATAAAAGGTGCGTAGAAAAGAAATTGGTTATAAGGTTAGGAGAAATCAAAGAAAACCCAGGAATGAGATTTATATCCAAAATTTGTTTAAACTCTTTATGGGGAAAGTTCGAACAGAGAAAAAATATGAAACATACAGAGAATGTTACAGAATTGGCAGATTTTTATGATTATACTGAACGACCGCATTAAAGACTTGAATATGATATTTTTAAATGATGAGTGTGTGCAAATGGATTATAAGATGAAAGATGAATATGTCAAGAATAACTTTAATACGAATAATTATATAGCTGCTTTTACTACCAGTTCGGCTAGAATAAGATTATATGAAATGCTTGATAAATTAGGAGATAAAGTAATGTATTACGATACAGATAGTATTGTTTATATCGATGATGGCTCTAATAAAGTAAAAACGGGCTGTATGTTAGGCGAGTGGACCGATGAGTTAGGAGAAGATAAATATATGAAATCGTGGATATCTGGAGCTAGTAAAAATTATGGTTATATTCTGAACGATGGTTCTGTAAAAGGAAAAGTAAAAGGATTTAAAATTAGTTTTGATAGCGAAACTAAGATGAATTTTGATGAGAGAATGAAAACAATAACTGGGGAAATTGACCATATAGATGTAGAAATAAATCAATTTCCGATACAAAAAGATAAAAATATTAAAGTGAATAAAATGAATAAAAGATATATGTTTGGATATGATAAAAGAAGAATTTTAGATAACTTTGATGCTGCACCTTTTGGATTTTAAGCCGAATTTTTCAATTTATAAAAATTGTTTTCTAATAAATGGACGATGTCACCCTTATCATAAATGTTGAAGGTTTTATACTTCCTTTTAAGTCTATAGTGAGAGAAATAAGCTGTGTTCATTTAAAAGAGGGAATAGGTGAAACGATTTCTGTGTTTACACCTAAATATGAATTAAGTGATCAAGACCATGGAATAGTTCGTCGATGTACTAACGATATCCATGGTTTAAGATTTAAAAGATATTCAGATAATACAGGCTTATGGATTAGTAGTGACAATGTAAAAGATTATTTCATACAATTGAATCAGACATACAGCGGCACATTTGCTTTTAAAGGAGGCGTTTTTCCGAAAAGTACCTTTGAAGAATGGGGAATTCCTATAAAAATATTAGAAGTACCGAGATGCGTAAGAATCCTAGAACCGGGTTGTTCTATGTACAGATTTCTGTACTATAAAAATTTTCTTTCAAAAATTGTTTCTTAATAAATGGTAGAATTCAACAGTCTCAGATCGTTCCCTGTAACTCATAAGTTAAAAGATTTAGAAACAAGTAAATACAAACTGATTTCGCTGAAGAAAATTCAAACAAAATTTGGAAATACGACTATTGCAAGATTGGAAGTTAATGATGTAGAAAAGGATTTTTTTCTTAAAAAGAGTCATGGAAAAATTTCTGAAAATGCAATAACAAATCTGAATAAATGAGGTTATAGCTTTCATTTTAAAGGAAAAAATAATGACGGCTATTATGATTATGAATTAGAAAAAGCTTAATCTGCAATTTGTTTTTAATCTTATAATAATCAGATGGACTATTTATCGAACAATGAAACTAACAGAATAGTATTTACTGAAATTATCTGTTTTTAAGTACAAATTTATTTTCTGTCCTAGACGTGTTCATTTCGACATAAACTATTTTTTATTTTATTTTATCAAACTAACAGAATAGTATTGATAATTGTAAATAAAAAGAGAGAATTGGTTATCTATTAAAAAATTAAAAATATATGATAAAAATCATTTAACTTTTATTTCAGATAGCAATATAATGCAATTGATATGAATATTATCTTAGAGGATACTTTTTATTTATTTAATCTGTCTAAAATTTGTTCAAATAATTGCTAAATATTAGCTTGGAATTGATTTTTATTTAATATCATCTATCGAAAATTTATTTCTAAATAAATGTTACAATACTTTGTGATAAGTAATTTGCTGTATAACTGTCTTTCACCTACCTTTCATTATTTTAAATTTTGACCCTGTTATTACAAATCATAACATCGATTAACTCTAATAATTATACTATATTTAATAGTTTCAATGTTACAATAAAATTAACTTTGACCGCAAAAATATACAAAATGGATCAAGCGTCTAAATTTTCTCAACCAGGTGTTTATTTTTGGATAGAAAGTAAATATGATGACAATTGGATTATAATACCAGAAACAAAAGAATGGTTTGATATTTATATTCCTGGAGCTAATAAAGTACATTATTTTATAGCTTTTAATGCAACTAAAGGTTTTAGGATTGGTTATAATGCTGATAATTTATTATACAATGCAGCTCTCTGCTTTCCTTTTTTCTATCAAAATTATCTTAGAGGAAGGCTGTTTATTTCTTAATTGCCTGCGATTTTTTAATACTTCCGTCATAGAAAATGCGATAAAACCGAGCGCAAACGATATTTCAACGACTTAACTGAATCTCGCTTCGAGCTCTGATAAGAGATGGATTCAAAGATTGATAACAGATACAACAGCCGCACCATTTACATAGATGACGTAACGCTGGACGTTGTTCGAATAAAAGGGTTATTTATCATGACGGAACAACACCAGCATATTGGTATTTTTTAAAAGTGATTACATGGAACCGTTCCGAGAATAAAAATAAATAATTTTTGTTTAAGTTTTCGAATTAAAAAATATTTTAATACGATTTATTAATGAAGTGAGACAACTTTTGAATAAAGACGAAAAGTAACAGGGTTTATAAATCTTTCAATTACTCTAACCATTTCTTAAATCGCCTTCCTTTTTCAAACATACTTTAAGAATATTAAAATACTTATGATACATTTAAAATCTCCGAATGCTATTATTGTTTGCAACTATCTTTCAAGTTTCCGTTTCTCTCTCTCTATTCAACGCTCTGCTTTATAGGACAATCGCTGACGAAGGGTTCAATATAAAACGCCCGGATAGATGGCAATATACAAATTATGGTTTTATTTTATATTCATCATTTCTTCGATATTTAGACAGCCAAACTTTTCCATCTCATTAAATATTAATATTGTATGCATCATTTCGAATTATGAAAAATTGGTCGATAGTCAAACTTTTCGATGAAAATCTTACAATTATAGGTACAATATTCGATATTTTAATAGACACACTTTTTGATCAAAATCTTAAAAAAATCGTTAAATATTTGCATTTAGTGGAATATAAAAAGTGTTCCATAGTAGGCCCCATATACTACTCTCATTTATTCAGTAACATAAACTGTGGATCATAGATGTTTGTGAATATTCATATGCTTATTTGAGAAAATGGACAGTAATTCCTTTTCTTGTTTATGCTTGTAAGTTAAAAATTTTTTGTAAACTTGAAATTTTTACCGAAACAAATTTGTCAAGTCATCAAATAAACCTACATTTTTCTGAAAGTGTTGCCGGGAATGGGGAGGTAGGGGGGGCAACATTTTAACAGGCCCTGGGCCTAACTTCAGCGTTATCGGGTTCTGCGTAAAGGTCTTGCCGGATAAGCATAGCGAAGTGCCCCCTCCCCCCCACACGGCCCATGTTAGCAATAATGTGTTTGGTAATAAGGCTCACAATATGCATTATTTTTAGCCGCTGACCTTGAGCTACCCTTGAGATAATAGTGAAGTATGCGCCGACGCCACTATTTTTTAAATTCGTTTTTCTCAAAAACTGCAAAATTTAAAGATATGAAACTAACGGCAATTATTGAAGTGTATTAGTTAATATTATATATTTTTTTCAAATTTTTGCGTAAATTTTAACACGAAAAATAAACAGAAATCTTTTAAAAAATAATAATTAATGTTGCGATTTTATACTAACACCAACCAAAAAATTACAGAAAAATGCTCAAAGTATGTACTTTTAGCAAAATAAATTTCGTTAAAATTGAAAATGCGCTCTTTTGAATTATAATAAAAATAATGCTAGCGACTTGCTAAAATGTTCATAAATTTGCCTGTTTATATTTGAAGAAATACGCTGCTACCAATGCATTAAGTCAAATAGTGGCATTTCCACGCAGACAGTATGCTCAGTGTGCCAAAGTAAGAGAATGTTCCCATACATACCATTTCCCTATACATACATTTCGTGTTTGTATTAAAGAATACATACTTCCCCCTGTTGTTTTGGCGCTTTGCGTATCCTTCTCGCGTAATAACAGCAAGACGATTGTTTGTGCAAGTGAGGCTTTATGAGCTGTAAATATAAGGTTATCAAACTTTTGGAAATTTTGAACCTTCTTCCAACTTTCCAATATTTATTGCCAGACACCCTCCTCCATCTCTCCTAAAGTATAAGTCGTTATATTTGCACAATAGACAAACTCATACATTTCTATGTGAAAGTCATGATAGGCAAATGTCACCATTTTGTTTGTAAGTTTTTTATATTATTATGCCAGAAGGATGCGCATGGCACAAAACAATAGAATATTTACAAACACAGAATATGCCTATAGGGTCAGTCCACATCAAACCAACCAATGGACAAAATTTCAGGTCTTTGGATTTTGTTAATTTTTGGCTCAGATGTTGTACAAGAATAGTAAATAAAAAATTCAAATTTGCAGATTTTTTAACCATTTGTTTTTGAGTTATTAATTTTTGAAATTTTAAAAATTTAATGAAATTTGTATTGTTTGGTAATGTTTAATTTGCTGTAACTTGAGAACTATTTAACCAAAAGAGTTGAAATTTAAATCATTGTTTTCAGTTTTTTATGCTGTTTCATAGGATCTATAAGATGACCAAATTATTAAAAAAATATTTTTTATGTAAAAAATTTATATAAATTTTTAAAAAATTCAAAATTGGAATTTTTCATTTTGTTTTAAAAAATATATTATATTTAATACCCTTTTAGCAACTTTTGTGCCAAATGTCATGATGGAACTCTTATGGTATCATAAAGAAAAAAAATATTTTCTATATGAATGATCGGCGAATTTCTGTAAAAAAATCTCATTATATTTTGTTAAAAAGCAAATTGACTATAAAAGGTAGTCTATTTTTGTTTCCAATGTTCATATTTCTCATTCATGCAAGTCAAGTTCAATTATCAAATAAAATTTTAGTATATAATTCGCTAGGTTAAGTTATTTTGTTAAACACTTAACAGTAAAAATTAAAAGTAATCAAGATAATTAATATTTTGTGTAATTGACAAGCTTTTTTAATTTATTTTCTTGGAATTTAAATAGAATGTTTTTTTAATTATTCTTTGTTTGATATTACTTTTAATTAAATGCTGTGTTTAAAAAATGAATAAATTGGTAATAAATGAGTTAATGAAAGAAAATCTCAAAGTAGATTTCAATAAAACAAATTATGCTCCTGATGTTGAATGCTTTTACAATCACAATGTGTCACACTCAAACAGTAACATATTTGTTTTCTGTTGAAACCTGCATGCCTTTCTTACAAGGCTTTTGAAATCGCCAGTGCTCTCAAACATCTTCTGTAGTGGCACATTATCTCAAGTCTATTGCTGTTTGTTTATAACTTGTATTGTACAATTTAGGGTTTTTTTTACTATTATTTCTTTGAGGTGAATGCGGATTTGTCTTATAAAATATTAAGATAAAAGTTGCTTTAATCTGAAAATGGATAAAAAATGGAATACATTTTGTTGTAATCCATTCAAAAAGCAAGAACACTAGGTAAGTAAAAATTTAAGAAATGTTACAATGTGGATGACAACATTAAAATATGGCATTGAAAAAGGCATGAAAATCTGCACTCGTTGCCGCTTACAATTAGGCAAGGAAAAGCATCCCTTAAAATTGTGAAATGACATTGATACTAAGTTTTCAGACATTCCAAATGATGACAATTCAAAACCAGGTTGTAGTAAAGATGACCCTGAATTTATGGATGTTGAATCTGGTTTTGAAAATTTGAATGCATCATTAACATTTATTGGAGAGCCACCTATTATTAAAAGTAAATGTAAAAGTAGTAAAAGGTATTTTTTGAAGATATTATGGGGTGTGTTGCTTGTGCCTATGAGAATGAGTGGTGGGTGGCATGTTTTTTCACAAAAGATCAGGTCGAAGATGTTAAAGTTTCTTTCCTTCATCTAAGCGGACCATCTCCGTCATTCACTTATTCTAGAAAATCAGACATTTTGACAATACTAAAATACTTCATTTTATGCAAACTACATCCAACCAATGAAACAGGCAGAGTACACACAGTACCCAAAGAGCAAATGTAAAGAGCAGGTCAAATTTTGCATAAGAAGAAAAAATACTTCTACTAAGATCTAAAACTTGAGCTCCACTGTGCCAAACTGAGTACGTAATTTGTTAAGTAAAAAGATTTGTTTATTAAATATCTAAAATTTACTATTTGTCTTTTAATAAAAAAGATTATTCTTAAAGTTTTCCAATTTGCATTTGTTTCCATGTAAGTAACACTTCGGTCTAAACTGTGCAGCATACCTTAAATTATTTTTTTATCACATTGATTTACATAAACATTGATAGAAAAAAGTATTTTTTTTCTGTATGACAGCATAGGAGTTCCATCATAAAATTTGCCATAAAAGTTGTTAAAAGGGTGTTAAACATAATATAATTTTTTCAAGAAAATCAAAAATTCCGAGTTTGAATTTTTTAAAAATTTATATAATTTTTTTTACAAAAAAATAAAAAAATAAGTAATTTGGTCATGTTATATATTTTATAAAACACCATAAAAAACTGAAAAAAAATGATGCAAATTTTAATTTTCTAGATCAAATAGTTTGGAAGTTATAACCGATTAAAAATTACAAAAATATACAAATTTTGTAAAATTTTTAAAATTTCAAAAAATTATAACTTTAAAACGAATTTTCGAAAAAAAAATTAAACTTCACAATTTTAATTTCATAAGTAAGTACAATAAACTGGTAAAAAACCAGTACAATCTAAAACATTAACATAAAAAAATATTTTATTATTGGTTGATTTCATATGGAATTACCCTATAACGAATTGGTATACATGGAAACATTCTTTTATGTTGGCGTACTGCGCATCTAGATCGGGTAGAAACATCATGACTTGACCAATGCACTGATAGCAGTATATTTCTTGAAATACAATCAGGGGAAAATATGAATATTTTAGCAAGTTCCTAGCATTGTTTTTGTTATGACTCGAAAAGCGCAACTTTGATTTTAACGATTTTTTTTCCAAATGTGCATAAACTGGGCATTACTCAGTGAATTTCTGGGGTTGGTGTAAATATAAAATTTCTACATTAATATTTAAAAAATATACTTTTGAATATTTTCATATGTTAAATTTTGTGTAAAAAACTAAAATATAAATATAATGCGAACTCATTTTCATCACAGTATTATGGAATAATTGGCGTTGGTTTCATTTTTTTTACTTTTGTTGTTTTTCAGAAAAACTTATTTGGAAAATAGTAGCACCAACAAATACTTCCCTGATTATCTCAAGGACAGTTCAAGGTGAGGGGCGAAAGACACTCTGTATTGTATTTTCATGCTGTTATTTCAAACATCGGCCGTAGGGGCCATTTCTCCATGCTTATCCGGCTACACCTTTTTATTATTAATAAGTAATTAACGACGTGCGTTAAAACAACATCGAACTTTGAAAGAATTACAAACCCAACAAGTTAATGGTTCGATTTTGTAGAAAATAATGAAAAAAATTGAAACACCAGTATTTTTATTAATCATATCTTGAATGGGAAGGCTGTTCCTATACAATATCGAGAAAAAGTAACAAATTTGGGTATGTACGACTTAATAGTCAGTACGTGATATTCAACACCGTCATAATTTAAGACAGCAGATTTCTTCGTAACTGGATTCTACTTCCAAAATATGCACTTATGAATAACTAGCTTAACCCTTGTGAAGAAGATCAATTATTTAATTAAAACAAAACCGTGTTTAGATTCTGGTGTCAAACAGTTATTTCCCTATTTACTTTGTGCCAAAAATGTGTTAAACAGTATTTTTAAGACTACCTGTTTATGGTCGACACTATACAATTTCATAATCACCTTAATCGCAAGACCTCAACTTGTGCGACTTTTAGCTTTGGTGTTATCCCGAAAACAGCATTTGCTGTGATATATTTGTTAGAATTGAAACATCTCATTCTTAGAAATGTGTGCAATATTCCGGTTGATGTGTCCCTTATTACTGCAAGAAGGAAAATACTAAGCTATAAATTGCTGGCACATAATAGTAGACAGATTATGAACGAGTGATCAGATAATCAATATTTCTAAAGTGTATTATGATGTAATTACGATGCAATAAGCCCTATCTCCTTTTGCTGAAGCTTTTGAATATTTTATTTACTTTTGCGCAGCATAAAATCATCCATTGTTACATTAATAATATTTTAGATATCAATAATATTCGTTACCTTTTTATGACAGCTTCAGTGGGAAACGTGAATTCTAACCACATTGTCTGCACACAGAGAGAAGCAGCAAAGTCGAGGGGGGGGAAAGTGCAAAAGGATATATAAGAGAACAACATAAAGCAATTAAAAGGGGCTATAGAAAATCAACGAACTTAAAACCAACTTCTCATATGGAACAACTATTACATTAAAAAATCAAAAACTTGTACGTGAAAACATTAATTATCGAAATGTGAGTCAATTTATGAAGAAATGTGATTTGTTAGTGTTTTATCTGAAAGTAATATTCGAAATAAAAGTTATTAAGCATTTCAATCAACGAAAAGTAAGTAAAGTAAGTAATTCAAGTCATGGTCAGGCCAGCAAGGATGAAAGTAAGTGATTTTACTTTCTTCTATCTTCAATAGAAGAAATTATTGTAATTAAAATTGTTTTCGACTTCCGGTTTTTGATGGATTTACCAGTTTTAGGCGTCAGAGGTTCCAAAAAACATGTTTTTACAAAGTGTCTGTCTGTCCGTGTGTCTGTCTGTTTATCTGTGTGTCCGTATGTTGCCATTCTACCATCAAAAAGTGTATGAAGATATGCATAGAATTGAACCAGATTTTTTGTCAACATTTTTGGCTATGGAAAGCAGGTCCTCCTTCAATTTTGAAATATTCCGCTGGAAGGGGGGGGCGCTGCAATCGCGATTTTCGTGCCATTTTCAATATTGTATCGACTAAAAGTGTATGAAGTTATGCATTGAATTGAACCAAACTTTTTTGTGTAAGTGTATGGTTATGTCTAGTTCGTCCTCTCTCAATTTGAAAAAAATCCGCCGGAAGGGGACGCTGCAATAGCAATTTTTGTGCCATTTTCAATATTGTACCACCTAAAAGTGCATGAAGTTATGCATACAATTGAACGAAATTTTTTGTGTAAGTGTTTGGCTATGTCTAGTTGGTCCTCCCTGAATTTAAAAAATATCTGCTGGAAGGGAGTGTTGTAATAGCGATTTTTGTGCCATTTCAAATATTGTACCATCTATAAGTGTATGAAGTTATACATAGAATTTAACAAATTTTTTTGTGTATGATTATTTTTGGGTATGGCAAGTAGGTCCTCCCTGAATTTGAAGAAAAATCTGCCTAGCATTCTATTGTACATCGGCTCGTGCAGAGACGGAAACTCGTTTTTACTCTGATTAATTGACTAAAGCAGAAATTTAAGATGAAAATCAAAGTTGGCTTAGTATTGAATTAAAATTATAAAACCTTAAACATGTGTAACTATTTTTTTAAATATAAAAATGTACGAATAGGATATAAGAAAGTTTTGGGATTGGCACATTCAACTAGTTTATTTGTGTAACTTAGCTACATTAGACGACAGAAATGAATTTTGCGCATGATTAATTTATATAAAGACATTAAAATCCTATGTGTATGAATATAACATATTCATTAGTATAAAGCTCATATTTTAAAGATCTAGTAATTTTACATCTTTACATTAAGCCACATAAGTGATAGATGTACGTGATTCATTATTTAACCTCCATATATGTTTATGTAAATTCCATTTCATAAAAAAACGCAATATTAGATTAACACTCTTCTTTATAATATATTCTGTCATTGTATGTGTTCTATGACAATGAATGAGATCATTTTATATTATAGTCTAAAAATGTGTCTGCATTTCATAAATACCCCTCAAATGAAAAACTGATTTTAGGTTGTAACGAAAACCAGTCATTCATAAGTTTCTAAAGGTGTCATAATAACTCTAGTGGTTAGCTTTTAAGTGATTGTAACATATTAATTATTTTTAATTTCAATAATATTTTTATAATGGTGGCAAATTAAACGTTTATATTGCTCAGTATCCAAATTTGTGAACAAATTATTTTAGGTCTTACTAGATGCGCAACTAAGTTTCTGGGTTTTTTGATCCATGAAAAATGGAAAATTCCACGAGAAATACAAAAAATTGCTTATTGAAAGTATTGTGCGTCGCTAGCTACACATTATTGCTATCTTTCTGACAATATATGAGTACCGCAACGATAAAACTACGCATCTTTGGACAGACAACGTTTATCCAATCAATTGACCACCTCTTCGAAATTAGCCAAGTGTATCTCAGCTAAGCCATGGGTTATTGACCAGAACAAGTTATGGAAAGGAGCAGGTGTGGAAAATATAGCAGGTAGCAGATCCTATTTCAGCATTTTGGTGATGGTGTTGGAATTGCGATAGTACGGAAAGTTGTCGTGCTGCAATATCACTCGTTTGTGTCTCATGTCCCATTCTCGCCATTGTTCGATTAAAATTAATTAGTTGTTGTCGATAGCGTTGGCCACTAAATATTTAGCCAAATTTCAGCAGCTCATAATACACGATTTCTTTCTGGACCCACCAAAGGTTGGGCATTGTTTTATTTCCGAAGCGATTTGGCCATGCCGTTCGCTGTTGATAATTCGCCAAGTGAAAGCCGCAATATTTTGCCTTGAGATTCTTGGAATGTATCAACTTTTCATCACTAATAATAATTCAATGCTGGAAAATCTTCTGTGCCGCAAAAGACAATTTTTGATAATAGCTCTTCGATTTTTCATCTGTCTGTCAGTCAACTCATGCAGCACATGTCTTCTATCCTTTTTTTATGACATGTAAGCGTTTGTAAATACTTTGTGGAATCATGTTTAATGAAGTTCAAGTTAATCTTGCTTTTTTGTTATCATTTTCCTCCAATAACGTTTGCAGATCGGCATCCTCAATTGTTTTGGTTTTTCAGAGAAATCGCATCTTCTAAAGAATTAAAAAATTCTTCACAGGTAGTTTTGGATAGAGTATGTTCGCCTAAAGCTTCCTTAATATACGACGTCCCACAGCTGCAATTTCTTTCAGGTTAAAACAGAAAAGCCAGAATTTCCGCAAACGCTATATCTTTGGCGTAAAACTCGACATCTTCGTTGTTAGAAAAAATATGTTTGCGTTGCGACATGTATTGGTATTAGGACAGTTTATTGTTAACAGATGTCCAAGCTATTAAAAAACATAACTTGAGACACATATATTGCTACATGTGTCATTAGCGCCATCCATATGTGAAACCCAGAAACTTATTTTTGCACCTAGTATTAAGGTAAAACCCCCAGTGATGGATCGGTTAAGGAAGAATTTTCGAATTTTAACTAATAATTACTATTTCGTGCACATTATTGTCATGATGATGATTAAAATAAAAAAAAAGAAAATTTGAAAAAAGACTTTTCTGTATAAAAAAAATCTGCAAAAAAAAATATTCCTTTTATAAAATTAGTTTTAGTAAAATGTGCAAAAACATCAATCATAGCTCCCTTTGCATCCGTAACGGTCTATGATTGCATTAATGATGAGTCTATCGAAATTTATTCTTCATTCTACTTTCTTCTTTCTTTACAAGAATAAAGTAATGCACGCATGAAAATTTTGGACTTTTGATTTTCGACGATATTGCACATTTTATTCGTTCAGAGATACCAAGAAACGTGTTTTCAAAAAATGTTTGTCCGTGAATATGTGTGAGCATTCTACCTCAAGAAGAATTTAATAAAAATTTATGTTCCTTGATATAAATTAGTGCTGATTAGTTTTTGGCGTATAATCGTCCAACAGGTGGCGCTGCTATGCATCACGATTTTTGCAATAGCTCAATCCCCAGAACTAATGCACGTATTTTCATCAAACTTCAGATTCAGTTGTTCCTTCATATGAATCGACATTTTCTGCATTCTGGTGTATATCGTTCAACAGACGGCACTACCATGCTGCATTACGATATCCGCAATCCTATTTCAAGGACTAATGCACATATTTTCATCAATTTTCAGATTCAATTAGATGACGACATAAGTTGTTGTAGATTGGTTTCCGTTGTAAATCACCCAACAAATTGCGTTGGTATGATGTTTTTTACATGATTTACGTTATTATACAAATAATTATATCTCCAAAACTAATGCCCGGAATTTCATATAATTAGATTTCTGGTGATGGGCATAGATTGCCATTTAATTTTGACAAGATGGCGAATATTGAAGTTCTAATATCGTTGGTACCATGTCAAACTATCTAATGTGCAAAAATGCATTTTTCATATTTTGTGCCATTTTGCTGTATTATATGCATAACTGGCACGTCTCTAATTTTCTTAGAAACTTAAATAATGTTTATTCCAATGTATCCAATGTGCACATTTTTCTGACTATGTGCACATTTTTCAAACTATCCAATGTGGCATCTTCGATCGTTTGCAACGAAAATTGTAATATTTTACTTTTTACTTTCTTCTATCTTTACAAGAAGAAAGTATTGGATTCATGAAAATTTTCGACTTCCGGTTTTCGACGGATTTATATGTTTTAGAAGGTCCTGAACACGTTTTGACTATTTTTAGAAAATGTCTGTCTGTGAGTCTGTCAGTCTGTCTGTGAGTCTGTGTGTCTGTCTGTGAGTCTGTCTGTATGTGACAAAAAATTTGTGGGCACTCTATCTCAAGAACTAACGCTCAAAATTTAATAAAATTTTATATTCAGTTAGACCTTGATATGAATTAGTGCCTATTGGTTTTTGGTGAAAATTGGCCTGCAGGTGGTGCTGCTATACTACATATTTCATGATTTTCAAGATTGCTATATCTCAAGAACTAATCCACAGAATTTCACCAAACTTCAGATTCTGTGACCCCTTGATATACATAGACGCTGATTAAGTTTTGGTGTAAATTGGCCAGTAGGTGGCGCTGCTATGCCACGTTTTTCATGATTTTCATGATAGCTATATCTCAAGAACTAATGCACGGAATTTCACCAAACTTCAGATTCCGCGATACCTTGAGATACATAGCTACTGATAAGGTTTTGGTGTGAACTGCCCTATAGATGGCGCTGCTATGCTACATTTTGCACGATTTTTGTGATAGCTATATCTCAAGAACTAATGCAGAGAACTTCATCAAATTTTAGTTTCTTTTACACTAGAATATATAACATAATTAGACGCTGATTACATTTTGGTATTAACCTTGCAACAGGTGGTGCAGATATGCTGCATTTTGCACGATTTTTCCTATAGCTATATCTCAACAACCAACGCACAGAATTTCATCAAACTTCAGATTTTGTTACAAAATGACATATAACATAATTACACGATGATTACGTTTTGTTATAAATCCTTCAACTGATGGTGCTTTTGTGCTATATTTTACACGATTTTTTTTAAACTAGCTATATCTCAAGAACTAATGCACAGAATTTCATCAAACTTCAGATTCTTTTACACCATAATATAATTAGACGCTTTTTTACGTTTTGACATAAATTGTCCAAGATATGGTGTTGCTGTGCTACGTTTTGCAAATTTTTTGATGTAACTATATCTCAAGAACTAATGGACGAAATTCCATCAAATTGCAGATTCTGTTAGGTCTTGACATCAATAGATGCTTATTAAGTTTTAGTATAAATTACCCCGCATGAGGCACTACTAAGCTCATTTTCTCAGAATATTAATTAAATTTTGCGTTTTAGGCTTTTCGGATACCAGAATCTCATTAGGCTTGGTCAAATGTTCGAAGAAATTCGATAGTGGGTAACTTTGGGGTCACCACGTTTTTTTTTTTTAAATATTAAAATGTACTTATGAGAGAGAAGAAAGTTTCGGGATTGACACATCCAACTAGTTTTAATCATTCGTTCCATGCCAAACTATCCAATCCAGCCACTTTCTGGGGTAGTAAAAAATTGTTATTATTGCGAATTCAAAATCAGCTACATGCAGAAATAGGAAATGTGCTGTTTTATATCCCATTTAAGCATGCTGTCACTTTATTGTAGCAAAAATAAAATAAAGTAAAAATAGCATTCATTAATTTGAATTCTTTACTTGTACTTACCTGATGATCACTGCTTCAAATTAGTAAATGTGCCACATTCGATGTTTAGATTGTATAAATTTGGTACTTATGTATTCAATATTAAATACTTCATTTCTTTTAATAACTTGAAAAACGAATGTACTGTAAATTGATAAATAAAACTTATTTTTAAAACTTATTTAAATTTTATAAAATATCAGAAAACAAAGAAATAACTCACAAATAGAGGGATGGAGAACAGCGGTAGATATTTTCCTTCAACGATTTTTTTCTTTTTGAATAATAACCGTTGCCATATTTAATCGATAAGTTTTCGGTCAATGACTATTTCCGAAGAGTAATCTTGCTTTAGTCTCTATAAAATAAGTTGGAAAAAATGCATTCAAAGGCTATTTAGAAATCATAATTCATAATAAGATCTTTTTAGGTGCATTTGTAATTATATAAATACATAGCACCTATAATTGTAGTTCAGTCCGTCCGCCTCTCTGTGTGTCTATCCTTCCGCTCCTCATATAGAAATGCAAAAACCTCCCTAATCGAATTGTTTCAAATTTAAAGTTATCATTTATAAAGTTGCATATCATTATAAAGTTGCATTTTTTATCGAGTCACTTCAAATTTTATGAAAATTGGATAATTATGAAAATTCAGATACAGGGACTGTCAAAAGTGTTCCATGACATTACTCCCACCTGAAAAAAAAATTTCAAGTAGATGTTAATGATGTTAAAATGTTTCGAACATAATGAGACTGATATTCATTTATGAGCAACAGAAAAATATGCATTCATACAATCTGCGGTGCACAGAATATTTATTATTTGCAGGGTCACACAAAAGTTTTCCGTTACATAATAGTATGAAGGAAACATTGTTTGGGGCGTAATTTTATTATATAAAAATATTTTACATATACTGAAATTGATATACGTTGTTGAGGTTTGCTACAAGTTACTTTCTGTATAATAGAAAAATGCATGGTGTTTACAGTGATACACGAAAGATTTCTGATACTATACTGTATCCGAAGTACTGTACATTACAAATGATTGTTGGAAATGCATTTTATTTGCGGTACGAGTTTTTAAGTTTAAAATCTAAGATAACTTTATATAATATAGGCAAAAATATTACAGTGCCACGCAAAAAATTGGATATATGGCCTTCCATGGATGATAACCTCTGGAAGTATGATTTTAGGGGTTTTAAAGTTGTTTTAGTCATAATTAAATTTTAACTGAATAGTTGCTCATGCATACAGATAATAGGTAAAATATAGGGCTGTACAAAAGTATACTGCCGCCTATTGATAATTTCTGAAAAGAAAATTTGAAACTATTATCTTTTTGTAATATTTTCCAACGCAGTTGAGTAGGGTCTGTGAATTCCGTTTCGCTGTCCTGTGGCCGTCTGTCTGTTTGCTCGTCCGAACTGGTACTTGCGTTAATGGTTTAGTTGAATTGCTCTGTAAGTGATATATGTTGTTAAGATTTACTAAGCTATGTTTGGTATTGAAAATAGAGTATGTAGCCATCAGGGTTTATTTACAGAAACACTCAATAGTATTCTATTACAATATGGTATATGGGGAAATGTCTTAATTATTTAAGTAGCACCTATAGTCGTCATCTGGTTCATCCGTCTATCTGCATAGAACAGCACAAAAATAGCTCAGTCGAATGATTTGAAATTTAATTTATGTAATTGTTGCAGAATTTTGTCGAATCATTTCACATTCTATGAAAATTGAGTCAAAACATTAAAAGATATTAATTAAAGTTTTTTTCATTTTATTAAATCTTATTTTTATAATTAATTCAATGACATCCCAGTATAGGTGATGATTTTAGGTTATCATGATGTTCTATTTAAAATGGAGACATATTATTTCTGGTTTGCTGAATTTATATACATAACCGTAATAAATTTTGTATTAATACATTTTTGCATAAGCTTGTGCAACAGAATTTTCACTAAAATCTGAATATTTATAAAACTTTGTTATAGTACGAATGCACCTCTTTTTCTATGTTTAAAGTGCAATTTGCGACTTGTATATAATTGAGAAAGATTTCACGAACGTGTAGGATGATTTAGGTATAACGCTAATTTTAGAACACTCTCCAACATAACTTAAAAGTGTTTATAACTTTAGTTTATCTTTTTGCCATCGTACCATGCTTCAACTTTCATGCATGATTCAAATTGCCCACCAATTAATTTATATTTCTGACGTTTATTACGGCATGTTTTCTATTGAAAATGGAGTGTGTAGCATTTTTAGTTCATTTACAGGGGGGCACTTAAATTAATCCTGTTACATTACACTCAATGAGAAAACATGTACGCGGTGAATTTTATAGTTACACTATTTCATGCAATTTTAAAGTTATACATGGTTTTATGAAGCGCATTAAATAATCTAATATTCAGAATATGGTGTGCGAATCATTTATCATTTATTTACAGTCATTCAAATGATTTCGGTTACACATTGTTTATTAGAAGAAAATGTTTTAATAATGTTACACAATTTCAATCAAATTTAAATTGGTATATATCATTGAGGTGGACAATAAGATTCTTACGATATAATATGACATATATGTCTGATATAGTTAATTTACTGGGGTACATAAAATTATTCGTTTACAATGTTCTCTGTTTTTTATAATTGTACGAAGCCCTTTTTGAACTGCGTTATGAGTTTTTAAGTTTACTATCTGCATATTACAAGGTGTGTAAAAATTATATATATTACTTTCAGGGCTATACAAAAAAAAATTAAGCATACTCTGTATGGGCGAGTATTGCTTAAACGAGATTTTTAATTGCGTTTTGAAATTTAATCCTGAATGTTATTTAATATGTTATAAAAGATACTAGCAAAATATAAATATATGCACAATATACGAGTTTAGTCAAAGAACTGGAAACATTGCCGGCTATATGTGATAATTATTGGAAGTGAGTTCAATTCTGTTTAAAAATGCATAATTCAATCAGAATTTACTACTGATTTCCGATAATGTATCCAATTTTTAGCGTTGCCCTGTATATCATAAATCTATTTACATACTACAGAAATGTAAAATGTAATTTAGCTCGTAATTGCATAAGTCAATTAAAACCTTCCTTTAAGCGATTCATCCTCATACAGAGTAATGCTTTCGAATTCTTTAGCGTAACCTCTGTATATATTGAATACAATTTCCACACAATACGCAAATGCGAACTTTTGAACTTAAGAAGTCGGAAATTGCACGTGAAGCATAGCAAATGGTGTGCATTCTCTGTGTGTACTATAATGACGTTTTAAAATGATCCAGTTCTTGCTGTTATAGTATACAGTAGTTCGAATTCATAAAGTGGTCGAAATCTTCTGTGTTTTCCTGTGAATACGATCTGCTTTCTATTATATTGGAAGTAATTTGTATTAAACCTCAGCAACTTATATGAATTTTTAAAAAATGTGAAATAGCTTAATATAATTAAAACACGACCTATTCAATGTTTCCCGATATACCATTATGTAGTGGAATGCCTTTATGTGGCCCTGTAAATTAATATTAAATATTCTTTGCATCACAGATTGTACAAAATGTATATTTTAACATATACTTTATAGATTCATGTAAATTTTATTGTATTCAAAATAGTGTATAATCACTAACATGTACTTGAAACTATTTTTTTCTATTGACTATAATATAATGGAATACTTTTGATTGTCCCTTTAAGTAAACTATACATCCAATTTTCATAAAATTTAAAATGAATCGACAAAATTATATCAAACAACATCAAATATCAAACAACGACAATTATATCTTTCAATCTCAAACGATTTAGTGGTGTATTTTTTGCTCTGTTTTATGCGGACAGACAGACGGACGGACGAACAGATTGAAGAATGACTATAGGTAGGACTACATATTTATATAATTACCATAACGCACTAAATGTATTCAGATCTTAGTGTAATATTTTACATTAAAATCTTTTGTGTGCCTGTAAATATCGTCTGCTTTCTATTATACGGGAAGTAACTTGTAGTAATCCTCAACAACATGCATCAATTTCATAAAATGTTAAATTGTTTAATACAATTAAAACACGCATCAAACAATGTTCTCCCTATACCATTATGTAATGAAATATTTTTGTGTTGCCCTGTAATCAATAACAAATATTCTTTTTATCATAGATTGTACAGAATGTATATTATAGTTCATACTTTATAGACGCATATCAATTTTACTATGTTCGAAAGATTGTAACACCATTAAAATGCATTTGAAACTTTTTTTGCAATTGACCGTAATGTATCGGAATGCTTTTGGTTGTCCCTGTCATTAAACTCTGCATCCGATTTTCCTAAAATATGAAATGACTCGACAAAATTATGTAATAATTATATAAGGTATCCTGGGGTAATAACGCCACGTTAAGGTTCTACCAATTTTCACGGCTTAGTTTTAGATTGTGTAAGAAGTTCAAGCGGGTTTCAAACCGCTGAGCATAAGCAGGTGTTCGCAATAAACCAGCAGGTTTCTGATTTGTTGCTTTGTAACGAACACACTCTGGACATTTCTTTACATATTCAGAAATAAAGGCTCGCATGCCTGTCCAATAATATCTCTTAGCAGTTCTTTGATAGGTTCCTGCTTCGCCATAATGTCCAGCTGAGGGGTCGTCATGATGAAGCTTCAAAATATTTTCTCTTTCTTGAACTGGAATGACCAGTTGCGCTTCCTCGGCATCAGATTCAGGAGCATAACGATAAAGTACACCTTGATTCATCAGGAATCCTCTATTAGTCCAATTGGCAAAATCTTCACTTTTCTGTTCATCTTCAAAGCAATTTATATATATTTTAAGATTTTCATCTTGTAACTGCGCTTCCCTCATATCTTTTGAGCTTCTTGTTGGCATATCTATGCTAACAAAGTTGCAAGTCTCGCAGAAAGCAGATTAATGATTACACACAGGACGTGACAGCATGTCAGCCACAACATTAGATCTTCCAGGTTCATATTCTATTTTCAATAAAAACGATTACAATTGTAGTGCCCAACGGGCTAATCTTCCCGATGGTGACTTAAAACTGAGAAGCCATTTTAAAGGTTGGTGATAAGTAGCTACAATCACTTCTTGGCCTTCCACATAACCACGAAATTTTTCTAAGGCCCAGACAACAGCCAAAGCCTCGCGTTCAGTAGTGGAGTAATTTCTTTCTGCACTTGTAAGAAGACGGCTAGCATATTCCATGGGGTATTCAGAGGTCTTGTCGGTACCCTGTAAAAGTGCAGCACCAAGTGCATAGTTTCTAGCATCAGTACGTAGAATGAATGGTTTGATTACATCAGCTTGCTTCAATACTGGAGATGTCATGAGACAATGTTTTAGAGTTTCAAAGGCTGTTTGTTCTTCTTTTCCCCATTTCCAAGTGGCTTTCTTTTTCGTAAGATTGCTAAGAGGCCTTGAGATATCAGCAAAATTTGATATAAATCTTCTGCACCAAGAACAGGTTTGTAAGAAGGACTGAATTTCTTTAACATTTTTTGGGGGAGGTATTGCTTTAATCGCGGATACTTTGTCTGGATCTACTTCTAAACCATTTGGAGTTATCCAGTGTCCTAGATACTTGACTTTCTCACAAGAAAAATGGCATTTTTCTCGTTTGGCATCTAACTTAAATTCTAGGAGTCTCTCGACTACAGCTGTAAGATCTGAGAGATGTTTCTCAAATGTTTCTGACAAAACGATGATGTCGTCTAGGTACGATAAAGCAAATACATCCTTAAGACCATTTCTAAATTGATCTATAAATCTTTGAAACGTGGCAGGAGCATTTTTTAGTCCAAAAGGCATTTTTAAGAAACGATAAGTTCCATAAGGACAGACAAATGCAGTTTTATCTTGATCTGGTGGGTAGACTTGAACTTTGTGATACCCAGAACAAAGATCTATAGTTGACATGTAAGGAGTATGCTTGGCTTCATGTAAAAGGTCGTCCATTCGAGGTAATGGATATTTATCTGCTACTGTGTTTTCATTTAATTTTCTATAATCTATGCATAATCTTACACTGTCATCGGGCTTTGGTACGAGGACCACAGGCGAAGCTTAAGGTGATTCACATTCTTCTATGATTCCTTGAGCTAGAAGATTATCTAATTCCTTCATAAAAATTTCTTTTTTAGCAGGAGTCATTCGATAAGGTGGTACAGCAACAGGAGCACTATCACCTGTATTGATACGATGCTCAACAAATGGGGTTGTCTCTCCCCCTGGTTGAAAAACACTTTTCATACTTTTTCAGGAGATCATTAAGTCTTTCCCTTTCATCGGGACTTTTTGCCTTCGTCTTCACGTAAAGCATATGGACTAACTTCGACAGCACCAGCTGACGTACTATTTTCTTCTTCGTACTCATCCACAAAATCAAACTTTTTATGAGGTTTATCACTAAAATGCCATGTTTTTAGCGGTATCAAGCACTATGGTAGCATTGTGAAGGAAATCTATTCCTAAAAGAGTTCTATTACCTTTGGCATTTGGTAATACAATAAACTCCGTTTTGAAAACTCGGCCTTCAATTTCTACGGGCACAGTGGCAGACAAAGTTTCTCTAGCCATCATAATTCCGTCAGCCAAGGTTACATCATGAGTATGGGAATTCAATGCAACACCAGTTTTCAAAAATAATTTATACATTCGTTCTCCTGAAATAGAAAGATTGACTCCTGTATCTGCACAGACTAACACCTTCTTATTGCATATCGTAATAGGCACATTTGGAGCTGAAACTGCTGATGTATTTAAACTATATAGCTGAAGACGATGAGCTTGCACATGTTATTTTTTAACCATAGGGGAACAATCTGGGCATTTCTTCTTTATAAATCCCACTTTGCCACAACCATAGCAAAATATATCGGATTCTAAACGTTGATTAGCAAACTTAGGAGAAGATCTGTCTTCTTTTGGAGGCTTACTCTGCTTCCATATATTTTCTCGGCGAGAATACTCTTTTTTCTCCTGGGGTACAACCGAATCTTTTTTAGAAAACGTAGACCTCATAGTATAATACGAGACTAATTTTCCAGCAAGGTCGACTGGCGAATTTAAATGTTCCCAATCATCTAACATATGTTGTTTGCATTCGACAGGCACGCGCCTTTTCATCTGATCCGTTATGATCAGATCCTAAAGAGCTTCAAAAGACGTTACATTTAACTCTTTAAGCCAGTTTTCAAAGTAAGCACGTAACTCGAAGTAAAAATCTCTCCAAGTAATTTCTTTATCTTTGCGATGCGTGAAAAACAGCTGCCTAAACCTTTCAGCGTTAATTTTAAACCTTTTTTAGAAGTAGACCTTTAACATGTAAAAAATCTGAAGCGTTTTCTTCTTTTTCACGAGCAATAAGCGTAGATATAGAAGAGGGTACAACACTTAGTAAATAAGAAACCCAGAGATGTTCTGGTACCTTCGAAAGCTTTAACTGACGCTCCAGGAGCACCAGAAACAATGTTACGTGATCTGTCTCTGGCTTAAATGTAGGCAACAGCTTCTGGATATCTATTTTACTCTCTGGATGAGACATTATCCCTGCCGCATTACCACCTACTGCTCCACTGGAAACACTTTGACTCTGAGCCTGTAATTTAAGCTTCTGAAGCTCAAAATTCATCTCACTTTTTAAATTCCAGTTCTTCCGAACGACGCTTCTCTTCTAATTTACGCTGTTCTAACTCAGCAACTTTTTGTTTTTCCTCTAAGTCTCGTCTACGCTGTTCTTCCTCGCGAGTAGCAATTTGGTTTCTGACTAACGAATTCACGAAATCAACTTCGTACGAGGGAGAGGATTTAATCTTATCACACAATGTGACAACGGTCATAGAGGGTTGTACATCTAAATTCATTACTACAGCGACCTGAAACAGGTCTTGTTTTCGTGCTTTATTGAGCTCGGACATTCTTAACTTTAGCAAAACAACAAGATATGTACCCCACAAATGCTAAAAATTCGATTATCTAAATTGTTCCCCGGACGTGAGCTTTGCTTTACAACTCATATAAACAAGACATTAATAAAACAAAACAGTGAACTTTAACGTTAGCAAAATATACTTTTAAAAAGCAAAATATACTTTTAAAATAATTAAACTTCATTAAACTTTTAAGTATCTTTAAAATTTAAATTATTTTATCTTATTTTTTTTTGAAAGAAAATATACCTTAAATTATTGCGGATATAATTAAACTAGTTTGTCATTACGTGTCATGTAATCAAAACATTATTTTAACTGATATAAAACTAGTACTGAATTGTTGGCAACATTCATAAACAATGTTCTAAATAAGTCAAAACATATCTGAATAATTAAAATGTCAATCAATATTATTGTCATATTATCAAGACAAGACTACGTAATGTAAATTTAAAAGAAAAGAAAGTCTTATTTCTTAAAAAAAAATGCAAAAAACTTACTCAATCTGTTTTGAAAATCATATTCAATGCTATTTCACATTATATCAGGAACTCTAAATTAAATGCTTAAAAATAACTAACAACAGAACTCTCAAATAAAATTTCTAATTAAATTCTGTTATCTTGCGAAAGAACAACAAAACAAACAAAAAATAATTAATAAACACATACCATATGACACTTGAAATAAAGGTATAAATACATTTTAATACATATTTTTTTCACTCTCAATTTATTACCCTGTTTGTAAAAAGAAAAGAAAAATAATATCAACGTAAATAAATGCTTATTTCATTATTTCTCAACCATTTTTTATTGTTTTTTTTTTAATTCGAAGTAAGAAAATTTGTTATTTAATCAAGATAAAAATTAAACATGCATGCACAGAATGAAAATAAATAAAGAATAAAAAAATAAGGATGGGGAGGGAAGGGGAATTACACAATACATAAATAAATTGTAAAATAATCAATAAATTAAAACTAATAATATGAAAAATTTTACAAATAGAAAACAAAATATAGAGATTTGTGAAAAGAATGCATTTTGTTGATAAAAATATGGATCCATTTTCAAAACTTCGACCATTTTACGAAAGTAACTTGAAGGTTAAAATAAATATTGTCGAGCTACACCTGCAGGCACACGCACTGAAAGTTTTTATAAGAACAGAAAAACGTAGAATTTGCCATAATTCACAAACAAATATAAATGGCGTTATCGAAGCAAGATTATTCCGAAAATATATTTCCCATTTCACAATCGAACACACATTTCACAAATGAATGATTTCACATCAACGAAACAAACTTAATATGTTAATCATTTAAAATATACTTCACAAACAAACGAGCACGACCGCTCGAGCCATTTTCATTTTCATTCCTATTAATCAATCATATTTCATTATTAAAAATATGGAACTTTTCTGGAACTAAGATAGCTGAATACTTTGGAATTGATTCGTAGCCCGAAGTTGGGGAGCCATTTTGTAAGAAGTCGTCTTACAAATGTACAAGAAGAAAGACAGAAGTGTATAACTTATCTTAATATAGATATCTCGGGGGCTGCATTCTTCTTTATAAACTTTTTATTACTTGAAAAGAACGGCACTCACATATAGTACACTAACACAAAACATACAAATA
Organism: Maratus speculifer; assembly: GCA_964019185.1. Lineage (NCBI taxonomy): Eukaryota > Metazoa > Arthropoda > Arachnida > Araneae > Salticidae > Maratus > Maratus speculifer. The sequence continues at coordinate 199,152,882 of OZ025293.1, read as the reverse complement.
AAACTTTTTACATAATTCTAGCGCACGCCACCATGAACCAACTTTTTTAACATCACTAAGAATAGAACATTTTTAATAGAACTAGTGCTGCCAAATTTTTTTAAGACGAAAAATATTACAACTACATTTTTTTTATAATTTAGCAAAACTCAGGTCACGTGGCGCGTTTTTTTTCTTTTGGAATTCGCGTGTTACAATTGTATTTTTCAAATAAATATAGGATTTGATACAGCAACTCATTGACTACCTATATTAAAAAAACAATTTAACAGCTATGTATTTATAAAATGTAATGGCGTAATTTCTTGAGCAATGCTATTTGGCGTTATTACCCACCTATATGGGTAATAACGCCATGCAAACAAAACTATAAAATAAGATGGAATAATGGCATGTAGATTGCCCAATTCTAAAAATACAAACGGTACAGCTCTGGAAGTTGCATTCCAAGCTATCGAAAATGTTAAATTTTTTTGTGAAAATGTAAGAAAAGAAAAGTGTGGTGGTGGGGGGGGGGAGGCAAAAGAACATCAGATTCTAAGCTACTTTTTGCTTAAACTGGGACCGTTTAAATAGAATTATTAGAAACATTGCACAGTTTAAATTGTGTTCATTTGAATCAGTATTCATATTCCCATGCATCCATTCTATGCGATAGAAAATATTCAATTTTTTGTGAAAGTGAAAGAAAAAGGAGTGAGCGGGAGCTTCAACAGAATATAACACCCTGCGCCTCTCTTTGCTTAAAAAGTCCAGCTTAAATATAATTATAAGACACATTGCATGGTTTTAACCATTTATAATGTAGTATTTTAATCATGTGAAAATTTATAATAACTAGAGTTATATGCAATAAATATTTTTGTTAATACTATTATAGTAGTCTTGTACATAGTTTTTAACCCATAACTCCACACTAATGCGGATTCTCCAAACCTAAAGTTAAATTGTCGGTGTTATATAAAACATGCTTTAATAAATTTTTAATTAATTAAATAAGATTTTTGATAAAAAATATTATCTAACGAGATCTCTTATTAAATTTTATACATGATTCATGTGGTTATATATCATTATCTCCATATTAACAACAAGATTAGCATTTAGCTGCTGTTAGCAATATCACTGAATGCTGCCACCCTCCCCTCCCCCCCCAAAAAATTTAGAGTTTAACTTTTATTTTCCAGTTTAACTATAGCTACAACTGAAATTCTCTTTCGTTTGGAGTCCTCGTACTATTGTTAGAAATATTTGAATAGATTAAATTTAATCAGAATTATTTCTGTACAAAAAGTTAAGTGCAGGGACAGTATTCTATGATTTTTAATCATTGATAGCCTTTTAACCTCTAACTAATGTTACCGGTCTCACAGACTACTGTTTTACTTTTAATTTTTATGGTTTAATTTGTAATTTTCAGTTTAACTACAAACACTACCGAAATTTTGTTTCATTTGAAAGTTTAGTACTATCACCAGAGACTTTTAAATAGGTGAATATTAAGTATAATAGTCTTGTATAAAAAGTTTAGTACAAAAACACAATCCTATGAGTTATTTCCGCGTTTTATTCATCTTTCAATGTTGCGGTCTCACAAACCGCTTCACATTAGTTATGTTAAAATTTCTGCCACATCGGTTAAAAGTTAAATTTGTAAAATTTTGAAAAACAGAATGCTGAAAAAGTGGGCAGTTAAAATTTAGAACTCAACTGAACAATCCAGTGGAAATTTAATAGAAACCGGATTTTGAAGATGTTCGAATTAAAATATCGAAAACATTTTGATATAGTTTTATTTATAAGAGTTTAAAATTATTTTTTGCTCTAGTATTTAAAAAAAAGAGAGAGAGAGAATAGTTTTCGGTGTTGGACCCCCCCCCCCTGTTAATCTGACCATTTCAACAGTGATAATAACGCTGTCCATATTAATAAATAAACCCCCTTCAGATGTAGTTCAGCCGCTTTTGGGAATCAACCGGGGTAATAACGTCAATCCTTGGCGTTATTACCCCGGTATACCTATTGCGCAGTATATTTTAAACTAAAAATTATCTCGAGAAGATATCCAAAATATTCTACAACATTTTGAAAGTACATGAAAAGCACTTCAAATTTATGTAATAAACAAAGTATTTCCGGATAAAAAATATAGTCTTCACATCACAAAACTTATCTCGCAAATTTTAGATCAAGCGTTAATTTTAGTTGCTTGTAAAAGCAGTAAGACCTACAAATGGAACAAATTAACTGCAAGCTGTTTTTTGCGATTTATATGACTCAAAATCCTTCTGCGCAGACCACATGGGTGTCATTTACCGGATTATTTCATAATTATGCAAAATATTAGCACTTGGCGCTATTACCCCGCCTGGCGTTATTACACCAAAACACTTTATTTAAAACCTCAAACGATCGCTTGGGTAGTTTTTGCGTCGTTATATATGGACAACTATAGGTGCTACGTATTTACATAATTACGAACGCACCTAAAAATCCATATCATACTTAAAAACATACTTCCACCACTTATTACTAATGGAAGTACTATAAAAAAATTCTTTTGTGTGTTCCTGTAAATAACTCACAACTGTGTGAAGCACATCATATTCTATAGTGAGCATGGAGTGCACCTCACTAATGACTATTAGCTTGTCGTATTTGCGCTAGTTTAACATCTGCCTTCATTAAAATATGATTTCACCAGTTTGTTATCATAGACTATTCTATAAAATAATTATTCTCCCTGATCCTAAAATTAATTGATAAATGCACATAATATGCTAAAGAAAACATGGGTTAGTGCACTCAATAACAGCATGTCAATTTCATTATGTTTGAAAGAGAGTGATATAGTTAAAATACAGTTGGCAAAAAAAGTATTTGTACACTTCATTTTTTTTAAATTATAATGAAATTAAACAAAAGATTTAAGCAAAAAATACTGTAATACATTAATTTAATGCATTATAATATTATAGAAGCAGAAACAAAATTAAACGAATCGATTTTTTACATTATAATAAACAAATATACAAAATTATAATGCAAAAAAAGTATTTGTACACTATCTTAATGTAATATAATTAAGGAAAATTTAGTAAAATGATACAAATTAATATTTTGTGCGAATTCATTTAGCGTTTATGACTACTTCTAGATGGTATGACATAGATTCCACCAACTTTTTTGTAGTGGTCTGGTTAATGTTATTCCATGACACAATAAGAGCTTCTTTAAAACTATTTTTTACTAATACATATTTTTTTTTCGGATTTTTGCATCCAATAGCATCTGCAAATTTTCTACTGGATTCAAGTCTAGAGATTTTAGAGGAATTACCAGTCGTCTTCGAGTATTGTCGTAAGCATGTGCTGGTGATCACAGCAGTATGCTTTGGTCATTATCCTGCAGAAAGTGAAAAGCTTCCTCTATGCATAATTTCTTGGCACAGTTTAATAAATTATGGCGCGACACATCACTGTATGTTAAACCTGTCCTTCCATTGTCAAAAAATTTTAAATGTCCTGCTCCATTAGAAGCTATACACCCCAAAAGTATAATATTCCCCCCAACATGCTTGATAGTTTGAGGTATACGTTTTGGATCTAGAACAGTTTTATTTTTACGCCAATTTTTTCGAATGCTTGATGGTAAGAAAATTCCGAATTTTTCCTCATCAGAAAAAATTACTGTTTTCCAAAAATCCAATGATTTACTTCTGCATGCGAAAGCGAATACTATGCGTTTTCGCCTATTTGTTTCGTTGATGAATGGATTTTCCCTTGAGGTTCTTCCTTTTAAATCTGCATTGAGAAGAATATTTTTTATTGTTTGAGGTATTACTCTGATGCGAGAAGATGTCGCAAGGTGTCCAGCAAATTTTTGAACCGAACGCACAGGAATTTTTAAAGCTTTTTTAACAACACTCTCTTTTTCCCTCATTGTTAGTTTGCTAAGAAGTCCTGGTTTTCATTGAATTTCGATTCTTTTAATTTATTCATAGTTTCTCACTATACATCCAATAGTTGTAAATGGTAATTTAATAGCTTTTACAAATTCTTGTTGCGTATTTAAATTTTTATTATGCTCAATCATAGGATTTCATATATCTAGAGGTGCCTCTCTAGTATTAGGTTCTATATTCAATTACTTCAAGAGCAAATTAAATTAAATGTCAGACAAATATAATATGAACTTAAAAATTATTAACAGCTTCTGTAAAAGTAGTCCTTTGAACCATAAACACTATAAAACACAGTACATATATCAGGATGGAGAAATGTACAAATACTTTTTTTGCAAGAAATTTTTAAACTTTTCCCACTAGAAAATTATTTTACATCTTTATCGAAATTTTCTGTTGTGTAATTTAAAACGCACGGTAAACAGACTGTATTAAAACTATTTTTGACAAAATATCTGTTTTTATTTAGTAAAAAATTAAAAATTTTAGAGTGTACAAATACTTTTTTTGCCAACTGTACATTAAAATGTTTATTTTCTATTGAATGGAATGGAATGTGCTTATTTTGAGAGTTCCTGTAGATGACCAAATGTTATACACTCCATTTTAATCCAAACATGTATCAATGTAAGTGATAAAACCATATAGAAATCCCATTCAATCTGAGTGTAGTTACAAGAGTTAGAAAACGGCGAGACAGCAGAAAAGTAAAACAAAGTCATTTACATTTTTTAATTCAGGCATAAAATTTCTAAAAAGCACAATTACTTTTTAATCATTTTCCATTCGAGAAAAATCGTCTGAAATTATTGTATTAAAAGATTCTATAATCAATTATTCCTTACATTCAAATTTTATTTAAAAGGCAAAAATTCCAACTTGTTTTAAAGAGAATTAAGTAAATCGACGATTACTATTCAAAAATACTGATAACAAATAACACACCGATTTCGTTTATTAGTTATGCTATGCTTAATATATTTAAAAATAGCGTTAGGATACTTCTGGTGCTTGCCCGCGTCTTTGTTTGAAGATTGTTTCTCTCTCTTCTTATATTTCGTAAAATTTACATAGTGTCTAAAAATAAACCTTTTCTTTATTGATTTCGTGTATATTCGCTAATAAAAATATTAAAGAAAATTCCGAAGTGTTTTAAATTCAAAATGTAAATACCAAAATTTTTACAAGGCAAACTATCGAATATGGTTAATTCGTTACCATTACGCAGTGAACCTGGGTAATTTACAACATTAAAAAGTCAAATTATCCAATACGGCATATTCGATACTTTGACACAACTAACCTGAAAAAAATACAAAATTTTTACAAGTCAAACTATCTGATATGACATATTCGCTAATATGGAACGGTGAACCTGGGAAAAGCCCAAAATTTTTACCATGTCAAACAGTTCAATGTGGCATATTGGATAGTTTGAATCTGAACCAGTTCTTAGTTGACATCGAGGTATGTGGTGTCGCTAAATCTTGTTGAAAGGTGAAATCATCTTCAAATAAATCTTTTGATGATAGGATAATGTAATAGTCCAATGTTTTTTATATGTCTACGGTTTTTCGTAGAGGATGCATAACTTTCCAGGTTCTTCTGTACGCATGCAACCCCAAACCATGCTACTAGCAGCGTTTAAGGCATTATTTATCAAAAACTTCTTTATTCTCCAAACTCGAATATCTTGTCTTGATTACCTTATGAAACAAAAAATGTACTTTCATATTATCTTTTTAGAATTTTCTTCGCCCCATAAACTTCTTGATTTATATCACTTCAATCTTATATGCTTTTGTTTTGCAGTCATGAGAGATTTCGTTTTCGGTTCACGAAATTCAAACTTAAATTTCTCGAGACGTCTTAACCCTTTCGCAACGGGAGCCTTTTACGAAATTTTAAATATTTCGTCACCAGTTTTTAAAATCAGAAATTTGTGCCGTATTAAATCGAGAAAATGCTCCGATTAAATAAGGGAAGTTTTACTGTAAAATTTTACAGGTGGGAATGAACAAGGAATCATAAGCCTTTTTGCGGCAAGTATACGTGTCGCTCGTCCCCAAGGGGTTAATGTTGTCGATGCAGAAACTTCAACTCCTTCTCCTTTCCTTTTAACGTGCAAGAATTGCACAATTTTAAAACGATTTTTTTAACTATACACTTCATTTTCCTGTCTTGTTTTTGGGTTTTGGTCGCCATTTTGGCGATGTTTTTGAAAATTTCAGTTTTTTTAATATTGTTTTAATATTCTACTGACGCTTGATTGCGAATAATATAAATAATTCGCTATATAACATTGATTTTTCCAGTGCCGATACAAACGAAGTTTAATAGATTCCGGAATATCACTCACACGACCCATTTTAAGACGAACAAGCAAACAAACTGCAAAAAAAATACTGAGTTTAAATAAAATCATCTGAATTTAATAAATGATGCCACCAGTTATGAGCTGGTAAAAATTGAAAAAGAATTAAAATGAAATATTCTAATATTTTTGTCCACTTGAATAATTATTCTAATATTTTGACTAAATTTTCTTTTTTCAATTAATGTTTTCAAAAATTATAAATTTTAAGATAATAAATAAGTTCAATCAACAATAAATTCGTAATAAAAATATCGTTTGCATATTTGCATTAAAAGACATTAAATTACAGCGATATTTTCAATCTGTAAAAAAAAGTAATTAGTCTAATATTTTGAATATGAGCTATATTTATAACAATTAAGAAATCGCATTGTGTGTTACAACTTGATTTTTTAATCTTGAGAAGAAATGAGATTAACATGTGAAATGAAAATGCATTTTTAAGAAATTAGAATCGGAAGTCCATTATCATATTCATATTGGAAAAAAAATGAAAATTTAAATGTCAAATGTCAAAATTTAAAATTATTTTCTGTTTTGTAAATTATCATTGTTCACTAATATAAAATAATTAATGCAGTTTTGAAAATATAATGAAAAATTATTCTCTTTTTTGAAAATTAGTTTTCAAAGAGTCTTCGTACATAAAAATAACTTATAATTATACTTGTACAACTTATACATTATAAAAGATCTTGTATCTTTTCTCGAAATAATTTTGTTTTGAAATTTTTGCATACTGTTTTCGACACCTGCATTTGTATTCATTATGCAATCTGTAACAAGAAGAAACTTTTAAAAAAGCGCATACTTATTAAATCGGCTGTGTTGAAAATATTTAAGCTAAACTATATTTAAATATCTAAAGGAGATTTTACGAATCCTCCTAAAGGAGATTATTACGAAACCTAGTACTTTCGAGCATGTCATGCTCATCATCAGGGTTAAAACAACAAAAGAGTAAAAGTCGAAGCCTGAGTTCGTTTATACGAAGTGGACTGATCCAAAGAAAACGTAAAAAAAAGGGGGGGGGAGAAGTCGGAATGTTCCAAATTCGATAGAAAGGGGGGTTCAAGTGATTTTGAGCAGATTGTACCGTATTCTTGGAATATCGTACGACAAAGTATCGTTACAAGTATTGTTAGCTCGACATAAAATTTCAATTGATTCCATGATTTTAATCTTCTGATAATTTGATATTTTCTTTAGTAATTTAGCTTTTTTGAAATCTATTATAACTTCTTGTTCCTGGTACAGTTTAGAGAGAGCAATATTGCATCGATTAAGTCTGACATCTGCAATGCGTTCTGACAAACGCTTCTTAAATTTCCTGGTTGTCATTCCAATGTAATCTGTTCTCTTTTTGTTCTCCATTATTGTGGCTGGGATTAAATATACACCTGCTGAATCTTCCATGGGGATAGGATCGATGCTATTGTGAAGTCTTGTGCTTAATTTATTAGGGGGGGGAGGGGGGAAGCAATTAAACGTAGATTGTATTTCTTTAAATCCAATTTTTTGAGAATTTTTAGCCTCGGATCCCCCTTAAGTAGGCTGTAAAAATGTTCTACAGAAGTTTTGAAGGATAAATATTTTTAAAAGATTGTGTTTACATTACAGAGAATACTTGACGTGAGAATTTTCTTGTTTTAGATAACGAGTTTTCAGCAAACAGTGCCATATTTTAACGATTTTTGTAACTGAATTATTGGAATTTTAGACATTTCAAGAATTTAGTTCGTTAAAATATGGCATCATTTTCAGAAATTCACGTTCTCTGCAAAGAATCTAAAGTAAGAAAAATATCAAATCAAGAAATCTTTGCAATCAGAATTCAATCTTTTCAAAATATTCACCGGTCGAAACGTCTTCATAACATTTTTTACAGCTTACGTTATAAGCAAACCGTTTACCGCATAATTCTATTGGTCTTTGTTTTTGAGAAATTTAATTTTGAAATCTTATTCACAGGACGGATTTACATTAAAGTATAAATATACTTTATGATATGTACATTTAAATGCTAAAATCCGTTTATGCACTGAATTTAATTGGTAATAAAGATATTCTAAATGCACTCTAACACAGAAGAGAGATGAAGATTGACAAACGAACACAGAATAATATCTGCTTAAACTGTATATGTATAATAATGTAGCAATATTTTTTGTATCATATTGCAATATTAATATAAAGTGTTTAAATATTTTCCATTTGTTCTGAATGTAATATTAGTAAAGACTTGAAAGTAATATTGAACTCGCCAATTTTTAAATAGAATCATCGTTATTAATCCTTATAAAATATATTAATCTTAGTCGCAGATGGTTGGTGATATACAGGGTGGTTCTAAATTTATAGTACAAAATTTAAAGGTTAGTATAGGACAGTGCAAAAATCATTTAGTGCATAGGAATGTATGGACATATGTGACGCGTTGTGGTACAAACAGCAGTTGGCCAATTTGACTCTTTTTTTAAATTTAAAATTTTCTGATTCACACTAGAAAAATTCTATACTATTTTTTTTCTTTATTAAAGGCAGTCATTTCATGTTACATAAGGGAAAAACTCTCTGAAAATATCCAGTATGAAATCGAAATTTGTCATTTAAAAAAATCTAAAACTTGCAAATCTGTCCAACACTGGAAATACATGAGAAAAAATAGAAATGGTCTTCTATTTTAATAATTTTTTTTATTCCATACAGTAAATTTTCAAAGAAGAATTTTTTTATGTTATCATGGAATGCCCATCTTAAATAAATAAAAGAATAGTATAGGAATTTTCTGGTGTGAATAAGAAATTTTGAAATTTAATTTTTTTTTAAAATGTGCTCCCAAGCTGTATTTTACCTGAAGGTATACTAGGTGAGTCATAAATATCGAAACAATAGGCTATCTCCTTAAATATTGCCCTTTGACACATACATCCAATTGCAAAAATTCATAAAAAATGTGAAATTTTTGATAAGATAAATTGCGACTTCATGGGGGGTCTAGTTGAAAAAATACGAAAATTAAATTTTTATACGGCCCCCGTAGGATAAAAATTCCAATTTGAAAAAATTTTCTTATTCAGTTCTGAATAAGACACAAAAAGTTGCATCTTAATATCTTTAAAACTCGCTAAGTTATAGCCGTTTAAAAAATTCATCAATTTTTAAGGGATTAGACACATATTGAAATGTGCGCAATTCAAAAATCAATGTTACTTTAACAGTTCTAGGAAACGCGCAAAAATCTATTTTTTGAGTTCGAATTTTTATTATTTTTTTCTTTTTTTGAGATGGTTAGCCTTATAGTTTGCTAAGAAAATCACTTTCTAAAATCACTTTCTAAAATTTCTCATATAATTTATAAAAATTTCATGTGGTTAGTACTTGTTTAATTAAAAATGGGATAATTAAATATCGTAATAACTCGTAACATTATTTATCGGATTTCAGTTTCTTTCCATTTAATTAAAGATGAAAATCTGTTTTTAGTTTTGTTCCAGGGTTTTTGTTTTTTAATATTAATTTTTAAAATATTAAAAATATTTATTGAAAAAGTAATATAACTTTTTAAAAAATCATATTTTCAAAAATAAATATTTTTTCAAATTTGCCGAAAGAAAACTAATGTAAACAAAATAAAAAATGACGCGTTTCAAGTTCTTTTTTCTTTAAAAATTCTTATATTTTAATAATTTAAGGACAATAAATAATGGGGGAAAATCGCTATGCAGAAAAACGAAATGTACTGTTTAAATGTCTGTCATTTATTTAAAAGAATGCTTTTTCTAAGATGTAGGTTAAGTCTTTTTTATAAATTTAGCACTCACAACTTCAGACTTTTTAACGTCTTGGAGAGGCTGTTAAAAAATCTGTATTCTGGGCCCAGGCCGGGCCAGGACCGAGAGGTTTCTTTTTTCTGAAGACATGCCAGGCCAGACCTAACGTACTTTTCACAAAGGAGAGGACTGCTGTCTTCTTCTTAGGTGTACATTGGACGAAATTTTTAATCCCGGTCTCGACAAAATCCGTATTAAAATCACTATCTCTGACTGGCTTAATATGTGCTTAAAATAAATAAAATTAAAAAAAAACACATAGATTTTAAAATCTTTATTTTACAAAACAAACAAACAAACAAATAAATAAATAAATAAAATTCATTTTTTTAAAGAATAGTACATTCAAAGGCTGAAAAATTAAATACAATAAAACCAGTGAAAAAAAAGTCTGCCTAAGACGGAATTCTTTCTTAAACGGAAAATATGTTGCTCCATGCAAAATAAATACATTGATACCCGAGGGAAAAATTAAACTCTAATTACACCTCCTAGGGAGGGCATCCTTCTATAACGTATTTTTTCTTTACTATGTGATTCCGTCTTTAAAGGTTTTATTGTATAACATTTTCCAGTCTCCAACGCATCCAATGCGTTGGAGATTAACGATATTAAAAGTGAAACATTTATATATAAATAGAGATTCAATGATAAATATAAATATTACAGGCTTTTGCGCTTTTTTAATAATAAAAAGCATAAATATAAAAAACTAAAAGCTATAAAAAAAATTTTTGGTCAGAACTCTTCCATACAAAACAATTTTTTCCCACACCGAAGTAAAAAACTATGTAGAAATTTGCAGCTGAACCGGGCTATGATTTAAACTATTTTCCAGACCGGTCCGGGTTATGATTTTAACAATTTTTCAGGCCGGGCCGAACTTTTTCCCCTATGGGTCGGTTTGGGACCGGATCAAGATATTTCTATCGATGCAGATCTCCAGTGCAGACTAACAACATATTTTGAAAAAATTTTAGATTTAATTCAATACACTGCTTTGTTATGTCCAAATGAGAGGCACTGTCTTAAATCGATATTTAATAATGGACAATATATGGATGACCCCTTACTTGCTTTGAAAACTATCGAAAAAGCCTTTGTTTACAGGCATGGTAAAGTGGTGTAAGTCACGAATTTTGGAGAATTTCAAATTTTAATATCTCTGTCAGATTTTTAGATATTTAGATGACATTTTTTTGTTCATTTTAGGAATGTATAAGAAATAATTTCCTAATTGGGAATTTTGATCTACGGGGGCAGTATAAAAATTTAAATTTCGTATTTTTTCAAATAGACCCCCCATGGAGTTGCAACTTATCTTACTGAAACTTTATCTTTTTTTATGAATTTTTGCAATTGGAAGTATGGGTCTAGGAGCAATATTAAAGGAGATAGCCTATTGTTTCGACATTTATGACTCACCCTGTAAAACCTGATAGTGTCACTTGCGACTATACATTACTATACAATAAATGAATGTTCTAATGTCCTGTACCAATCCTTAAATTTTGTACTATAAATTAAGAATCACCCTGTATATCTTTAAAAAGTTTTTGTTAAATAGCATTAATATCCTTTTGAATCTTCTCTTAGAATATGCCACCATTCAGAAGTAATCAAGTATTAAAATAAGCAAACTATTTAAGGTTTGAGATTTAGAATTTCAGACAATTCTGTTATTTTAAAATTTAATTTTCTGTTGACATTAATAATATCACATAATAATGTCATATAATAATGTCTATTTTTTTTTTATCTTAGATGGTCATCAAGTTTTCCATTCCCTAAATTTAACTCAGAATAATTCTCTGTCAACTGTTTACAGACGATTGAAAATAGGTTGCATAAGGGTGTATTCCAATACAAACTGCTTATTTTCAGATTTATTTTTAAAATCATTTTTGCTCTCAAACGCATCAAACTGACAGTATTTTATTCAGAAAATACACTGTAAAAAATACTCGTGTGACTTCACAACAAAATGCTGGCAATTAGTTGCCACCAAAAGTTGTGTAAGGAAACGCTTCAACAAACTGGTGTAATAAACCACCAATAATCGACTGATGTAAACAAACACCATTTTTGGTTGCAACCTAGTCGCCACCATTTTTGGTGTAAAAAAGTAATATGTTTAAAATATACCTTACAATAAATTGTCTCAATTAAAAGGAAGTTTAGAAGCCTCTTTGCGTGAAACTATTTATTTTAAATTATGGCTGCATTAAATTCAGAATGTAATTTTTAAATTATTTTTTATTTTGCTGTCTAAGTACACTAAATAAATGGTAGTGTGATTTGATAAACAACGAAATATTTATATGATTTTAACAGAAAAAAAATAATTTAAAGGTTACATTTTAAATTTAATGCAGCCATAATATGAAATAAATAGTTTCACGCAAAGAGGCTACTAAACTTTCTTTTATTTGAAAAATTTTTTTATAACGTACATTTAAAACAAATTACTAGTTGGTAAACAACAAAATTTTCTATGTATTTATGCTTTCGCAGCAAAATAAAAAATAATTTAAACATTTCATTTTAAATTTCATACAGACATAATTTAAAATAAATAGTTTGATGCAAAGAGGTTGCAATACTTCTTTTTAATTGAGACACTTTATTACAATATACATTTTAAACATATTTTTAGTGGGTAAACAACGAAATTTTCTATATTTACATGCTTAAAAATATCTTTTTCATAGGTTAATAATGCGTCCAATAAGCTATAAAACATATAATAATGTATTTTTATGAAAATATTTTTGTATGAGTTCCAGCAAACGACATGGTCACACATTATAAAATATTTTTGTACAAAAAAATTATAATTATTCGTAACTATAAGTTTAATTCAGAGTTCCTAGTTTTCTTAAAAAAATAACAAACATAAACTACATATAATATTAAATTGCCTCACAATTATACAATTTAATGCATAGCATAAAAATTGCTTAACTATCGCAGCAAACAAATAACTAAAGTTGCATAAAAAAGTTGATTACAACTGTTATACTAAAGGCAAACTTCTCGTTAAATTCGGCCATGTCGCCATTGTTCCTAAAATAACAGTGCACTAGTCTACTATTAAAGCATGGTCTAATTTAAAAAAACATTCAGACATTATTTAATCTTATATCTTAAATCTACAAAGAATGGTAATATTGCTTATCGTATGTTTGCTTTTTCACCGGCTATCCGAAAGTTAGGAAGGAGATGCGAGTAATGCGAAGGAAATGCGAAATAAAATGATTGTTTTGCAACAATGTGTCGTTTGCAAACATAGGACTCGTAATCAAAACATAAAGATAATTTCTCAGACTTTATTTGGTGTCACATTTCAATAATTGCGATTAAAGAATAGAATGCCACCATTCCGATGTTCTTCTTACACTGAATTTGATGTTTCATTTTAAAAATTGCGATTAAAGAATAAAATACCACCATTCCAAGATTATACATACATTTTTTACGGAGCTGTTACCAAAAATAGTGTACGTTTAAAGTTTAGTTGGCATTTCTTAACCCTAATTTAAATATAATAATGTTCCTTTGTTTTAACAGTGTACATAATATGCTGTGCATATCAATTTTTAGATAATGGGAGGAAATATTGCATAAAAGGCTGTCAAAGTTGACCTTTGGAACCTAATTTTCCTAAGCGAGAAATCTGGGAACGAAAAAATAATCATACTGGGAAAATAATTGTTCATAAATTAAATTCTAATGAATTGAGCGAAAATGAAATCACACGGCATTCAATAAATCTCTTGAAAAACAAATCTCAGCTATTTTCATTGCTTTTACTTTTAAAAATGTGTCTGAAAATGTATCAGAAATTTTGAAGCTGTTGAAGATGGAAAACATATTTTCGAATACACCATTAATATCGACTACAGTACTCAAAAATGAGTAACATGTTACATTGCCAATATTTTTGCAAGAGATCTAAAATGCATATTTAACTTTTATCACTATTTTTTCTGTTTTAGAAATAATGTAACTTTATGTGTATTTTTAGTATAAGAAGAAAAAAGTCGATTTCATTCAATAAAATTAATAATATTAATAATAACACGCAGTAAATTTTATTCCGTTTTCTGCTTTCTTTTAGGATCTGAATCTTAAAAATTTGGATTCTAATGAATGGAAAAAAAATGTTTTATGAATTCTTTTTAAAATTTTAATCAACAGAAGTCTAAATTTAAAAAACGTTTTGATTTTATGAATTAATTTAGATGACATAGTACTTTATGCTGCAGAATTCTCAGGATCAGGATAGCTTAGTTGTTCTATGATTTTGTGTATTTTAACGTTTTTTATTACGCATTTTAAACGTACATAAATAACATGTTTCTTCTGTAAGTCATATTTAACATCACAATTTAAAGAAAGTTTTAAAAATTGAAAGATTTATTTACAAGAATTTTAAATTTAAGTTTATTTATATTTGAATTATCGATTTATATTAGTGCAAATTTAAAGTCTGAAATTACGTTATATTTGCAGGACTTATAATGACTGAGAATGATGAAGAATATTCCGAAGTACACACGACGAACCAAATAATGGATGATTGTATGAACTGTTCTCTAATCAACATAACTAACAAGACATTTGAGGGAGATTATATATTTAATCGCCTGGATACAAGGGTGTTTCTGGTGCTTGCATACTCATTCGTTTTCTGTTGCTGCTTTTTTGGTAAGAATAAGCATACATTAAAATTTTCACCAAAAAGTCTTGTCTTTTATACTTTGAAAGATTACGCGCCGCTTAGCGTTTAACAAAGAACAAAATGATAGCATATTTTAGTTTTGTATTGCTAAAATTTATTCGTTATCTGAAAATAATCAAAGGTCAAAATTAAAAATATAACTTAAGTTAATCACCAATATTCATATCCGTATATATAATTGAATAATTACTTTTACTGAAGCAGATATTTTTGTCTTGAAAATTTTTGTCGTGAAAACAAAATTTTCATAATTTTATATATATGGATTGAATACTTATGAGTTTATAAATAAAAACAAATTTTTGCTCCTGAAATAGAATTTTATTGTGAAAAAACTCAACACAAGTGTTCCAAGAGAAATTCCTCAATATTTCGTCGAATCTCCTTTTACGGATTTTACTCTTCTTCACTTGCTATCTATATCTTTTCTGCGCTTTCCTTTCATATACTCATTATGATTTCGGACCATAATCAATGCTTCTATCAAGTTTCTTTGGTTTTTCGAATTTTTTGACCCATTTCGCAGACAATAGAATTCACCATAAACAATGCAAAACAATTTAAATCACCAAGTGTTACTATAACATCCCTGGCACACGTTATGTACTAATAGTTCCTTATTGGTTCACGACACTTGTCAAATGTCTGTCACTTGTGTTTGCTAACAGCACAAAACTATTAAACAAGATTGTCGATAAGAAAAATTATAGTGTAAATAATAATTTGGCGACCCATTGTATAACGTTTGTTCTCAAATATTTGACGCACCCTGCTCTGGAATTTCCAACAAAAGTACAAAATGAATAATATTTTTTTCTTAAATAGATCTCCTTCTAATTATCTTTAAGAAAACTAGATTACAGTTTAATATATACAGTAGTACAAAAAAAATGACATTTAAAAAAAATATTTCTCGAATTTTTCAATTGGTGTTTTATTATTACGGAAATATTTCACCGAATTCTGCAAAAGTTAGAGTTAATAAATAAATTCCTTGCAGAAAGCGTAGCTTGGAGGAGCCACATTGGAAAATAATTTTAAATAATACTTTAATTTTTTATTTAATGTTTCACAGTAGAGAGCGCCTTTTTATGTACATCTCATTGTCTTGTGTCATTTGTATTGGTCGTGAGACGATTTGTGTTTTTATATTAAGATAATGGCTCTTTTCTTGGTTGGAACAAAACATGTCAGAAATGATTTGTTTGTATACCACTTTTCCTAAATAATAAAAATGTTTATTAAAATTCTCTAATGATTACTTTGTGTCGGTAGTTTACAGTACTCGTTCGATGCCTTTCCCACCGAAAATCTTACGAATAACATTATTCATCTTATATGGTTTATAAATAGCTGATATCGAGTTTGAAACCAGATTAGCAGATCTGTTGAATTTTTAGGGTGGGTATTTGAGGAACTATGAAAATTTGTGCATCACTTCTTTTGTAATGTCTGAATACAATATTGAATGTCTGGCTGATCAATTGTGAACCTTACAAGGAAAGGGTCCGAGGTTGGAATCACCATATACGATAAACGTTTGTGTATCGATACAGTATACTTATTACATAAAGTACATAGCGTTGCAGTGCCTCTCAAAAACTATCTGAAGGTGAATTTTAGGTGGATGCGTGCACAGTCACATCAAATTTAACTTCGATGGGCTGTCACAAAATCACGTGACTTCAGAAGCAAAAATTTTTGAAATAATTAAAAAATTCTTATTTGTATTGAAACATGTGCAGCTTTAGAAGTGTTATTTTATTTGTATATTAAAATTGCTTTCTTTATGTGTAATACTCATACACATTAATTATGGAAAGTAAAAAATTTGTTTGCATTATTTATGCAAAAAAGCAATGGAAAATGACTGTTTTGTTGAAAGAACTATTCAAAAATGTCACGAAGTGTTGAAAATTCGATTTGAACATATCGTTTAAGAGTTTGTTAACGTAAAAAAACACGTGATTTTAGCAAGGCGCGTTTTTTTACATAACTTTTTGTTTTCCGACTATTTTTATTCCATTTTATTTTTTATACAGCACCATAACGAATGTACCATCCCTTTAAGATAGAGTATTTATGTGTACAGTCTAGTTCGCATGAGACGTTACTTTAACCAGTGAAAATAGAGGATATTTAATGGAAATCTACAAACTTACGCCATTTTTTGCATTACATATGTGAGTAATACCTGTTTCTATTAATGTTTTCACTCGAGAGGTGACTGTCACTCGCCATTATTGTTTTCATGAGTTCCTCTTAAATCGGGATGCCAAATGCTTTGGACCCACTAATATCTTTTTTCGCCATCTTTTTTCATATACTATTCAGCCATTAGATAAGGTGAAAAAAATTAGTTTAAAATGACGGTGTACAGAGCAATTGGAACACCCATTTATGCGGAAACTAGTAGTCAGTGAGAATCACTTCTCGACAGCAAAGGGATTACTATTCGTGATATTAAGTCATCATTGACAGACGAGTCTAATGTTGTTAAGAACCTGCTAAATCCCTTTTTATAGGTAAAAAAAGTCAACTTCACGTCACTTAGAAAGCTACCAAACAGACTAAAACTAATTTGCCGGACAGAAATTCGATTGATAAGTTGATGCCAGGTGACTTTAAATCTGAAAATGAAAGAGCCTCTTTGAAGAGCGATTTATAGTTTTAAAAAATATGTCTCTTTAACGCACTGTAGCAAGCTTCAAAATGGTAAATGAAACAATCTATAATTAATTTGCCAGACACAAATTCACTTGATAAATTAATGCCAGACGGTTTTAAATCTTCCAGCGAAAGAGTCTGTTTAAGGAGTTGTTTAAGGATTAAAAAAATATGATCAGGTCATTTTATCAAGCTTCAAAATTGTAATATATTGCTCTTTGTCTACCAGACAACTTATAATTAATTTGACAGACAAAGTTAATAAGTTAATACTATATGGCATTAAACTTTGATGCGTAAGAACTTGTTATTAGAGTTGTTAATTATTGGCTGTCTGATATACAAAGAGTATTATATTACAATTTTCAAGTGTGTTAAATTGACGTAAATAGAATATATTATTATTATTTTTACCTACAATCCACGCTGGTAATAGGCTCTTTCTTAAAAGATTTAAAGATTTCTCTAATAAGTTATCAAAGAAATTTCTGTCTGGCAACTTAGTTGCAGGTTATGAGGTAGAAAAAGGAAGTTTAATTCAATTTTCAGGTTTGTAAAAAATGATGTGAAGAAAACATATTTTTTTCAACCTGTTTTAATTTATTGTAAAATATTCTTAAGTTTCCAAATTCTAAGCCATCTCACATGAAAGTTTCAAGCGAATTTGTATCTGACAAATCAATTATAGGTTGTATAATAATCAAAAAGTAATTTGTGACAAATTCCGAACTGGCTAAAATGTCGTGAAATGGACATGTTCGTTTCAACCTTTTAAATCACTCTTTAATCCTCTTTCAATGCCAGATTAAAAGCCAAAAATCATCAACTTATCAATCGAATTTCTGTTTCAAAGATTAACTATAGGCTGTCTAGTCTAATAGCCAAAGAGTAATATATATAACAAATTTCAAGCTTTCTAAATGAAGAGAACATGACATGTTTTTAACCTATCTAGCTATTTTAACGGGATCTAGCAGGTTCATAATAATTTTGAAAGCATCTGACAATAATGGCTTAATATTACCGATAGTCAATAGAAAGAGATGTTATATACAAACGTCCTGCTGAAATGACGTAATTTTGTCGATTTCAATTAACCTCTATTTTTACAGGTTAACGTAACGTCTCACGCCGGCCAGACTGTCCGCACACTTACTACATAACGAAAGGGTACATTGATTACGGTGTAAATATAAAATATAAAACGGAATAAACATATACAAAAATAAAACCGAAGGGTATATAGATATATGAGCCTAGTTAAAATTACTTTTTTGACGTTGTTAGATCTTAAACGATATGTTTCTGCCAAATTTTCAACACTTCATGGCAAAATTTGTGGAGTTCTTTCACTAACAACAGTGATTATTCTGTCATCTTTTGTGTAAATAACGCAAACATATTTTTTTTAATTTTGTATACTTTAATATACAGGGTGATTCAAATTTTTTTTAAATTGAAAGAGGGGTGATAGTACACATCAAGACAAACAATATTAAATAGGAGACCAAGGGTCCCAAACGTTTTCCAAAGGAGATAGCCGCCATTAAAGTTTAGGGACCAAAATTTCAAATAAACATAAAAAACGGAAAAATCGGTCGATTGATTTGCGGTTTTCACTAAAATTATTCCTTATGTCGGCATTTTCTTGAAATTAAATTATAAAGATAAATTTCAAAAAAATGCCGATAGAGGGCGCTTTAGACTTTGGAGTAACGAACAACTATTTTTTGCCGGTATTTTTTGCATCTCATTAAATGTTTTCGTAAGTTTAGACTCAAACTTAAAATTTGAGCTCAAAATCTGAATGTGGGAGTGGTTAAGTAGCGCAAACTGAATTGTGTTCAGAGGATTCAAATTTCAAATGATTATAAAAAAACGGAAAAATTGGTTAATTGATTTGCGGTTTTCAGTAAAACTATTCTTTATGTCGGTATTTTCTTAAAAATAAATTATAAAGATAAGTTTCAAAAAATGTCGATAGAGGGCGCTTTAGACTTTGGAGTAACGAACAACTATTTTTTGCCGTTATTTTTTGCACCTCATTAAATTTTTCGGAAGCTTAGATTTAAACTTAAATGTTAAGCTCAAAATCTGAATAGTAGGGGGTAGTTAAGTAGCACAAACTGAACTGTGTTTCAGGGGGGGGGGGTGTTCAAATTTAAAATAATTATAGAGAATGAAAAAAAATTGTCGATTCGTTTGCGGTTTAAAATAAAACTAAATTTTAAGTCAGTATCTTCTTGAAAATAAATTTTAAAGCTAAATTTCAAAAAATTCCGTTAGAGGGTGCCTTAAACTTCAGAGTAACCAACAATTAATTTTAGCTATTATTTTTTGTTCTAATTAAATGCTTGCAAAAACTTATTAAATGTTTTCGGAAGCTTAGATTTCAACTTAAATTTTGAACTCAAAATCTGATAATTAGGAGTAGATAAGTAGCGCAAATTGAAGTGTCTTCAGGAGTTGAAATTTAACCCTCCCCCTTCCTCGAACACAATTCAATTTTTCGCAACTTAAACACTTCCAACGATTCAGAATTTCAGCCTAAAATTAAAGTTTATCCATTTGAAAGCATTTAATGAAATAAAAAAAATAACAGTTAAAAATAGTTGTACGCTACTCCAAAGTCTAAGGCGCCCTCTATCGGCATTTTGTGAAAATTATCTTTATAATTTATTTTTAAGAAAATACCGACATAAAGAATAGTTTTAGTAAAAACCGCAAATCAATGAACCAATTTTTCCGTTTTTTATAATCATTTGAAATTTGAACCCTCAGAACACAGTTCAGTTTGTGTTACTTAACGACTCCCACTTTCAGATTTTGAGCTCAAAATTTAAGTTTGAGTCTAAGCTTACGAAAATATTTAATGAGATGCAAAAAATACCAGCAAAAAATAGTTGTTCGTTACTCCAAAGTCTAAAGCGCCCTCTATCGGCACTTTTTGAAATTTATCTTTATTATTTAATTTCAGAAAAATACCGACATAAAGAATAATTTTAGTGAAAACCGCAAATCAATCGATCGATTTTTCCGTTTTTTATGTTTATTTGAAATTTTGGTCCCTAAACTTTAATAACGTCAATCTCCTTTGGAAAACGTTTGGGACCCTTGGTCTCCTATTTAATATTGTTTGTCTTGATGTGTACTATCACCCCTCTGTTAATGTAAAAAAAAAAATTGGAATCACCCTGTATATAAGTAACGCGTATTATAAAAAAAGAAAACGATTTAATATACAAACAAAGCAGCACTACTAGTATTTAATATACAAAGGGGGGGGGGGGGGTCAAGCTCCTCACCTTTGGAAGAGGC